>CM060660.1:627500-800000 GCA_030686955.1 Odontamblyopus rebecca | reverse complement strand
CTGTGTGTTACTGTGTGTTACTGTGTGCTACTGTGTGCTACTGTGTGCTACTGTGTGTTACTGTGTGTTACTGTGTGTTACTGTGTGCTACTGTGTGCTACTGTGTGCTACTGTGTGCTACTGTGTGTTACTGTGTGTTACTGTGTGTTACTGTGTGCTACTGTGTGCTACTGTGTGTTACTGTGTGCTACTGTGTGCTACTGTGTGTTACTGTGTGTTACTGTGTGTTACTGTGTGCTACTGTGTGCTACTGTGTGTTACTGTGTGCTACTGTGTGTTACTGTGTGCTACTGTGTGCTACTGTGTGTTACTGTGTGCTACTGTGTGCTACTGTGTGCTACTGTGTGTTACTGTGTGCTACTGTGTGCTTCTGTGTGTTACTGTGTGCTACTGTGTGTTACTGTGTGCTACTGTTTGTGTTACTGTGTGTGTTACTGTGTGTGTTACTGTGTGCTACTGTGTGTGCTACTGTGTGTGCTACTGTGTGTGTTACTGTGTGTGTTACTGTGTGTGTTACTGTGTGCTACTGTGTGTGTTACTGTGTGTGTTACTGTGTGTGTTACTGTGTTTGTTACTGTGTGTGTTACTGTGTGTTACTGTGTGCTACTGTGTGTGTTACTGTGTGCTTCTGTGTGTTACTGTGTTTGTTACTGTGTGTGTTACTGTGTGTGTTACTGTGTGCTACTGTGTGTGTTACTGTGTGTGTTACTGTGTGTTACTGTGTGTTACTGTGTGTTACTGTGTGTTACTGTGTGCTACTGTGTGCTACTGTGTGCTACTGTGTGCTTCTGTGTGTTACTGTGTGCTACTGTGTGCTACTGTGTGTTACTGTGTGCTACTGTTTGTGTTACTGTGTGTGTTACTGTGTGTGTTACTGTGTGTGTTACTGTGCGTGTTACTGTGTGTTACTGTGTGTGTTACTGTGTGTGTTACTGTGTGTGTTACTGTGTGTGTTACTGTGTGTGTTACTGTGTGTTACTGTGTGCTACTGTGTGTGTTACTGTGTGTGTTACTGTGTGTGTTACTGTGTGTGTTACTGTGTGTGTTACTGTGTGTGTTACTGTGTGTTACTGTGTGCTACTGTGTGTGCTACTGTGTGTTACTGTGTGTGTTACTGTGTGTGTTACTGTGTGTGTTACTGTGCGTGTTACTGTGTGTTACTGTGTGTGTTACTGTGTGTGTTACTGTGTGTGTTACTGTGTGTGTTACTGTGTGTTACTGTGTGTGTTACTGTGTGTGTTACTGTGTGTGTTACTGTGTGTTACTGTGTGTGTTACTGTGTGTGTTACTGTGTGTTACTGTGTGCTACTGTGTGTTACTGTGTGCTACTGTGTGCTACTGTGTGTTACTGTGTGTTACTGTGTGTGTTACTGTGTGTGTTACTGTGTGTTACTGTGTGTGTTACTGTGTGCTACTGTGTCCTTCTCTGTGTTACTGTGTGTTACTGTGTGTTACTGTGTTTTACAGTGTGTTAATGTGTGTTACTGTGTGCTAATGTGTGATAATGTGTGTTACTGAGTGTTACTGTGTGTTACTGTGTGTGTTTCTGTGTGTGTCTGTGTTTTACTGTGTGTTTCTGTGTGTTACTGTGTGTTACTGTGTGCTACTGTGTGTTACTGTGTGTTACTGTGTGCTTCTGTGTGTTACTGTGTGTTACTGTGTGTTACTGTGTGCTTCTGTGTGTGTTACTGTGTGTGTTACTGTGTGTTACTGTGTGTTACTGTGTGTTACTGTGTGCTTCTGTGTGTTACTGTGTGCTTCTGTGTGTTACTGTGTGCTACGGTGTGTTACTGTGTGCTACTGTGTGTTACTGTGTGTTACTGTGTGTTACTGTGTGTGCTACTGTGTGTGTTACTGTGTGTGTTACTGTGTGCTTCTGTGTGTTACTTTGTGATACTGTGTGTTACTGTGTGCTTCTGTGTGTTACTGTGTGTTACTGTGTGTTACTGTGTGCTTCTGTGTGTGTGTTTCTGTGTGTTACTGTGTGTGTTTCTGTGTGTGTTACTGTGTGCTTCTGTGTGTTACTGTGTGTTACTGTGTGTTACTGTGTGCTTCTGTGTGTTACTGTGTGCTTCGTGTTACTGTGTGTTACTGTGTGTTACTGTGTGCTACTGTGTGTTACTGTGTGTTACTGTGTGTGTTACTGTGTGTGTTACTGTGTGTGTTACTGTGTGCTACTGTGTCCTTCTCTGTGTTACTGTGTGTTACTGTGTGTTACTGTGTGTTACTGTGTGCACCTATGTTCTACTGTGTGCTACTGTGTCTTACTGTGTGTTACTGTGTGCTTCTGTGTGTTACTTTGTGCTACTGTGTGTTACTGTGTGCTACTGTGTGTTACTGTGTGCTTCTGTGTGTTGTTGTGTGCTTCTGTGTGTTACTGTGTTTGTTACTGTGTGTGTTACTGTGTGTGCTACTGTGTGTGTTACTGTGTGTTACTGTGTGTGTTACTGTGTGTGCTACTGTGTGTTACTGTGTGTTACTGTGTGCTACTGTGTGTGCTACTGTGTGTGTTACTGTGTGTGTTACTGTGTGTGTTACTGTGTGTTACTGTGTGCTACTGTGTGTGTTACTGTGTGTGTTACTGTGTGTTACTGTGTGTTACTGTGTGCTTCTGTGTCTTACTGTGTGCTTCTGTGTGTTACTCTGTGCTTGTCTGCGCTACTGTGCCCTACTGTGTGTTACTGTGTGTTACTGTGTGCTAATGTGTGTGTTACTGTGTGTTACTGTGTGCTTCTGTGTGTTACTGTGTGCTTCTGTGTGTTACTGTGTGTTACTGTGTGCTTCTGTGTGTTACTGTGTGTTACTGTGTGCTTCTGTGTGTTACTGTGTGCTTCTGTGTGTTACTGTGTGCTACGGTGTGTTACTGTGTGCTACTGTGTGTTACTGTGTGCTTCTGTGTGTTACTGTGTGCTTCTGTGTGCTTCTGTGTGTTACTGTGTGCTTCTGTGTGTTACTGTGTGTTACTGTGTGTTACTGTGTGTTACTGTGTGCTTCTGTGTGCTTCTGTGTGTTACTGTGTGTTACTGTGTGTTACTGTGTGTTACTGTGTGCTTCTGTGTGTTACTGTGTGTTACTGTGTGTTACTGTGTGTTACTGTGTGTTACTGTGTGTTACTGTGTGTTACTGTGTGTTACTGTGTGTTACTGTGTGCTACTGTGTGCTTCTGTGTGTTACTGTGTGCTACTGTGTGTTACTGTGTGTTACTGTGTGTTACTGTGTGCTACTGTGTGTTACTGTGTGTTACTGTGTGCTACTGTGTGCTACTGTGTGTTACTGTGTGTTACTGTGTGTTACTGTGTGCTACTGTGTGCTTCTGTGTGTTACTGTGTGTTACTGTGTGCTTCTGTGTGTTACTGTGTGCTTCTGTGTGTTACTGTGTGCTACTGTGTGCTTCTGTGTGTTACTGTGTGTTACTGTGTGCTACTGTGTGTTACTGTGTGTGTTACTGTGTGCTTCTGTGTGTTACTGTGTGTTACTGTGTGTTACTGTGTGCTACTGTGTGTTACTGTGTGTTACTGTGTGCTACTGTGTGTTACTGTGTGCTACTGTGTGTTACTGTGTGCTTCTGTGTGTTGCTGTGTGTTACTGTGTGTTACTGTGTGTTACTGTGTGTGTTACTGTGTGTGTTACTGTGTGTGTTACTGTGTGTGTTACTGTGTGTGTTACTGTGTGTTACTGTGTGCTACTGTGTGTGTTACTGTGTGTGTTACTGTGTGTGTTACTGTGTGTGTTACTGTGTGCTACTGTGTGTGCTACTGTGTGTGCTACTGTGTGTGCTACTGTGTGTGCTACTGTGTGCTACTGTTTGTGTTACTGTGTGTGTTACTGTGTGTGTTACTGTGTGTGTTACTGTGTGTTACTGTGTGTGTTACTGTGTGTGTTACTGTGTGTGTTACTGTGTGTTACTGTGTGTGTTACTGTGTGTGTTACTGTGTGTGTTACTGTGTGTGCTACTGTGTGTGTTACTGTGTGTGTTACTGTGTGTGTTACTGTGTGTGTTACTGTGTGTGCTACTGTGTGTGTTACTGTGTGTGTTACTGTGTGTGTTACTGTGTGTGTTACTGTGTGTTACTGTGTGCTACTGTTTGTGTTACTGTGTGTGTTACTGTGTGTGTTACTGTGTGCTACTGTGTGTGCTACTGTGTGTGCTACTGTGTGTGCTACTGTGTGCTACTGTTTGTGTTACTGTGTGTGTTACTGTGTGCTACTGTGTGTGTTACTGTGTGTGTTACTGTGTGCTACTGTGTGTGTTACTGTGTGTGTTACTGTGTGCTACTGTGTGTGTTACTGTGTGTGTTACTGTGTGCTACTGTGTGTGTTACTGTGTGTGTTACTGTGTGTGTTACTGTGTGTTACTGTGTGCTACTGTGTCCTTCTCTGTGTTACTGTGTGTTACTGTGTGTTACTGTGTGTTACTGTGTGTTACTGTGTGCTACTGTGTGTTACTGTGTGTTACTGTGTGTTACTGTGTGTTACTGTGTGCTACTGTGTGTTACTGTGTGCTACTGTGTGCTACTATGTGCTACTGTGTGCTACTGTGTGTTACTGTGTGCTACTGTTTGTGTTACTGTGTGTGTTACTGTGTGTGTTACTGTGTGTGTTACTGTGTGTTACTGTGTGTGTTACTGTGTGTGTTACTGTGTGTGTTACTGTGTGTGTTACTGTGTGTGTTACTGTGTGTGTTACTGTGTGTGTTACTGTGTGTGCTACTGTTTGTGTTACTGTGTGTGTTACTGTGTGTGTTACTGTGTGTGTTACTGTGTGTTACTGTGTGCTACTGTTTGTGTTACTGTGTGTGTTACTGTGTGTGTTACTGTGTGTGTTACTGTGTGTGTTACTGTGTGCTACTGTGTGTGCTACTGTGTGTGATACTGTGTGTGTTACTGTGTGTGTTACTGTGTGTGCTACTGTGTGTGTTACTGTGTGTGTTACTGTGTGTGTTACTGTGTGCTACTGTGTGTGTTACTGTGTGTGTTACTGTGTGTGTTACTGTGTGCTACTGTGTGTGTTACTGTGTGTGTTACTGTGTGCTACTGTGTGTGTTACTGTGTGTGTTACTGTGTGTTACTGTGTGTTACTGTGTGTTACTGTGTGTGCTACTGTGTCCTTCTCTGTGTTACTGTGTGTTACTGTGTGTTAATGTGTGTTACTGTGTGCACCTATGTTCTACTGTGTGCTACTGTGTCCTTCTGTGTTACTGTGTGTTACTGTGTGTTACTGTGTGTTACTGTGTGCACCTATGTTCTACTGTGTGCTACTGTGTCTTACTGTGTGTTACTGTGTGCTTCTGTGTGTTACTGTGTGCTTCTGTGTGTTACTGTGTGCTACTGTGTGTTACTGTGTGCTTCTGTGTGTTACTTTGTGCTACTGTGTGTTACTGTGTGCTTCTGTGTGTTACTTTGTGCTACTGTGTGTTACTGTGTGCTACTGTGTGTTACTGTGTTTGTTACTGTGTGTGTTACTGTGTGTGCTACTGTGTGTGTTACTGTGTGCTACTGTGTGTGTTACTGTGTGTGTTACTGTGTGTGTTACTGTGTGTGTTACTGTGTGTGTTAGTGTGTGTGTGACTGTGTGCTACTGTGTGTGTTACTGTGTGTTACTGTGTGCTTCTGTGTCTTACTGTGTGCTTCTGTGTGTTACTCTGTGCTTGTCTGCGCTACTGTGCCCTACTGTGTGTTACTGTGTGTTACTGTGTGCTAATGTGTGTGTTACTGTGTGTTACTGTGTGCTTCTGTGTGTTACTGTGTGTTACTGTGTGTTACTGTGTGTTACTGTGTGTTACTGTGTGCTTCTGTGTGTTACTGTGTGTTACTGTGTGCTTCTGTGTGTTACTGTGTGCTTCTGTGTGTTACTGTGTGCTACGGTGTGTTACTGTGTGCTACTGTGTGTTACTGTGTGCTTCTGTGTGTTACTGTGTGCTTCTGTGTGTTACTGTGTGCTACTGTGTGTTACTGTGTGCTTCTGTGTGTTACTGTGTGCTTCTGTGTGCTTCTGTGTGTTACTGTGTGCTTCTGTGTGTTACTGTGTGCTTCTGTGTGCTTCTGTGTGTTACTGTGTGCTTCTGTGTGCTTCTGTGTGTTACTGTGTGCTTCTGTGTGTTACTGTGTGTTACTGTGTGTTACTGTGTGCTTCTGTGTGCTTCTGTGTGTTACTGTGTGCTACTGTGTGATACTGTGTGTTACTGTGTGATTCTGTGTGTTACTGTGTGCTTCTGTGTGTTACTGTGTGTTACTGTGTGCTTCTGTGTGTTACTGTGTGTTACTGTGTGCTTCTGTGTGTTACTGTGTGCTTCTGTGTGTTACTGTGTGTTACTGTGTGTTACTGTGTGTTACTGTGTGCTTCTGTGTGCTACTGTGTGTTACTGTGTGTTACTGTGTGTTACTGTGTGCTACTGTGTGTTACTGTGTGCTTCTGTGTGTTACTGTGTGCTACTGTGTGTTACTGTGTGCTACTGTGTGTTACTGTGTGCTTCTGTGTGTTACTGTGTGCTTCTGTGTGCTTCTGTGTGTTACTGTGTGCTTCTGTGTGTTACTGTGTGCTTCTGTGTGTTAATGTGTGTTACTGTGTGCTTCTGTGTGCTTCTGTGTGTTACTGTGTGCTTCTGTGTGTTACTGTGTGCTTCTGTGTGTTACTGTGTGCTACTGTGTGCCTCTGTGTGTTACTGTGTGCTTCTGTGTGCTTCTGTGTGTTACTGTGTGTTACTGTGTGTTACTGTGTGCTTCTGTGTGTTACTGTGTGTTACTGTGTGCTACTGTGTGTTACTGTGTGTTACTGTGTGCTTCTGTGTGTTACTGTGTGCTTCTGTGTGTTACTGTGTGCTTCTGTGTGCTTCTGTGTGCTTCTGTGTGTTACCGTGTGTTACTGTGTGTTACTGTGTCCTTCTCTGTGTTACTGTGTGTTACTGTGTGTTATTCTGTGTTACTGTGTGTTACTGTGTGTTACTGTGTGCACCTATGTTCTACTGTGTGCTACTGTGTCTTACTGTGTGTTACTCTGTGCTTCTGTGTGTTACTGTGTGCTACTGTGTGTTACTGTGTGCTTCTGTGTGTTACTATGTGCTACTGTGTGTTACTGTGTGCTACGGTGTGTTACTGTGTGCTACTGTGTGTTACTGTGTGCTTCTGTGTGTTGCTGTGTGCTACTGTTTGTGTTAGCATGTGCTTCTGTGTGTTACTGTGTGCTACTGTGTGTTACTTTGTGCTACTGTGTGCTTCTGTGTCTTACTGTGTTTGTTACTGTGTGTGTTACTGTGTGCTACTGTGTGTTACTGTGTGCTTCTGTGTGTTACTGTGTTTGTTACTGTGTGTGTTACTGTGTGCTACTGTGTGTTACTGTGTGCTTCTGTGTGTTACTGTGTGTTACTGTGTGTTACTGTGTGCTTCTGTGTGTTACTGTGTTTGTTACTGTGTGTGTTACTGTGTGTGCTACTGTGTGTGTTACTGTGTGCTACTGTGTGTTACTGTGTGCTTCTGTGTGTTACTGTGTGTTACTGTGTGTTACTGTGTGTGCTACTGTGTGCTACTGTGTGTGTTACTGTGTGTGTTACTGTGTGTTACTGTGTGCTACTGTGTGTGTTACTGTGTGTGTTACTGTGTGCTACTGTGTGTGTTACTGTGTGTGTTACTGTGTGTTACTGTGTGTGTTACTGTGTGCTTCTGTCTTACTAATAGTAACACAGAAGTGTGTGTGTTACTGTGTGTTACTCTGTGCTTGTCTGCGCTACTGTGCCCTACTGTGTGTTACTGTGTGTTACTGTGTGCTTCTGTGTGTTACTGTGTGTTACTGTGTGCTTCTGTGTGTTACTGTGTGTTACTGTGTGTTACTGTGTGCTTCTGTGTGTTACTGTGTGCTTCTGTGTGTTACTGTGTGTTACTGTGTGTTACTGTGTGCTTCTGTGTGTTACTGTGTGTTACTGTGTGCTTCTGTGTGTTACTGTGTGTTACTGTGTACTTCTGTGTGTTACTGTGTGTTACTGTGTGTTACTGTGTGCTTCTGTGTGCTTCTGTGTGTTACTGTGTGTTACTGTGTGCTTCTGTGTGTTACTGTGTGTTACTGTGTGCTTCTGTGTGTTACTGTGTGTTACTGTGTGTTACTGTGTGCTTCTGTGTGTTACTGTGTGCTTCTGTGTGCTACTGTGTGTTACTGTGTGTTACTGTGTGTTACTGTGTGCTTCTGTGTGTTACTGTGTGTTACTGTGTGCTTCTGTGTGTTACTGTGTGTTACTGTGTGCTTCTGTGTGTTACTGTGTGTTACTGTGTGCTTCTGTGTGTTACTGTGTGTTACTGTGTGTTACTGTGTGTTACTGTGTGCTTCTGTGTGCTTCTGTGTGCTTCTGTGTGCTTCTGTGTGTTACTGTGTGCTTCTGTGTGTTACTTTGTGCTACTGTGTGTTACTGTGTGCTACTGTGTGTTACTGTGTGTTACTGTGTGTTACTGTGTGCTACTGTGTGCTTCTGTGTGTTACTGTGTGTTACTGTGTGCTTCTGTGTGTTACTGTGTGCTTCTGTGTGTTACTTTGTGCTACTAAGTGTTACTGTGTGTTACTGTGTGTTACTGTGTGCTACTGTGTGTTACTGTGTGTTACTGTGTGTTACTGTGTGCTACTGTGTGCTTCTGTGTGTTACTGTGTGTTACTGTGTGCTTCTGTGTGTTACTTTGTGCTACTAAGTGTTACTGTGTGTTACTGTGTGTTACTGTGTGCTACTGTGTGCTACTGTGTGTTACTGTGTGTTACTGTGTGTTACTGTGTGCTACTGTGTGCTTCTGTGTGTTACTGTGTGTTACTGTGTGCTTCTGTGTGTTACTGTGTGCTTCTGTGTGTTACTGTGTGCTACTGTGTGCTTCTGTGTGTTACTTTGTGCTACTGTGTGTTACTGTGTGTTACTGTGTGCTACTGTGTGTTACTGTGTGCTTCTGTGTGTTACTGTGTTTGTTACTGTGTGTGTTACTGTGTGTTACTGTGTGTTACTGTGTGCTTCTGTGTGCTTCTGTGTGCTTCTGTGTGTTACTGTGTGTTACTGTGTGCTTCTGTGTGTTACTGTGTGTTACTGTGTGCTTCTGTGTGTTACTGTGTGTTACTGTGTGTTACTGTGTGTTACTGTGTGCTTCTGTGTGTTACTGTGTGCTTCTGTGTGTTACTGTGTGTTACTGTGTGTTACTGTGTGCTTCTGTGTGTTACTGTGTGTTACTGTGTGCTTCTGTGTGTTACTGTGTGTTACTGTGTGCTTCTGTGTGTTACTGTGTGTTACTGTGTACTTCTGTGTGTTACTGTGTGTTACTGTGTGTTACTGTGTGCTTCTGTGTGCTTCTGTGTGTTACTGTGTGTTACTGTGTGCTTCTGTGTGTTACTGTGTGTTACTGTGTGTTACTGTGTGTTACTGTGTGCTTCTGTGTGCTTCTGTGTGCTTCTGTGTGCTTCTGTGTGTTACTGTGTGCTTCTGTGTGTTACTGTGTGCTTCTGTGTGTTGTTGTGGGCTTCTGTGTGTGCTACTGTGTGTTACTGTGTGCTTCTGTGTGTTACTTTGTGCTACTGTGTGTTACTGTGTGCTACTGTGTGTTACTGTGTGTTACTGTGTGTTACTGTGTGCTACTGTGTGCTTCTGTGTGTTACTGTGTGTTACTGTGTGCTTCTGTGTGTTACTGTGTGCTTCTGTGTGTTACTTTGTGCTACTGTGTGTTACTGTGTGTTACTGTGTGTTACTGTGTGTTACTGTGTGCTACTGTGTGCTACTGTGTGTTACTGTGTGTTACTGTGTGCTACTGTGTGCTACTGTGTGTTACTGTGTGTTACTGTGTGTTACTGTGTGCTACTGTGTGCTACTGTGTGTTACTGTGTGCTTCTGTGTGTTACTGTGTTTGTTACTGTGTGTGTTACTGTGTGTTACTGTGTGTGCTACTCTGTGTGTTACTGTGTGCTTCTGTGTGTTACTGTGTTTGTTACTGTGTGTGCTACTGTGTGCTACTGTGTGTGTTACTGTGTGTGTTACTGTGTGCTTCTGTGTGTTACTGTGTTTGTTACTGTGTGTGTTACTGCGTGCTTCTGTGTGTTACTTTGTGCTACTGTGTGTTACTGTGTGCTTCTGTGTGTTACTGTGTTTGTTACTGTGTGTGTTACTGTGTGTTACTGTGTGTGCTACTGTGTGCCACTGTGTGTGTTACTGTGTGTGTTACTGTGTGTTACTGTGTGCTACTGTGTGTGTTACTGTGTGTTACTGTGTGCTTCTGTGTGTTACTGTGTGTTACTGTGTGTTACTGTGTGTTACTGTGTGCTTCTGTGTGCTACTGTGTGTTACTGTGTGTTACTGTGTGCTTCTGTGTGTTACTGTGTGTTACTGTGTGTTACTGTGTGCTTCTGTGTGTTACTGTGTGTTACTGTGTGCTTCTGTGTGTTACTGTGTGCTTCTGTGTGTTACTGTGTGTTACTGTGTGCTTCTGTGTGTTACTGTGTGTTACTGTGTGCTACTGTGTGTGTTACTGTGTGCTTCTGTGTGTTGTTGTGTGCTTCTGTGTGTTACTGTGTGCTTCTGTGTGTTACTGTGTTTGTTACTGTGTGTGTTACTGTGTGTGTTACTGTGTGTTACTGTGTGCTACTGTGTGTGTTACTGTGTGTGTTACTGTGTGTTACTGTGTGTGTTACTGTGTGCTTCTGTGTGTTACTGTGTGCTTCTGTGTGTTACTGTGTGTTACTGTGTGTTACTGTGTGTTACTGTGTGCTTCTGTGTGTTACTGTGTGCTTCTGTGTGTTACTGTGTGCTACTGTGTGCTTCTGTGTGTTACTGTGTGCTTCTGTGTGTTACTTTGTGCTACTGTGTGTTACTGTGTGTTACTGTGTGCTACTGTGTGTTACTGTGTGCTTCTGTGTGTTACTGTGTTTGTTACTGTGTGTGTTACTGTGTGTTACTGTGTGTGCTACTCTGTGTGTTACTGTGTGCTTCTGTGTGTTACTGTGTTTGTTACTGTGTGTGCTACTGTGTGCTACTGTGTGTGTTACTGTGTGTGTTACTGTGTGCTTCTGTGTGTTACTGTGTGCTTCTGTGTGTTACTGTGTTTGTTACTGTGTGTGTTACTGTGTGTTACTGTGTGTGCTACTGTGTGCCACTGTGTGTGTTACTGTGTGTGTTACTGTGTGTTACTGTGTGCTACTGTGTGTGTTACTGTGTGTGTTACTGTGTGTTACTGTGTGCTTCTGTGTGTTACTGTGTGTTACTGTGTGTTACTGTGTGTTACTGTGTGCTTCTGTGTGTTACTGTGTGCTACTGTGTGCTACTGTGTGTTACTGTGTGCTTCTGTGTGTTACTGTGTGTTACTGTGTGTTACTGTGTGCTTCTGTGTGTTACTGTGTGTTACTGTGTGCTTCTGTGTGTTACTGTGTGCTTCTGTGTGTTACTGTGTGTTACTGTGTGATTCTGTGTGTTACTGTGTGTTACTGTGTGCTTCTGTGTGTTACTGTGTGCTTCTGTGTGCTACTGTGTGTTACTGTGTGCTACTGTGTGTGTTACTGTGTGCTTCTGTGTGCTTCTGTGTGTTACTGTGTGTTACTGTGTGTTACTGTGTGCTAATGGTTGTGTGCTTCTGTGTGTTGTTGTGTGCTTCTGTGTGTTACTGTGTTTGTTACTGTGTGTGTTACTGTGTGTGTTACTGTGTGTTACTGTGTGCTACTGTGTGTGTTACTGTGTGTGTTACTGTGTGTTACTGTGTGTGTTACTGTGTGCTTCTGTGTGTTACTGTGTGCTTCTGTGTGTTACTGTGTGTTACTGTGTGCTTCTGTGTGTTACTGTGTGTTACTGTGTGCTTCTGTGTGTTACTGTGTGCTTCTGTGTGTTACTGTGTGCTTCTGTGTGTTACTGTGTGTTACTGTGTCCTTCTGTGTGTTACTGTGTGTTACTGTGTGTTACTGTGTGCTTCTGTGTGTTACTGTGTGTTACTGTGTGCTTCTGTGTGTTACTGTGTTTGTTACTGTGTGTGTTACTGTGTGTTACTGTGTGCTTCTGTGTGTTACTGTGTTTGTTACTGTGTGTGCTACTGTGTGCTACTGTGTGTGTTACTGTGTGTGTTACTGTGTGCTTCTGTGTGTTACTGTGTTTGTTACTGTGTGTGTTACTGTGTGCTACTGTGTGTTACTGTGTGTTACTGTGTGCTTCTGTGTGTTACTGTGTGTTACTGTGTGTTACTGTGTGATTCTGTGTGTTACTGTGTGTTACTGTGTGCTTCTGTGTGTTAATTTGTGCTACTGTGTGTGTTACTGTGTGTGTTACTGTGTGCTTCTGTGTGTTACTGTGTTTGTTACTGTGTGTGTTACTGCGTGCTTCTGTGTGTTACTTTGTGCTACTGTGTGTTACTGTGTGCTTCTGTGTGTTACTGTGTGCTTCTGTGTGTTACTGTGTTTGTTACTGTGTGTGTTACTGTGTGTTACTGTGTGTGCTACTGTGTGCCACTGTGTGTGTTACTGTGTGTGTTACTGTGTGCTACTGTGTGTGTTACTGTGTGTGTTACTGTGTGTTACTGTGTGCTTCTGTGTGTTACTGTGTGTTACTGTGTGTTACTGTGTGTTACTGTGTGCTTCTGTGTGTTACTGTGTGCTACTGTGTGCTACTGTGTGTTACTGTGTGCTTCTGTGTGTTACTGTGTGTTACTGTGTGTTACTGTGTGTTACTGTGTGCTTCTGTGTGTTACTGTGTGTTACTGTGTGCTTCTGTGTGCTTCTGTGTGTTACTGTGTGTTACTGTGTGTTACTGTGTGCTACTGTGTGTGTTACTGTGTGCTTCTGTGTGTTGTTGTGTGCTTCTGTGTGTTACTGTGTGCTTCTGTGTGTTACTGTGTTTGTTACTGTGTGTGTTACTGTGTGTTACTGTGTGTTACTGTGTGTGCTACTGTGTGCTACTGTGTGCTACTGTGTGCTACTGTGTGTGTTACTGTGTGTGTTACTGTGTGCTACTGTGTGATACTGTGTGTGTTACTGTGTGTTACTGTGTGTTACTGTGTTTGTTACTGTGTGTGTTACTGTGTGTTACTGTGTGTTACTGTGTGTGCTACTGTGTGCTACTGTGTGCTACTGTGTGCTACTGTGTGTGTTACTGTGTGTGCTACTGTGTGCTACTGTGTGCTACTGTGTGCTACTGTGTGTGTTACTGTGTGTGTTACTGTGTGCTACTGTGTGCTACTGTGTGTGTTACTGTGTGTTACTGTGTGTTACTGTGTGTGTTACTGTGTGTTACTGTGTGCTTCTGTGTGCTTCTGTGTGTTACTGTGTGCTTCTGTGTGTTACTGTGTGTTACTGTGTGCTTCTGTGTGTTACTGTGTGTTACTGTGTGCTTCTGTGTGTTACTGTGTGTTACTGTGTGCTTCTGTGTGCACCTATGTTCCACTGTGTGTTACTGTGTGTTACTGTGTGTTACTGTGTGTGTTACTGTGTGTTACTGTGTGCTTCTGTGTGCTTCTGTGTGTTACTGTGTGTTACTGTGTGTTACTGTGTGTTGTTCTGTGTTGTTGGCCTGTGTGCAGAGCAGTGCCTGTACTAATGGGTGGAGCATGTTCTGTGAACTCTATGTGGTTTTGTATTTCCAATAAGTGTTCAAAGTGCAGAGGACCTGTTGCCTGTGTCATAGTTTTACGACATTCAAGTGGCAGTTTGAGACAACGACAGGAGCTGTGAGTTGTAAAAGAAAATCTATCAACATGGAAAACTCAGACAAATGCCTTTTCCTGACAGATTCCACAGTGATTCAACCAGACTAGAGACGCTGTCATTTTCATTAGTCTAATCATAATGTAAAGTGACATTTAGACATGCTTTGGGCCTTGTGTACATTGTGGTTGCTAGGTAACGGTTATGGGATTACTGCTACATACGGCACATCTGCTGATGTGTCCAAACAGGAAGTATCATTGTAACACTTAATGTACAGACCTGTGTGTAACTGTGTGCTACTGTGTGTTACTGTGTGTTACTGTGTGTTACTGTGTGTAACTGTGTGTTACTGTGTGTAACTGTGTGTAACTGTGTGTAACTGTGTGTAACTGTGTGTGTGGTGTGTTCTCAGTACATCGGGAGTCTGGACGTGGCCCGGCCCAGCAGTCGTGTGGAGATCGTGGCTGCCATGAGGAGGATCAGGGTGAGTTCTCTGCTCCTGCCACCGGCCAGTGCTGATTAGATGCACATATTTGTATATCCATTGGTAAATCCTCCTTTACTCGTCCGTCTGCTGCTCCAGTATCATGAGAAGGCGTCAAAGGCACTTTCACATCAGAAAAGAGGTGCTCTGGAACAAGTGGCTGTAAAGAAGCAGCCCTGGCACCTGTGCCCCCTGTGCCAAAGGGAGGCCTGGCACCCAAGGACCTGTCCTGTAGTACATGATACATGTACTGTGTTTCCTATGTGAAATATTTAGCACATCATGAGGGACGGGAGGTACTGACAAAAATGAATATCTCTATTTTGTTTTGTTGACAATATTTTTACTATTCGAGGAGAAGCAGAGTAGCCACATGTCCCACACATCAATTAAGAGTAACATTCCTTCAAAATGATGCAAAGTAATGGTCCAAGAATTGACACAAGAAAGAGTAAAAAAGTATTTGGGAAAAGTCCTACTCAAGTAAGAGTAACTTAAAAAGTAACTGTACATAACATCTGACTTACATCTGATTAATTTATAGTTAATATAATTTGAAGGACAAAAGATTCAATAACGCACAAAATCTGGACACAAAATGAGAAACTAAATGATCTGAAACACAAATGTTCAAATCATTTCCTATTGTCACATAAAGCTTTTGTCTCTTCAGACTCACTCACAGGGGAAGTACTACTTTTATTCAAGTTTCAGTACTGTTACTTCAATAAATATATAACTCAAGTAAGAGTAAAGTATGCAGCTAGAAAAGTACTCTTATAAATTCAATTTCTTTCATTTTTCTTTGTAACCACCCTCCTCTGGAAGTCTTAGTTGAGGTTCAAGTATGGCACAAGTCATAAATGGAACAGGAAATGAATGGTCATGTTCTCCTGGTGTTTAGGAGACGGCGCTCGATGCTTCTGTCTGTCCTGGAGGTTGTTTTGAATCATCTGAATTACAGTCCCTGACAAAAGTCTTGTCTTATCCATTTTGTAGAAACAAAAGTTTATAACCTGACTTTAAATTAATCCATTGGTTTTAGAAATGTCTCATATTAAAGCTAAACCCTCCCAAATTATGCTCAATATACTAAAATAAATTTGCTTCATTGAAGCATAAGAGACAAGACTTTTGTCAGGGACTGTACAGGCCAAATACGGAACATGAGCGTTTTGCATATCTCAAAGACGACAACAGCATTAATATCCATTATCGAGCACTTCTGTAGCTTTTCTCCACCTGTGGGAAGCTTTTTCTCCATCTGTTTGTGGTGCATTAAAGCAGATTGACTGTGATAAATAATGACAATATTGACACTACTTTATGCCACTGACCAAATATAAAAACGAAACAGACTGATCCCAGTAAGACATTTTTAAACAGACCGTATCATTTAGGGATCAGTCGACTAATCAATAACTGATCATTAAGAGTTTCGCTGATCACGTTAATTTTTAATCGACAAACTGAATGTGTCTGTGTGTCAGGAGACGTCTCACAGCAGAAACACTGGAGCTGTGGCCTCACGTCTCGGCTCTGGCTCCTTGGAGATCACTGTACCACTCACTGCGTTTACCTGCACATCAGTGTCCTGGGCTCATTATCCCCAATCCGCCAGTGTCCTGGTTACTTGGATACTTGGATACTGCAGCTGGGATATTTTGATAGTAACCGGGATACTGTGGGATGTATACGCAGTATCCCGGTTACTGCCACACCAGCCTGTCAAAGCCTGATCTCATCAGACCGCATCAGGGCACAAGGAACGAGCTGTTTTTTTTAGCACTTACAGTTTATGCAAATGAGCCATGTGGTTTTAAGCTTTGATTCTGTAAAACATAAACAAATGAGCCCCAAGCTGAATTATTTGATCAAACGGCTGATGTCTGTAGTTTTATGGTTTATATGTTGTAAAGTGGAGTTTATATAAGCAAAATATTTGAATGAAGAATCTGTTGGTGCAGAGGTTCCTGTGCCACCGTCAGTCCCATCGGAGCGACTTTTCAGCAGCTGGACTCACGGTGACTAGAGTTCGGTCCCGTGTGGCACCAGAGCTCATTAACATGCTTCTCTTTTTAAGCAAAAATATGTAGACCTGCGCTGTGTCTGTGGTTTAATCCTAGAGGAATTGTTGTGTAGCCTAAATGTTCGGTGGGCTTTTCGATGCATTTTTAAACTGTGATTGTTTGGGGAAAAGAGGCTCAGTTCAGTTAGAGTTTTGGTTCTGCTCAACTTTGTGTAATGTGCATGAATTTAAGTAAAGTTTAACTGCCAACAATAATAATGATCATTTTAATAGAAAAACATTAATGATTAATCGAAACTTGATTGTTAATTCTCCTGACATTCAGTTAAGAAAATGTAATTGAAAACTCCTCCCTGGTGTCATTAAAGCCTGAGCTGTCATAAGAAGGGGACGAGGAGAGAGGAGGCAGTGCACGAGGAGGGAGGAGGCAGTGCACGAGGAGAGAGGAGGCAGTGCACGAGGAGGGAGGAGGCAGTGCACGAGGGGAGAGGAGGCAGTGCACGAGGGGAGAGGAGGCAGTGCACGAGGAGAGAGGAGGCAGTGCACGAGGAGAGAGGAGGCAGTGCACGAGGAGAGAGGAGGCAGTGCACGAGGGGTGAGGAGGCAGTGCACGAGGAGAGAGGAGGCAGTGCACGAGGAGAGAGGAGGCAGTGCACGAGGAGAGAGGAGGCAGTGCACGAGGGGAGAGGAGGCAGTGCACGAGGAGAGAGGAGGCAGTGCACGAGGAGAGAGGAGGCAGTGCACGAGGAGAGAGGAGGCAGTGCACGAGGGGAGAGGAGGCAGTGCACGAGGAGAGAGGAGGCAGTGCACGAGGAGAGAGGAGGCAGTGCACGAGGGGAGAGGAGGCAGTGCACGAGGAGGGAGGAGGCAGTGCACGAGGGGAGAGGAGGCAGTGCACGAGGAGCGAGGAGGCAGTGCACGAGGGGCGAGGAGGCAGTGCACGAGGGGAGAGGAGGCAGTGCACGAGGGAGGGAGGAGGAGGCAGTGCACGAGGAGAGAGGAGGCAGTGCACGAGGAGGGAGGGAGGCAGTGCACGAGGGAGAGAGGAGGCAGTGCACGAGGAGAGAGGAGGCAGTGCACGAGGGAGGGAGGAGGCAGTGCACGAGGAGAGAGGAGGCAGTGCACGAGGGGAGAGGAGGCAGTGCACGAGGGGAGAGGAGAGAGGAGGCAGTGCACGAGGGAGGGAGGAGGCAGTGCACGAGGGGAGAGGAGGCAGTGCACGAGGAGGGAGGAGGCAGTGCACGAGGGGAGAGGAGGCAGTGCAAGAGGAGAGAGGAGGCAGTGCGCGAGGAGAGAGGAGGCAGTGCACGAGGAGGGAGGAGGCAGTGCACGAGGAGGGAGGAGGCAGTGCACGAGGGGAGAGGAGGCAGTGCACGAGGAGGGAGGAGGCAGTGCACGAGGGGAGAGGAGGCAGTGCACGAGGAGAGAGGAGGCAGTGCACGAGGAGGGAGGAGGCAGTGCACGAGGGGAGAGGAGGCAGTGCACGAGGAGAGAGGAGGCAGTGCACGAGGGAGAGAGGAGGCAGTGCGCGAGGAGAGAGGAGGCAGTGCACGAGGAGAGAGGAGGCAGTGCGCGAGGGGAGAGGAGGCAGTGCACGAGGAGAGAGGAGGCAGTGCACGAGGAGGGAGGAGGCAGTGCACGAGGGGAGAGGAGGCAGTGCACGAGGAGTGAGGAGGCAGTGCACGAGGGGAGAGGAGGCAGTGCACGAGGAGGGAGGAGGCAGTGCACGAGGGGAGAGGAGGCAGTGCTCGAGGAGAGAGGAGGCAGTGCACGAGGGGAGAGAGGAGGCAGTGCGCGAGGAGAGAGGAGGCAGTGCGCGAGGAGAGAGGAGGCAGTGCACGAGGAGAGAGGAGGCAGTGCGCGAGGAGGGAGGAGGCAGTGCACGAGGGGAGAGGAGGCAGTGCACGAGGGAGGGAGGAGGCAGTGCACGAGGGGAGAGGAGGCAGTGCACGAGGAGAGAGGAGGCAGTGCACGAGGAGAGAGGAGGCAGTGCACGAGGGAGGGAGGAGGCAGTGCACGAGGGAGGGAGGAGGCAGTGCACGAGGGGAGAGGAGGCAGTGCACGAGGGAGGGAGGAGGCAGTGCACGAGGGGAGAGGAGGCAGTGCACGAGGAGAGAGGAGGCAGTGCGCGAGGGAGAGAGGAGGCAGTGCACGAGGGAGAGAGGAGGCAGTGCGCGAGGAGAGGGAGGAGGCAGTGCACGAGGGAGAGAGGAGGCAGTGCACGAGGGAGGGAGGAGGCAGTGCACGAGGGGAGAGGAGGCAGTGCACGAGGAGAGAGGAGGCAGTGCACGAGGAGAGAGGAGGCAGTGCACGAGGAGAGAGGAGGCAGTGCGTGAGGAGAGAGGAGGCAGTGCACGAGGGAGAGAGGAGGCAGTGCTCGAGGGGAGAGGAGGCAGTGCACGAGGTGGGAGGAGGCAGTGCACGAGGGGAGAGGAGGCAGTGCGCGAGGGAGAGAGGAGGCAGTGCGCGAGGGAGAGAGAGGAGGCAGTGCACGAGGGAGAGAGGAGGCAGTGCACGAGGGAGGGAGGAGGCAGTGCACGAGGGGGGAGAGGAGGCAGTGCACGAGGAGGGAGGAGGCAGTGCGCGAGGAGAGAGGGAGGCAGTGCACGAGGAGAGAGGAGGCAGTGCGCGAGGAGAGAGGAGGCAGTGCGCGAGGGAGAGAGGAGGCAGTGCGCGAGGGAGAGAGGAGGCAGTGCACGAGGAGAGAGGAGGCAGTGCACGAGGAGGGAGGAGGCAGTGCACGAGGGGGGAGGAGGCAGTGCACGAGGGAGGGAGGAGGCAGTGCACGAGGGGAGAGGAGGCAGTGCACGAGGGGGGAGGAGGCAGTGCGAGAGGAGAGAGGAGGCAGTGCACGAGGAGGGAGGAGGCAGTGCACGAGGGGAGAGGAGGCAGTGCGCGAGGAGAGAGGAGGCAGTGCGTGAGGAGAGAGGAGGCAGTGCACGAGGAGAGAGGAGGCAGTGCACGAGGAGAGAGGAGGCAGTGCACGAGGAGAGAGGAGGCAGTGCACGAGGAGTGAGGAGGCAGTGCACGAGGGGAGAGGAGGCAGTGCCCGAGGAGAGAGGAGGCAGTGCACGAGGAGAGAGGAGGCAGTGCACGAGGAGGGAGGAGGCAGTGCACGAGGAGGGAGGAGGCAGTGCACGAGGGGAGAGGAGGCAGTGCACGAGGGAGGGAGGAGGCAGTGCACGAGGGGAGAGGAGGCAGTGCACGAGGAGAGAGGAGGCAGTGCGCGAGGGAGAGAGGAGGCAGTGCACGAGTTGTGAGGAGGCAGTGCACGAGGAGGGAGGAGGCAGTGCACGAGGGGAGAGGAGGCAGTGCACGAGGAGGGAGGAGGCAGTGCACGAGGGGAGAGGAGGCAGTGCACGAGGAGAGAGGAGGCAGTGCACGAGGAGAGAGGAGGCAGTGCACGAGGAGAGAGGAGGCAGTGCACGAGGAGAGAGGAGGCAGTGCACGAGGAGAGAGGAGGCAGTGCACGAGGAGGGAGGAGGCAGTGCACTTTTGGCTGTTTTTTTCAGTGATTTTGGTTGTTTGTCTCGATCGTCCCTGTAGAGTTTTACCCTGTAGAGTTTTACCCTGTAGAGTTTTACCCTGTAGAGTTTTACCCTGTAGAGTTTTACCCTATAGAGTTTTACCCTGTAGAGTTTTACCCTGTAGAGTTTTACCCTGTAGAGTTTTACATTATGTCCTGTGTCTCAGTCGAATGGTTTTGGCTGCAGACGGAGCACATCACAGGACACTGTTATTGACATCAGCAGGAGTCTTTAATCTACAGATTTGACACATATCTGTTTTATTTGATCAGCCTTTACTCTCAGCTCTTGATTGAGTTCAGTTTGAACCTCCCTCACAGGGGCACAGAGGATTTTTCTCATTGATTCTTTGCAGCAGCATCGCACTGGGATGTGCTGCATGCATGTCTTTGGCAGAATGTTTAACAGTTACCAAGGTGACGAAATGCATATATTAGCAAACACTGCCAAAGGCGTTTAAAGATCCACGTCTAGAAATGCCAAAAAGAGAAAAAAAGGATTTTCTTGAGCCTGTGATTAATAGAATTCCAGCTCAAACGTCCCCCTGGTTGGAAAGCCCCGGCTCAAACGTCCCCCTGGTTGGAAAGCCCCGGCTCAAACGTCCCCCTGGTTGGAAAGCCCCGGCTCAAACGTCCCCCTGGTTGGAAAGCCCCGGCTCAAACGTCCCGTTCTCTCGCCAGTCTTTAGTCACATCACACACTGTGATGTACTGAATTAGAAAATCCGTGTTCTAGATCATAATAAAATGAAATGTGACTGTAGTGAGAGCAAATGTTGGGCCTCGTTTATGTCATTTTACTGATCTTCCCAAAGCGGCACTTTTTTTCAGTTTGTAATATCGATATGATCCTCATTTGCTCACAGTTTACTATGAAATCGTATTTTAAATCATTTTTTCTTGTTCCCCAACTCCTACAGCATCTGTAACTTTTGATTTGGGAAGACGTATTAAATATTTCCTCACCTGCTGCCGTGAACATAATTTGTAAGCAGCACAACACAAGAAACTTGGAAAGCTGCAGAATTTGTTCAAAAACTCTTCAGAATCACTTTTAGGGGCTTAGCTGTGTGTTTCATTGAAATATGTTAAGATAAAATCCTGAAATGGGTGTGGCACTCACTCCTGTCCTGGTGATGGAGATTAAAGCTCCGCTCATGTCAGGGTCATGTCGAGCAACAGGGAGAAAAGCAGGGCCATAGAGGGAACAGTTCATTGGGACTTTCCAGCCTCTGGGACTTTTCAGCTGATTCCTGATCAATAAGTGTTCAAGAGTTTGATTTTCAGCAAAAAGGTGTGAGTGACTCACTCGGTGCCAGTTTAAAGGAAATCCTGTGTAGCTCCTGGTGAACAGCCTGTGACTGTGACGTGTGAAACAGCACAAATGAGCTGCTGCTCTTCAGGCTCAGGCTCTTTCTGCTCAGAGTGTGTGAAACCAAAGCTCAGATGCTTCACATGTGCAGCAGGAGAAACCAAACGGGAGCAGAACAGTGACCAGAGCAAAGGGTGAAGCCTCTGTGTGTTTGGATGCCTTCAGTGAGAATCTACAGTACGACTACAGAGAAAAATAGAACCAAACATGAATAAGTGTCTGAACTTTGCTCTGGTCGTGTGAGTGTTTAATATAAAAGGGTAAATAAAAGGGTAAATGAATCAGAGCAGTGGGTCTTAAGTCCATGTGCTGCTGTGTGCCCGGTGGTCATGTGATTAGCACTATTGTTCTTGGTACTGGTCACTTCCTGTGTGTGGAGCAGCTTCCTGAGGGGCCCTGGCTCATTCAGGGGCCCCGAGTCGGCAGCGGAAGGGCCCAGTGCACATGACTCACATCCTCCTGGAGCCCCCCACAGCCCACTCTGCTCTGTGTGCCCCTCCTCTCTGCTCTGTGTGCCCCTCCTCTCTGCTCTGTGTGCCCCTCCTCTCTGCTCTGTGTGCCCCTCCCCTCTGCTCTGTGTGCCCCTCCCCTCTGCTCTGTGTGCCCCTCCTCTCTGCTCTGTGTGCCCCTCCTCTCTGCTCTGTGTGCCCCTCCTCTCTCCCATCTCCAGAATCAGCAGCTGTGTGCTCTATAGATGCTTTCACATGTTCAGATCTGAGAGAAGAAAATCTGCATCATGTTTGTAGAGGGTCAGGGTCAGGGTCAGGGCTGGTTCTAGTGTGGCAGAGGTCAGTGTGGCAGAGGTCAGTGTGGCAGAGGTCAGCGTGGCAGAGGTCGGCGTGGCGGAGGTCGGCGTGGCGGAGGTCGGTGTGGCGGAGGTCAGGGTGGCGGAGGTCAGGGTGGCAGAGGTCAGGGTGGCAGAGGTTAGGGTGGCAGAGGTCAGGGTGGCAGGGGTCAGGGTGGCAGGGGTCAGGGTGGCAGGGGTCAGGGTGGCGGAGGTCAGGGTGGCGGAGGTCAGGGTGGCAGGGGTCAGTGTGGCAGGGGTCAGTGTGGCAGGGGTCAGGGTGGCAGAGGTCAGTGTGGCAGAGGTCAGTGTGGCGGAGGTCAGTGTGGCGGAGGTCAGGGTGGCGGAGGTCAGGGTGGCAGAGGTCAGGGTGGCAGAGGTTAGGGTGGCAGAGGTCAGTGTGGCAGAGGTCAGTGTGGCAGAGGTCAGGGTGGCAGAGGTCAGGGTGGCGGAGGTCAGGGTGGCGGAGGTCAGTGTGGCGGAGGTCAGGGTGGCGGAGGTCAGTGTGGCAGAGGTCAGTGTGGCAGAGGTCAAGGTGGCGGAGGTCAGTGTGGCGGAGGTCAGTGTGGCGGAGGTCAGTGTGGCGGAGGTCAGGGTGGCGGAGGTCAGGGTGGCAGGGGTCAGTGTGGCAGGGGTCAGTGTGGCAGAGGTCAGGGTGGCGGAGGTCAGTGTGGCAGAGGTCAGTGTGGCAGAGGTCAGTGTGGCAGAGGTCAGGGTGGCAGAGGTCAGTGTGGCAGAGGTCAGTGTGGCAGAGGTCAGTGTGGCAGAGGTCAGGGTGGCGGAGGTCAGGGTGGCGGAGGTCAGGGTGGCGGAGGTCAGTGTGGCGGAGGTCAGGGTGGCGGAGGTCAGTGTGGCAGAGGTCAGTGTGGCAGAGGTCAGTGTGGCGGAGGTCGGTGTGGCGGAGGTCGGTGTGGCGGAGGTCAGTGTGGCGGAGGTCAGGGTGGCGGAGGTCAGGGTGGCGGAGGTCAGGGTGGCGGAGGTCAGTGTGGCGGAGGTCAGTGTGGCGGAGGTCAGGGTGGCGGAGGTCAGGGTGGCAGAGGTCAGGGTGGCAGGGGTCAGGGTGGCAGGGGTCAGTGTGGCAGGGGTCAGGGTGGCAGAGGTCAGTGTGGCAGAGGTCAGTGTGGCAGGAGGGTGCAACTGACCCTCACCCACCTGCAGTCAGTGACCTCCAGGCTTTAGTGTGACACAGACAGCAGCTCACTCACTCTCATCCTGTTCTTTTTGAAAACTCTCATTTTGTTCTTTGCAGCTCTGCTCCTAAACTGTCCATTAAGAGACAATTCATGATTTATTTTCGTACAGCGTGAGCAGGTTTAAGACGGATCAGACTGAGGAAAATGACTTCTGTTCTATAATTACAGCCTTTGAGATTCAAATTGCAAATTCACTTTGATTCATTTCTGATGTCTCTGTGTTTACTTTAAGGAGCCAAACTACAATTATAAAACACACTATTAAAACAGCAGTCACAGTGAAGCAGACGCCTGTTAAACACCAGAGAATTAAAGTCAGTTTATGAAACATTTGCAGCTCCAGTTCTAGAGCCAATAACAGATTTTCTACATGTTTTAATAGTCGATTATTCACAATATCAGGTGCACTTATCCCCTCACACCCACAGACTGACGGGGCCTCGCTGGTGACGGGGCCTCGCTGGTGACGGGGCCTCGCTGGTGACGGGGCCTCGCTGGTGAAGGGCAATTTTCTGATCTCTGTTGTAATGTTTCCTCATCACAAACAGACTGAGAATTGCTTTTTCGTTCATTCACACACGTTTAACACACAAACACACAAACCCTGCAGATTTAGTTTACAGTTCTTTTCTCACATGCAACACTTGAACTAAAGTGAAAAGGACATTACCAGGTGGAACAGAGCATTTTGGGCTTTGGACATAGAGACAGACTAATAATAAAGGATTATGCAAACTCCTGGATGAAGCAGGACCACAGTATTATAACACTGCTCAAAGCTCATGAGAGTCAGTTTTGCATAATGTCGGACCTTTAGACAGAGCCTCCCTCTCTCTCCCCCTCTCTCCCTCTCTCTCCCTCTCTCTCCCTCTCTCTCCCTCTCTCTCCCTCTCTCTCCCCCTCTCTCCTCCTCTCTCCCTCTCTCTCCCTCTCTCTCTCCCTCTCTCCCTCCCTCTCCCTCTCTCTCCCTCTCTCTCCCTCTCTCTCCCTCTCTCTCTCTCTCTCTCCCTCCCTCTCCCTCTCTCTCCCTCTCTCTCCCTCTCTCTCCCTCTCTCTCCCTCTCTCTCCCTCTCTCCCTCACGTGTGAATGTTAGTTTGACGCTTTATTGACGTAGTCCAAACAGACTCTGTGTTCCACCACTGCCACAGAGCAGATGTATTATTAACATGAGCGTCTCAGGAGAAGAGCAGCCTCAGCAATTAGAGCATCTGCTGGACACGGGCATCAATACTGCAACAAGAGCAGGACCAGGCCTCAGTGTGTGGAGGAGCTTTACACTGTGGCCACTGTTATGTCAGGCCCACAAACATGTGTTATTTTGAGTCCAGTCTTTGTTCACTTTTAGGAAGTGACACAAGAGGAAGTGGAAGGGACTCTTAACAGGAAACAGGAAGTAAGAGGAGCTCAGACCAAACAGCAAAAAAACAGGCATTACTGTCTCTAGTCTAAACCAGGACTGAACCAGGACTGAACCAGGACTGACCCAGGACTGACCCAGGACTAAACCAGGACTAAACCAGGACGGACCCAGGACGGACCCAGGACGGACCCAGGACTGAACCAGGTCTGAACCAGGACTGAACCAGGACTGACCCAGGACTGAACCAGGACAGAACCAGGACTGACCCAGGACTGACCCAGGACAGAACCAGGACTGACCCAGGACTGACCCAGGACTGACCCAGGACAGAACCAGGACTGACCCAGGACTGACCCAGGACTGACCCAGGACTGACCCAGGACTGACCCAGGACAGAACCAGGACTGACCCAGGACTGAACCAGGACTGAACCAGGACTGACCCAGGACTGACCCAGGACTGAACCAGGACTGAACCAGGACTGAACCAGGACTGAACCAGGACAGAACCAGGACTGACCCAGGACTGAACCAGGACTGAACCAGGACTGACCCAGGACTGACCCAGGACTGAACCAGGTCTGAACCAGGACTGAACCAGGACTGAACCAGGACAGAACCAGGACTGACCCAGGACTGAACCAGGACTGAACCAGGACAGAACCAGGACTGACCCAGGACTGACCCAGGACAGAACCAGGACAGAACCAGGACTGACCCAGGACTGAACCAGGACTGAACCAGGACTGACCCAGGACTGAACCAGGACAGAACCAGGACTGACCCAGGACTGAACCAGGACTGAACCAGGACTGAACCAGGACAGAACCAGGACTGACCCAGGACTGACCCAGGACTGACCCAGGACTGACCCAGGACAGAACCAGGACAGAACCAGGACTGACCCAGGACAGAACCAGGACAGAACCAGGACTGACCCAGGACTGAACCAGGACTGAGCCAGGACTGAGCCAGGACTGAGCCAGGACTGAGCCAGGACTGACCCAGGACTGACCCAGGACTGACCCAGGTCTACAGCACACCTTTAATGCACCTTTAATGCACCTTAAATGTTCCTTAAATGTCAGACTGCGGTTGCCTGGCTGCTGCTGTGGAGATGCACACACGGTTAGAGCTTTATCACCGCTGCTTCCTGCTCCTCAGACTGAACATAATGAGTCCTAACGAGGGATTAACTCTGGACTGTTTCACTTATGAGGAGAAAGAAACTCCATTGGCCTCCTCATCCTCCCTCTGCCCACACAGCTGAGTGTGGACTTTAAAGGACTTTATACTCTTAATCCTCCTGGACTCTTTCTGTTAAAGGGCAGCAGACATCACAGGGGCTCTGGTCTTCAGATGCACACCAGTCATAGGGTGATTTGGAAGATTTTGTGTTTAAATTGGGTGCCCTTCCACACCAGTGTGACTGGAGGGAAATGGGTCGTATCTTTGTGATGCACAGGTGTCAGTGAAAGTCAGGAACGGGGTGTAAGGATTCACATTTTGCCTCCTCAGGCTGTGTGTAATGTGCACATTGTTTTTGTTGTTTCTTTCGGAGGGACGTAGTCGAGACGGGAGGCAATTTTTGTCAAGGTGTTTGCCCTGACTATAAAATGCTGCAGGAAACACTGATGTGGGCCGACACCATGAACCAGAATCCAATCGGACTTAATGCAATTATCAAGTCACAGGCTGCAGTTATTTAGAGAAGACTGTGCTCTGCAAACACAAATATCACATCTTTCCATAGACAAATCTTGTTTGTACCTTTACAAACATGTTCTGAAATGCCCCTGTGAGTCAGATGCCCTCCCTGTGTCTCCATGAGGTTTTATTTAGTGTGAAAGTTGCTCGCCCTGTAGTTTAGACTGCTACAAACATGTGCTGAAGTGCAGAGGTAAGATTTCAGTCTCTCTCAAAAGCTCCTGGAGCTGTTTACACTGTGCACACAGATCTAAACACCATCACACCATCACATTTGGATTTGCCACAGTGGTGCAGCCCCACAGTGGTGCAGCCCCACAGTGGTGCAGCCCCACAGTGGTGCAGCCCCACAGTGGTGCAGCCCCACAGTGGTGCAGCCCCACAGTGGTGCAGCCCCACAGTGGTGCAGCCCCACAGGCGACTGCTGCAGTGAAACACGTGTCAGTTATCGAGTATGTGAAGACGCTGTGGGTCAGAGGCTGCAGCTGGAGGGGCTGGACACAGTAGTGTCACTGAGCATGTGCAGTACTGCTGTGGACATGGCTCTGCTTTAGAGATGATCAGAAATACTTGGCCCATATCAATCACAGTGGGTTATTTAGTCTTTATACGTCTTTCCCTGAATAGAAATGAGATGTACTTTTAATAAACGCTGTGTGTGAAAAAGTAGGTTCCAGTTTCTCACCTCTGTAAGAATATATTCAGTACAAGGCTTTTCTATGGAGAGGTTTGCACTAGAGCTGCAGGTGCTGGACTTTCAGACCTCTGCACACAGAGACACACTGATCTCCCTCTGTGGAGTTAAACACACACACTGATCTCCCTCTGTGGAGTTAAACACACTCTGATCTCCCTCTGTGGAGTTAAACACACACTGATCTCCCTCTGTGGAGTTAAACACACTCTGATCTCCCTCTGTGGAGTTAAACACACTCTGATCTCCCTCTGTGGAGTTAAACACACACTGATCTCCCTCTGTGGAGTAAAACACACACTGATCTCCCTCTGTGGAGTTAAACACACTCTGATCTCCCTCTGTGGAGTTAAACACACACTGATCTCCCTCTGTGGAGTTAAACACACTCTGATCTCCCTCTGTGGAGTTAAACACACACTGATCTCCCTCTGTGGAGTTAAACACACACTGATCTCCCTCTGTGGAGTTAAACACACACTGATCTCCCTCTGTGGAGTTAAACACACACACTGATCTCCCTCTGTGGAGTAAAACACACACTGATCTCCCTCTGTGGAGTTAAACACACACTGATCTCCCTCTGTGGAGTTAAACACACACTGATCTCCCTCTGTGGAGTTAAACACACTCTGATCTCCCTCTGTGGAGTTAAACACACACTGATCTCCCTCTGTGGAGTTAAACACACACTGATCTCCCTCTGTGGAGTTAAACACACTCTGATCTCCCTCTGTGGAGTTAAACACACACTGATCTCCCTCTGTGGAGTAAAACACACACTGATCTCCCTCTGTGGAGTTAAACACACTCTGATCTCCCTCTGTGGAGTTAAACACACACTGATCTCCCTCTGTGGAGTTAAACACACTCTGATCTCCCTCTGTGGAGTTAAACACACACTGATCTCCCTCTGTGGAGTTAAACACACACTGATCTCCCTCTGTGGAGTTAAACACACACTGATCTCCCTCTGTGGAGTTAAACACACACACTGATCTCCCTCTGTGGAGTAAAACACACACTGATCTCCCTCTGTGGAGTTAAACACACACTGATCTCCCTCTGTGGAGTTAAACACACACTGATCTCCCTCTGTGGAGTAAAACACACACTGATCTCCCTCTGTGGAGTTAAACACACACTGATCTCCCTCTGTGGAGTTAAACACACACTGATCTCCCTCTGTGGAGTTAAACACACTCTGATCTCCCTCTGTGGAGTTAAACACACACTGATCTCCCTCTGTGGAGTTAAACACACACACTGATCTCCCTCTGTGGAGTTAAACACACACTGATCTCCCTCTGTGGAGTTAAACACACACTGATCTCCCTCTGTGGAGTTAAACACGCACTGATCTCCCTCTGTGGAGTTAAACACGCACTGATCTCCCTCTGTGGAGTTAAACACGCACTGATCTCCCTCTGTGGAGTAAAACACACACTGATCTCCCTCTGTGGAGTTAAACACACACTGATCTCCCTCTGTGGAGTTAAACACACACTGATCTCCCTCTGTGGAGTTAAACACACTCTGATCTCCCTCTGTGGAGTTAAACACACACTGATCTCCCTCTGTGGAGTTAAACACACACTGATCTCCCTCTGTGGAGTTAAACACACACTGATCTCCCTCTGTGGAGTTAAACACACACTGATCTCCCTCTGTGGAGTTAAACACACACTGATCTCCCTCTGTGGAGTTAAACACACACTGATCTCCCTCTGTGGAGTTAAACACACTCTGATCTCCCTCTGTGGAGTTAAACACACACTGATCTCCCTCTGTGGAGTTAAACACACACTGATCTCCCTCTGTGGAGTTAAACACACTCTGATCTCCCTCTGTGGAGTTAAACACACACTGATCTCCCTCTGTGGAGTTAAACACACTCTGATCTCCCTCTGTGGAGTTAAACACACACTGATCTCCCTCTGTGGAGTAAAACACACACTGATCTCCCTCTGTGGAGTAAAACACACACTGATCTCCCTCTGTGGAGTTAAACACGCACTGATCTCCCTCTGTGGAGTTAAACACACACTGATCTCCCTCTGTGGAGTTAAACACACACTGATCTCCCTCTGTGGAGTTAAACACACACTGATCTCCCTCTGTGGAGTTAAACACACACTGATCTCCCTCTGTGGAGTTAAACACACACTGATCTCCCTCTGTGGAGTTAAACACACACTGATCTCCCTCTGTGGAGTTAAACACGCACTGATCTCCCTCTGTGGAGTTAAACACACACTGATCTCCCTCTGTGGAGTTAAACACACACTGATCTCCCTCTGTGGAGTTAAACACACACTGATCTCCCTCTGTGGAGTTAAACACACACTGATCTCCCACTCTGGTGTGAAACACACACACTGATCTCCCTCTGTGGAGTTAAACACGCACTGATCTCCCTCTGTGGAGTTAAACACACACTGATCTCCCTCTGTGGAGTTAAACACGCACTGATCTCCCTCTGTGGAGTTAAACACGCACTGATCTCCCTCTGTGGAGTTAAACACACACTGATCTCCCTCTGTGGAGTTAAACACACACTGATCTCCCTCTGTGGAGTAAAACACACACTGATCTCCCTCTGTGGAGTTAAACACGCACTGATCTCCCTCTGTGGAGTTAAACACACTCTGATCTCCCTCTGTGGAGTTAAACACACACTGATCTCCCTCTGTGGAGTTAAACACACACTGATCTCCCTCTGTGGAGTTAAACACACACTGATCTCCCTCTGTGGAGTTAAACACACACTGATCTCCCTCTGTGGAGTTAAACACACACTGATCTCCCTCTGTGGAGTTAAACACACACTGATCTCCCTCTGTGGAGTTAAACACACACTGATCTCCCTCTGTGGAGTTAAACACACACACTGATCTCCCTCTGTGGAGTTAAACACGCACTGATCTCCCTCTGTGGAGTTAAACACACACTGATCTCCCTCTGTGGAGTTAAACACGCACTGATCTCCCTCTGTGGAGTTAAACACGCACTGATCTCCCTCTGTGGAGTTAAACACGCACTGATCTCCCTCTGTGGAGTTAAACACGCACTGATCTCCCTCTGTGGAGTTAAACACGCAATTATCACCCTCAGAGGAGTAAACCACTCTCACATCTCCCTCTGTGGAGTTAAACACACACTGTTCTCCCTCTGTGGAGTTAAACACACACTCTGATCTCCCTCTGTGGAGTTAAACACACTCTGATCTCCCTCTGTGGAGTTAAACACACACACTGATCTCCCTCTGTGGAGTTAAACACACTCTGATCTCCCTCTGTGGAGTTAAACACACACTGATCTCCCTCTGTGGAGTTAAACACGCACTGATCTCCCTCTGTGGAGTTAAACACGCACTGATCTCCCTCTGTGGAGTTAAACACACACTGATCTCCCTCTGTGGAGTTAAACACACACTGATCTCCCTCTGTGGAGTTAAACACACACTGATCTCCCTCTGTGGAGTTAAACACACACACTGATCTCCCTCTGTGGAGTTAAACACGCACTGATCTCCCTCTGTGGAGTTAAACACACACTGATCTCCCTCTGTGGAGTTAAACACGCACTGATCTCCCTCTGTGGAGTTAAACACGCACTGATCTCCCTCTGTGGAGTTAAACACGCACTGATCTCCCTCTGTGGAGTTAAACACACACTGATCTCCCTCTGTGGAGTTAAACACGCACTGATCTCCCTCTGTGGAGTTAAACACGCACTGATCTCCCTCTGTGGAGTTAAACACACACTGATCTCCCTCTGTGGAGTTAAACACACACACTGATCTCCCTCTGTGGAGTTAAACACACACTGATCTCCCTCTGTGGAGTTAAACACACACACTGATCTCCCTCTGTGGAGTTAAACACACACTGATCTCCCTCTGTGGAGTTAAACACACACTGATCTCCCTCTGTGGAGTTAAACACGCACTGATCTCCCTCTGTGGAGTTAAACACGCACTGATCTCCCTCTGTGGAGTTAAACACACACTGATCTCCCTCTGTGGAGTTAAACACACACTGATCTCCCTCTGTGGAGTTAAACACACACTGATCTCCCTCTGTGGAGTTAAACACGCACTGATCTCCCTCTGTGGAGTAAAACACACACTGATCTCCCTCTGTGGATTTAAACACACACTGATGCTGCTTCTAATGCTAACATGTCCTGTATTTAAAGCCCCCCTCTCTATATTAGTGAAGGCAGTAGCGCAGCACTGAGCTGTGAGCGCTGATTTCCTCCATAATTATGAATAAGCCGGACTCCACCTGTTTATGAAGACGTGCTGCTCCTGCCAGAAGAACAGCCGCTTAATGAGAACGAGTGCACCACAAATGTTTACTGCAACATCTCCTCAACGTCTCAACATTTCAACGTCTTATATCTGTGGACTTGATTTTCTTGTTTTCTTTTATTCAGTCAAAGTCTATCCTTGTGTCAGGTTTTATGAAGTACAATCGTATTTGACAGATAGATAGATAGATATATAGATAGATTGATAGATGGCGCTTTTCACAGACATATGTCACAAGGACACTTTACAGAGCATTATTTACAGGGCATTATTTACAGAGCATTATTTACAGAGCATTATTTACAGAGCATTATTTACAGAGCATTATTTACAGAGCATTATTTACAGAGCATTATTTACAGAGCATTATTTACAGAGCATTATTTACAGAGCATTATTTACAGAGCATTATTTACAGGGCATTATTTACAGAGCATTATTTACAGAGCATTATTTACAGAGCATTATTTACAGAGCATTATTTACAGAGCATTATTTACAGGGCATTATTTACAGAGCATTATTTACAGGGCATTATTTACAGAGCATTATTTACAGAGCATTATTTACAGAGCATTATTTACAGAGCATTATTTACAGGGCATTATTTACAGAGCATTATTTACAGAGCATTATTTACAGAGCATTATTTACAGAGCATTATTTACAGAGCATTCTTCATTCACTCCAGACCTGGTCGTGTAAGCTGGTATTGTAGCCACAGCTGCCCTGGACAGACTGATGGAAGTGAGGCTCCAATCTGCACCATCGGTCCCTCTGACCACCACCACCATTCACGCACACACCACTTTCATGTGTGTGATGTGTCTTGCCTAAGGACACAACAACAGTTTTTGTGACTGGTGCCCCCCCCGTGGCACCTGGTTTTCCTTGTGGTCTCCCATCCAAGTACAGACCCCAGACCCTGCTGAGCTTCTGAGGTCTGAGGAGATAAAGCTTTGACAAGGAGGTCTGACCATCTCTGTGTCTCTGTGTCTCTGCATAAATGGGACTCGGCCCTCGTACTCTGTTCTGTGTACACTGTAAACAGAGCAGAGGAGAGCCTGATAAACCTGCTGTGTGAGTGTGTGTGTGAGTGTGTGTGAGTGTGTGTGAGTGTGTGTGTGTGTCTATGGTGGGGCTGTGCTCTGCTCTGGGGTTGTTTTGTGCTGTAAACCACAGGATCAGACTCTCTACTCAACATGGTGAGATGTTTATGATAAACAGAATATGGCTGTACAGAATATTCTGGGTATTTCCATCTTAGAGGAGATCAGTGGAGAGAGGGGCGGGTGGTGTGTGTGTGTATGTGTGTGTATGTGTATACATGTGTGTGTGTGTGTATATGTGTGTGTGTGTGTATATACATGTGTGTGTAGGTGTGTGTGTGCATCTGTATGTGTGTATGTGTATGTGTGTGTGTGTGTATGTGTGTGTGTGTGTGTGTGTCTGTGTGTGTGTGTGTGTGTGTGTGTGTGTGTGTGTGTGTGTTTGTGCCTGAGGTGAAACCATTTACATTTAAATCATATTCTTATGTCCCTCAAAAACTCTAATGGATTTGTTCCATTATTAAGTCATGTCTTATTTAACACGTGTTATGGACTGAATCCTGATGAAGTCGAGTCTAAGGCTGTTCCCTCCTCCAAAACTCACCGGGAGCTGTTCATTTATTATTAGTCTGTCTACATCTCCAAAGCTCCAAATGCTCTGTTCCACCTTGTGATGTCATGTAGTGGTAGGTTTTAAAGTAAACGGCTCCTTTTCCCTTTACTTCAGTAGAGACGATTCTAGTGAAGGTTTTTGGATTTTTAAAAACACAGTGGAGTTATTCCTGTATTACTACTTTACATCAGAGTGTTTTCTTTTTGTGAGAAGAACTAAATATGCACGAACAAAACACCACTCTGTCCTTTTGTGATGGGGAAACCACATCATCATCATCATCATCAGAGTGCACTTCATAATCCTGTGTGTTTGTGTGAAAATGAGGAAAAGCTGATCATTACTTCAGCTCAAAGAAAAGACATCAAAGAGTCCATATGCCCCCTGCTGGCAGCCGACTCCGACTATTAAAGGAGTTATTATGCAAAAGCTATTTCAGCAGCGATCTCTCCAAGGGCTCACATTTTGGTCCTTTTTGAGCTGACCAATTATCTCATGACCAGCTCCCGATCGGTGCAAGAATATCAAACCTGCCTGAAGTCCAGTCGCCTCTCGTGAGGGTTTTATCTTTCAGACCCCGGAAAGACAAAGATGTGAACTCTAGAAACGCTTTTTGGCTTTACGTCGGCTTTAATCAAATGCGTTTGTTTACGCACATTCGCACGTGGGACATGACTCGTGATTGGAAGAAGATTGTCCTATGAATCTGCCATTTATATAACATTAAACATGACCATTTGGACTAAGCAAACTACAGACTAAAGACTAAAGACTAAAGACTGGTCACTGTTATCTGCCTCAACAAACCCCCCTGAGGTCCTGACCTCGGCCTGACCTTCGCCACAGTCCACTTCACGAGGGGGTTGCATCTTGTACCTGTTAAGGTCTAAACTCAAAGGAACATCCAACACCTTTTCACACCTGTGAGGTTCTGAGCTGCTCTAAACCCTTTGAGTTTGGAGGTTTAGTGCTGTCTCAGGGCACATTTGAAAACAGTGTAGTCTACTGTGCTCAGGCCTTCTTCCCTCAGCTCTGAGCTCTGAGCCTGTCACTCCCTGATTCTATCTGTGGAGAATCACAGTCGGCTGAGACTCAACACCACCTGATTGGATTTAGTCTGTAGCATCTTTTAATTAGAAGATGCAGAATCATTTGATTTCCCAAGAAGATATTTCTAAGCAAATTGCCCTTCTATAAATGATCCTGCACAATCTTTACATTTTAGGTGCACTGAGTTACTTTTCTGGTGATGGGTGCACTACCTGCTGTCTCCATGGAGCCCAGTGTTTATACTGAATGTTTACATCATATGGCGGCACGGTGGCTGAGTGGCAACACTCAGGCCTCACAGCAAGAAGGTTGCGGGTTCGATCCCCGGGTCGCCCGGGCCTTTCTGTGTGGAGTTTGCATGTTCCTCCCCGTGTCTGGATGGGTTTCCTCCGGGTGCTCCGGTTTCCCCCATCAACCAAAACATGCAGCACCTGAACTAACATCAAGGACCATAATGTCCACCCTCCTGTGGGCTCCACCTGCAGAGGGGTTCATAGGGGGTCAGGTGCTATGAGTATTGGGCAGCAAGCTGCCCCCGCGACCCAGCCGGATTAAGTGGGAGATGATGGATGGATGTTTACATCATACAGACATTAAGGATCACTGGTCTTGAGGACACTGACTGTACTATACAAAACATTTCTAACTTTGTATTTTTATATTTGTTAAACTCCAGATTGAGTTGGCAGAGCACATGTGAAACCCGCCCAGAAGCACTGACATGTGAGAGAAGACAGAAATATACAAGAACGAGACGCGTTTGTGATTTCAATTCATCTTTCAGACCGACTGTGTCTGTGTCAAATCAAATGAGAAGAAGATTCAACTAAAACACACAAGTGTTCAGTAACAGGAGAACCTCCAGAATCCCCTCACTGAGCTGCAGCGGCTGCACTGGCACTGGTGACTGGTTTCTGAGTGGATAATCACCTTTAACTATGTCTGATGTTTTTGTAATTAAGAATAAATCCGGGTGAGCCCCTGACCCTGGGTGAGCCTCTGACCCTGGGTGAGCCTCTGACCCTGGGTGAGCCTCTGACCCTGGGTGAGCCTCTGACCCTGGGTGAGCCTCTGACCCTGGGTGAGCCTCTGACCCTGGGTGAGCCTCTGACCCTGGGTGAGCCTCTGACCCTGGGTGAGCCTCTGACACTGGGTGAGCCTCTCAGTACTCATCACAGTACTGCAGGCTCTCTACTAAACATACACATAGTACATAGTTTCTCCCTTAGAGAAAGGGGCTTGGAGTAGAGCCGCTGCTCCTCCTCATCAGCTATGGCTCTGGCCCCTGGCTGTTCCAGTGGGAAGAGGCAGCACATGTTGGTGGGGCCTAACCCCAGACCCTGTGAGCAGGTCACAGCTCCAGGACAGGTGAATCTTCATTAAAGACGCACTGTGTAACTTTTCCAGGGATGGAGATCCATAGAGATGATGTAATAAAAAGACTTACTGGAGACAGGGGGGTGCCCTGATACTGGTATTGGATGTCTGCACATTTTGAACATTTTGCTGTATCAAATATTGATCCCTAAATATCGGTTTATCCGATATCCTGGTTGGGCTTTTGATCTGATGTGATAAGAATATTTACTTGTTGATGTAATAATAATAATAATAATAATAATAACAATAACAATAACAATAATAATAATAATAATAATAATAATAATAATAATAATAATAATAATGCATCAGTTTTATGTAGCACTTTTCTGGGCCGAGGACATCTCATAATGTTTGAACTTCACTTCATACAAAGCTGTGCAGTATTTAGGATAATGTGCTCCTGCTTCTGTCCCTGTACAGGATGTGGTTAATATCGAGTATCGGCAGACTTAAAGCCTAAGTATCGATATCGGCCTCAGGGCTGGAAAAGCTGGATCGGTGCATTCTTTACGAGCAGGTGTCGGACCCTTACACCTGGAAGAATAAAGGGGGTTTAGGAGGAGGTGGGCGTGTCCACACTTCAGACAGAAGTGACTTGAGCTGATCTTGGAGGAGAGGAGAGGCCTGACCTGAGCTGGAGGTGAGGGGCCTCTGTGCACAGCAGCTCCTCATGTGAAATGACTGGAGCAGTGCAGCTCCTCATGTGAAATGACTGGAGCAGAGCAGCTCCTCATGTGAAATGACTGGAGCACAGCAGCTCCTCATGTGAAATGACTGGAGCAGTGCAGCTCCTCATGTGAAATGGAGCAGTCACTTTACACACAGTGAAGTCCCATTTTAACCTCCAGTCTGCAGTTTGCTTTGATCGGCCCGTGACCATAAAAGGACTTCCTGTGGTTTGTCAGACGTCTGTCGGACAAAAACTTTCCCCGAGGCCCAAACCTGCTCCATGTGTCAAAGCACACAGTACTCACAGTACTCACAGTACACAGGACCAGAGCACACAGTACTCACAGTACACACAGTACACAGGACCAGAGCACACAGTACTCACAGTACACACAGTACACAGGACCAGAGCACACAGTACTCACAGTACACACAGTACACAGGACCAGAGCACACTGAGCTACTCACAGTACTCACAGTACACACAGTACTCACAGTACACACAGTACTCACAGTACACAGGACCAGAGCACACAGTACTCACAGTACACACAGTACACAGGACCAGAGCACACTGAGCTACTCACAGTACTCACAGTACACACAGTACACACAGTACTCACAGTACACACAGTACTCACAGTACACAGGACCAGAGCACACAGTACTCACAGTACACACAGTACTCACAGTACACAGGACCAGAGCACACAGTACACACAGTACACACAGTACACACAGTACTCACAGTACTCACAGTACACACAGTAGAGTACACTCAGTCTGCAGGTCTTGCTCCAGATGAGCCACATTACTTTGACTGAGGGCCATTTGGAGTAAGTTCAGTCCACTAAAGGCACTGGGATGTTGGGATCAGGGCCGGACGTCCACACCGGAGCCTGGAGCTCTGCAGAGGCTCAGTGCTGACGAGAGGGCAGAGGAGCTGTGAGCAGCTTTATTATTATGACGGCCATTTTCACTTTTCAGAACAGTTCTTGACAGAAGCGATGTGTTCATCCAGGTTTATAATGAAGTCTTTGGCTGAAAGCTATTGATTTTTCTAGTGTTTTTGCTCCAAATATCCTTCACAGAGGATAGGAAATGTGTAAAGGATCACGTTCTTAATTCAGCTGAGGAGCTGGTGTTGAAAGCAGTTACAGAACATGCTGCCAGTGATATTAAAGGCCTGTTGTGCTTGTGTCTGCTGGATGTATAACACTGAGATCTACGGCTTTCATGGATAATGTGGACATTTTAAATCACAATATTGATCTCAAGAAAGAAATAGACCTGCCTCGCTGCTAAACTGCGGTGCTGAATCACACTTCAGGTGATTTAAATGGTGAAGGGAAGGAAATATAAAATGGTTAAAATCTGTGAAAAGACCATTTTGCAAACGAGGTCTCCTTTAAACATGAGTAACTGCTTTTATGTTTTAAGTTCTCTGGACTGTGTTGGTGGTCAGCAGTGACCCCAAAATAAAATACTTCTTAAATACTGTCCCACTTTAACTGGAGGCTTTAACCATGTTTTAATCCTATTTAATTACGTTGTTGTAAGACGATCTTGTCCAGAAAGGCGCCTAAAAACTAAAATGTATTTTTATTAGGCCCGAGCGCCAGAGGCTGGTGAAGGGCGATGTTCAAAGGGGGCGGGGCTGGTGAAGGGCGATGTTCACAGGGGGCGGGGCTGGTGAAGGGCGATGCTCACAGGGGGCGGGGCTGGTGAAGGGCGATGTTCACAGGGGGGGGCTGGTGTTGGGCGTTGTTCACCGGGGGCGGGGCGGGTGACGGGCGATGTCCACAGGGGGCGGGGCTGGTGAAGGGCGATGCTCACAGGGGGCGGGGCTGGTGAAGGGCGATGCTCACAGGGGCGGGGCTGGTGATGGGCGATGTTCAACGGGGGCGGGGCTGGTTAAGGGCGATGTTCACAGGGGGCGGGGCTGGTGAAGGGCGATGCTCACAGGGGGCGGGGCTGGTGAAGGGCGATGTTCACAGGGGGCGGGGCTGGTGAAGGGCGATGCTCACAGGGGGCGGGGCTGGTGAAGGGCGATGCTCACAGGGGGCGGGGCTGGTGAAGGGCGACGCTCACAGGGGGCGGGAACTAAAATGATGCGATGCGACTCGCCTGTAGTGACCAGGGACCCTCACCATGACGTAGCTGCACCAGAGGTTTACGAAAATGTAGAGTTTGTCAACCCAAAAAAAGCGGAACATTGTTCTCGCTCCTCCTCCTACTACTACTCCTACTACTCCTACTCCTCCTCCTACTCCTACTCCTCCTACTACTAATGCACTCACCCATTTTTCACCCAGTGAACAATGTCGAAAACTCACGAAATTTGGCCTCGTGTTAGAGACTTTGCTTCTCTAACTTTTGGCCATCTTGGATTGAAATCTTCAAAATGCAGAGTTCGCATTTTGGCTCATGTTGTGTTTGAACGCACTCCTCTGAAGGTGTTTCACCCACAGGGCTGAAAATCACCGTACATCATCTAGAGAAGAGCTGAAAATCACTGTTGATCATCTATAGAAGTGCAGCTTCAAACTTTACCTCCATTTTTTTGAAAACTGTCACAGTTTATGTGCGACAAAACCTCAAAGTTCAATCAAAATTTAGACAATATTCAATGTGAAGATTTGCTCCCGTTGGCACAGACTTAGTCCGATCGTGCTGAAATTTGAGTCACTGATGCTGATCTCGGCCTGAATATAAAACACTATAAAGCATATGAAAAATGACACTATAGCGCCCCCTAGACATGAAACGGCAACATTATCGGATTTGTACCAAATTTGGGAATTAAATTCTATGTATGACTACGAGCAAAAAAATATATTACGGACATGGTGAATTTTTCACTGTTGGTCACCAGGGGTTGGCCTGGGAAATTTGAATCATTAATGCGTGATCTCAGTCTGAATATAACACACTGTAAAGCAGATGAAAAGTGTGGTTGGGGTTTATGATTATTAGGGTTAGTGTGGGCCATGGTGGTTGCTGAGCACAGCATTTGCTGGGAGCAGTGTTTGCTGGGCACTTTGTTTTGTACGCCATGGTGTTTGCAGGGTGCACCGTATTGGTAGGTGCACACGAGGGCCGACAATCGCCGCTTGCGGCTATATTTATTATTATTATATTTATTATTATTATTACTATTAAAATGATATGTTCAGAAGATACATTTTGATGAACTTTATTAAGAATACAATAGAAGTTCAGCTTCTGTTAGGAGAAACAAACTAAAGGGAAATGTTTTTTCCCTTTCGGGGACTGAGTAAAGGCAGTGGCTGTGGTCAGTGGCTGTGGTCAGTGGCTGTGGTGATCAGGTCTCTGGCCCTCGCAGAAGAGCTCGTGGTCAGGCTGTTGTTGAACCTGTCAGAGCTCCATCGATCTTCTTGTTGTCCAGTCAATAAACTGTTAGCAGCTGTTTCCTGGTGACAGCTCCTGTAGAGTCCAGATGGTGTGGGGGCTTCTGACCACTGTCCTCGGGTCAGCCTTTACTGATGGACCATAGAGCACACAAAATAATAGGCATGTAGTCGACTAATAAATCAATTAAACGACCAAAGAAAAAGAAAAAGAATCTATATTTTTCATTTTTCAAAGTCCTCTCTAACCCTGCTTTAGTGCTGGTCTCTGAAGCTCCTGTGTGCTGAATGGAGTGGTCACATGTCCCAGTGCTAATGATGGTGCCTCTTTTGATTTAGTTTGATTGATTTTGTTTAGCTGGAATGGAGATGTTTTTGCTTTGCCTGTAATGCGCCACTGGACACATTAATCATTAATTAATCACTGCATTTATACAGCGCCCTTCAAGACACCCAAAGAACTTTACACTTCATTCTTCATTCACTCCACACTCAATGGTGGTAAGATGCTATTGTAGCCACAGTTGCCCTGGGGCAGACTGACAGAAGCGATGCTGCCAATCGGCACCATCACCTCCTCTGACCATCATCATCATCATCACACACACCACTTCATATTAGACAATGGGGGTGAAACACATTATGGGCCGTATCTTGTCCCCAGTCTTAGCAGTAGTGCAAGTGTGGGGGTGGAGCTCTAAACCAGAGGTGTGCTGTGCCTGAATATCAGGTGGAGTAGAGCAGACTGAGGGTGCGGCGCCTTCAGTCAAATGCCAGAATGGTAAAACTAAATATCAAACTAGTTCATTGAACAATAACATGTAACAAGCTCAAGACTTCTTTTTTTTGGAAATATATTAGGATGATAAATGCTTAACATTCATAACAGCCCCTCACCCACTTCCTGTATCAGCTCCGCTCTGTTCTATAGTTTGGTTTGATCTGGAGCTGTACAAAAGCTGCTCATTCACATGAAGCCGTTTACGGTGTTTTTTTACCTGTCTGTGGTTCTAATGCTGCGATGTCAGATTTCCTCACATTCTTATACTCCTTTTGTCATCAGCTCCATTTAATGTCATGACCAAATTATTCCTGTTGTGCCGCTTTGGTGAGTTTATAAAGTTAGTCGGCGACCATCAGAACTGTAGATAATCCTGCAGGAGCTGTGGAACGTCCGGACTCTGACGGGATCAGCACGTTGACTGACAGCTCAGGGCTGAGACAGAGGAGCAGACACACATCTCGTACATGCTGCTTTTGGAAGCAGTGGTCAGTAGAGCTTTGTACATATGCACATGAGCACTGCTCTGTACAGACCTGTGCGTCCTGCTCTGTGCACGCATGGTGCATGTCAGTCACTTGTGCGGGGCAAATGCAGGCTGTGCACTCACCCTCCCCTTGTTTTAATGGTTTAATCCATGTCTATGCTCAAAGTGGTAACATCAGAAACATTTATATGACAATAAACGTGTCCTATAATCTGCGACACATCCACTTGTGTGGGACCAAATGCAGTGGACTGTGAGCGGTCAGCAAAAGCAGCTGTGGACACTCATACCTCAGGTGAGGTCATGGTAGAGGACTGTCGGATCTGTGGGATGGGGAGTGCATGAGATAGACACTGGTCTGCTGCATAATGGGAGGCAAACGGAATGAGGGAGAGAAAACTAAAAAGGTTGACGTGTGTGCAGGCGTGTGAGAGCAGCGCATGTGCATGCAGAGTGTTCGGAACACAAACTCAGCCAGTTCTGTCACGGCCCATCCAAAATTCTGTATTCCTGGTGCCTCTGCTGGTGTGTACTTGCATTGTGGGGCTCCGGAGCTGGTGTGTACTTGCATTGTGGGGCTCCGGAGCTGGTGTGTACTTGCATCGTGGGGCTCCGGAGCTGGTGTGTACTTGCATCGTGGGGCTCCGGAGCTGGTGTGTACTTGCATCGTGGGGCTCCGGAGCTGTTTCATTGTACCATATAGAACTTTTCCCCACAGCCTCTTTGCTGCAGTAACGAGGCAGAGACGTTACAGACATTACCCACGGGGGCAGTGCTTTCAAACTTTACAGAGTTCACAGATCGGTTCAGACGCCATCACCATATATGTACATGTCCGTCCCCCTCCAGCCTTTACATCCCCGGACACTCTCCCTCTTTAATGCTAGCACTAGTGCTAAGCCTGGGGCCAAGTTCAGGCCCTAAACGTCTTCATCTCCATGGACAAACAAGTGACGTCACCAGGCCAAGTTACAGGTCACATCTGTGGAGAGGCAAGCACGCTCCTCGTGAAACATTACAGACAAGGCACTGACCACTAGGAAAGTTAGAAAAGATGAGTGAGTGATCAAATTCTAGTCTAAAGTTTAATAAAAACGCTTTTATCCTGGCATACAGTCAAGTGGAATATCACGATGCAGATCTGAACATGTTTCATGTTGAGTTTGAAAAATGTTCAGTATGAATTAAAATAAGTCCAAATGTAATCCTGTGTGAGTCACAGCCTTAAGAAAAACGGGGACTCTTCATTTGTGTGATTGAGTTCATGTCAGAGTAGGACTTTCCTCTCAACCATCACTCGCTTTTATTAAAGCCACGTCCTGGGCCTCTGATTGGCTCTCAGCTGGGCTCCTCCAGGAAACATGGGTTTTTTATAGGTTAGACTTTTTGTACTCTGGTTTTGGACTGTTTTCTGTTTTATAAAATAGCAAAAGAAAGTTTAATTCTGATAAGTTAAAAATCCCACACTAGTAGTTCACTGTAAGCCGTATCTCTTCTACAAAGAGCTGTGCCGCACCATGTTAAAAGGGTGATAAACAGAACAAGTTCATTTAAAACAGTTTGCAGTGGTCCAGAGTTCTTCTCCTTTATGCATTCAGAGCGTCCTCATTATTCACCGCAGTGAGTTTAATGTAGAGTCACCCGGACGACTGAGGGATTCCAGATAATAAACATGACGCAGAAAGTCCTTTAACCACATATGAGCTGCTTTACTCATGGCACCAGTAGTGGTTCAGAGGCAGATCTGAATCCTCTAGTGACTGGTTTGATTGCAGATTTTAATTATTTTTGTTGAGACTTTGTAATCAACAGCTCTGCTCCCACTGTGATCCATACAGGACCCCCTCCCCCACAGTGAACCGGATTACAGGACGTATAGGACTGCATTCACATTCATACCGTCCATTTTCCTGTGCAGGTTTGTGCACTCTGAGTGGGTTCAATATAGACTAAATGTAACATGTTCATTGGTTTTTCTCATGAAGGTTGTGGAGTGAAAACATTATTGAACTGTGATAGCGACAGTCTGACTCCTTTACTGCTGGAGGATTCATCTATGAGCACATTCAGTATTTTAGTGAGGCACTTTCATTTCAACAGTGTGACGAGTGTCGGCTCTACAGTGATCCTCTCTAACCCCCGTGGAGCTTTATGTTATAACACTTTAAATCACAGAATGGATCTAAAAAGAAAAAAGAAGCAAAGTCTGCTGGCTTCTGTTTTAGAAAACCGTGGGGCCCAGTGGGCGCTGACATGACCGTAGCTGCACCTCACAGTAGTGAGCATTTTTTTATTCGTGCCAAAATGACTACATGACGCTGCGGAATCCTACGTGTATCACAATTAAGAAAATAAAACTGTAAAAGGAAGAGAACTGCTGAGTGTAGTCCTGTGTCTCTCAGCCTGTTGGAGAATGAGCTCCTCTGTCCCTCTACACACCTTATTCTTTTGTCTCCAAATGGTCCTGAATTGCTCTTTTTGTGGTGCTCACAGCTCACATACAGAAGTTAAGCCGTCTCTGAGGGTGGGTGTTTTATTTTAAAAAGGCCTTTGGTGTGTTCATCTCCATGTCATTTCTTTATGAACATGAAGCCGGACCCGCTCTGAGTGAGCGACCGTGCTGAGTTTTACTGCCAGAATAATCATGCCTGATTATATCCACCTGAAAACACTTCCAGTGTGGGGCCTTTACAGAGTCTCCAGTGTGGGGCCTTTACAGAGTCTCCAGTGCGGGGCCTTTACAGAGTCTCCAGTGCGGGGCCTTTACAGAGTCTCCAGTGTGGGGCCTTTACAGAGTCTCCAGTGTGGGGCCTTTACAGAGTCTCCAGTGTGGGGCCTTTACAGAGTCTCCAGCGCGGGGCCTTTACAGAGTCTCCAGTGCGGGGCCTTTACAGAGTCTCCAGTGCGGGGCCTTTACAGAGTCTCCAGTGTGGGGCCTTTACAGAGTCTCCAGTGTGGGGCCTTTACAGAGTCTCCAGTGTGGGGCCTTTACAGAGTCTCCAGTGCGGGGCCTTTACAGAGTCTCCAGTGTGGGGCCTTTACAGAGTCTCCAGTGTGGGGCCTTTACAGAGTCTCCAGTGTGGGGCCTTTACAGAGTCTCCAGTGTGGGGCCTTTACAGAGTCTCCAGTGCGGGGCCTTTACAGAGTCTCCAGCGCGGGGCCTTTACAGAGTCTCCAGTGCGGGGCCTTTACAGAGTCTCCAGTGCGGGGCCTTTACAGAGTCTACAGTGTGGGGCCTGAACAGAGTCTCCAGCAGGGGGCCTTTTACAGAGTCTCCAGCGCGGGGCCTTTACAGAGTCTCCAGTGCGGGGCCTTTACAGAGTCTCCAGTGCGGGGCCTTTACAGAGTCTCCAGCGCGGGGCCTTTACAGAGTCTCCAGTGGGGGGCCTTTACAGAGTCTCCAGAGTGGGGCCTTTACAGAGTCTCCAGTGGGGGGCCTTTACAGAGTCTCCAGAGTCTCCAGTGCGGGGCCTTTACAGAGTCTCCAGTGTGGGGCCTTTACAGAGTCTCCAGTGTGGGGCCTTTACAGAGTCTCCAGTGCGGGGCCTTTACAGAGTCTCCAGCGCGGGGCCTTTACAGAGTCTCCAGCTCACACTGGGCAACACAGATTTCTAATGCAGAAGTTGGTGTTTCATTTGTTTCTTTTATGAAGTGGTTTTAGATCAATATTGTGATTTAAAATGTCCAAATTCTGACATAATGATCCACGGGGAGAGGTTATAATTACAGAGCACAGATAAGCAAAGTCTTATTTAAATCTGCATAAATAGTTGGTAATCAGTGTGTGTCAAATTCTGTGGAGTATTGTGGTGCTCAAATAACCTCGAATGGCTCTAACTGGAGAAAGAAGTGTGCACAGAGTCTGTGTTTGGCTCTAGGACAGGGGGCCCAAACTTTTTTCATCTAGGGCCATATATTAAAACACAGAGCAGCGTGAGGGCCGATCGAGGGTCATAGACTGGAGGTCAAAACAGTGAGTAATTAAAAACTGTGCATTTATAACAGGTTTAAATGACCCTCCAGACCTTTGTTCATGTTTAGACCCTCAAAAGGACACACTACATTTGCTTGATCAAGGTAGATTTCTAGAAAACATGCAGTAAAAAGTACTACTTGCGGTAGTATGGGCCAGTTCACCTGGAAGCCTGAGGGCCAAAACAACTGGTCTGAGGGCCACATTTGGCCCCCGGGCCATAGTTTGGACATGCCTGCTCTAGGACCTTTACTTTACTGCTCAGTTTGTGTGTTTTGCCTCAGAAACGTGCTCTGGACTCTCCTGAAATGGCCCATGACCCCATCAGCTGACAGTGTGAATCAGTTAACTCAAATGGGAGTTTTTTCCAAGATGCACTTGGCTCCCTCAGGGCACTGTTTCCCCACACACTGATTTAAAATCAATACTATAAAGTGCAAAGCTGTATAAAAAAAGCCCTCAAACTGCAGAGGCCCTTGGATATACTGGTGTATCATACGTCCAGCTTTGGGCCTGAGCTTAAAGCTTCTGTATCACACTAAACTGACTCTTGTGAGCTTTAAGCCATGTTATTATGTAGAATCAAAAACAGAGCTGGAGTTGTGTTTTGTTTCATTTACACATTTACGTAATCCTTTATTATTCGTCTGTCTGCATCTCCAAAGCTCCAAACACTTGTGATGTGAAGCTGAAGTTTTCAAGTGAACAGCTCATTTTACCTTTACATCAGTAGATTTGGCAATTCCAGGTCTGAAATCACCCAGGTGATTAAAGTGAAGGTGTATGGAGTTTAAAAACACAGTGGAGCACTTCCTGTATTACCACATAACATCACAAGGTGGAACAGAGTGTTTTCTGTTTGAGAGAAGCACTCAGCCTGAAAGTGCAGAGTTTGTGTGTTAAACATGTGTGAAGATAGTTTCACTAAAGTGAGGACGTGATTGTGATGAGCTGTGGGCGGAGGAGCTTCAGGACACTGCCCACACACAAAGTTTACACACAAAGTTTACACACAAAGTTAACACACAAAGTTTACACACAAAGTTTACACACAAACTCTACTTTAGTGTGTTCAGCACCAGACCTCCACAGTCACAGGCCATGAGTGTGTGGGGCAGAGTGGTTAGCCCCACAGCCTGGCCTATTGATCCCTGCTTCAGCTTGTGTGTCTGCATAAAGTTTTAATGGTCTCTCTTACCTCACTCACCTCTCGCTCCGCCACTTCTCCCATTGTGCACAGTGCATGGAGAGACAGAGGAGTGGAGGAAAAATAGAAGAGAGGAGCAGGAGTAGATGTGTAGAGGTGTGGAAGGAGAAAGAAGGACTGGGGGATGGAGGAGTGACAGTATGAGCTGTAGCTGTAGATGTCCTCATACTTTGACAGTGACGAGGGGAGCCCTGTCCTCAGGCTGCTCCACGATGGCACCAGTCACCATCATGTTTGACCTCAGCCCTGTTCTGTCCCTCTGCTCAGAGTCTCAGAGAGTGGAGTTTGCTGTAACCGTCAGATTGTAGATTTGTTGACCTGGTTTATGGTTCATGTGTCTGTAATTATTGGACCTGTTAGACTTAGACTGAGAGAAACTTTATTGGTCCACAAGGGAAATGACAGGAGCACATCACATTATATTATAATGACAAAGAGAAAACAATATAAATGATAATATTACATTCTAAATAAGTATCAAAAATAACAAGAGACTGTCAAATAAGGCTTGATTATGTATATGTATATAATCGTATATATACATGTATATGTACAAGGAAATCGAAATAAAGAAACAAAATCTATATTTCAGCTTAAAAAGGTGGAGGATTTAGGAGCTGCTTCCCCCTCTCAGGCGCCCGGCTCGCACTATGGCCCATTTGATTTGTCTGGTCCAGTCTGGTCCAGCCTGGTCTAATCTGGTCTAGTCTGGTCCAGTGTGGTCCAGTCTGGTCCAGTCTGGTCCAGTCTCTGCCTCCAATGTAGGAGTTGCACCTCTAATGCAAAGGCCAAGATAAGCAGGGCTGAGCTGGCAGTGTGGCTCTGGCGATGGAGATGCAGTTTGTCCATCAGGCACTGTCCAGGTCCAGGGATCTGTCCTTTGCTCAGCGCTTCTTAAGATGCCAGACAGTGTTTGTGGTCATTTTGAATAGCGGTAAATGGGCCAAACATCAGTCTTGTGTGACCTTGTAAACATCTCAGGGGTCGTCTCCATGGCAGCAGCTGAGCAGACACACACACACACACACACACACACACACACACACACACACACACACACACACACACACACACACACACACACACACACACACACACACACACACACAGAGTTTTATTCTGGCCATTAAAAGTTTACGATGATGCCCTCCCTTTGTTAAAGCCGTGTGGTTAAAGTCTGCTCTCTGCACGGACCTGCAGCCTGCTGTGCTTTTCACTCTGTTTTTTGGTTGTCAGAAAAATAAAGGATATTTCTCTTTTGTCATTTTGGATACAGCCCCCTTCACTTGGCCCAGTTTATGTGATTCTGAGCCAGCAGTGAGCCACGTTCTACACAACTGCTGCAAATTACAAACTCTAACCCAATTACGCTCATGTATCTGAGCCTCAGTCCTGATGTATAACAGTTCATAAAGGCAAAAGAATCCGCTGTCTGACTCTGCATCAGGTTTTATTATCTGAGAATCAAGAGTGTGTGTTAAGTGTGTGTTAGCATGCTAGTTGTTGTTTTTATTGGGATCCAGAATAGCCATTGCCTTGATGATGTCTCTTCCTCCTGGGGTTGGTTGTTAGCATGACTCTGCTGTGGGCTCGTTTCTACAGCCTCCACACGTGGACAGGAGTGTGGTGCACCTCCACAGTGTGGAACTGCTGTGGGCCGTGCACACACACAGTGTGGACCTGCTGTGGGCCGTGCACACACACAGTGTGGACCTGCTGTGGGCCGTGCACACGTGCACACTTTACACAAACACTCAGAGGCTAAGAGAGCAGCGAGGAGCTGTGAGCAGAGGGTTTGAGGACGTCAGATTTGGTGATAGTTTGAAACTGTTCCTTTTGACTTTATTTTCACAGAAATAACTGTGTTCGCTTAGGAAATGTACACAGTTTAAGTGTTGGGATTATTAGAGGGAATAAAGCCTCCACGTGCACGCTCATCCACGTGCACCTGAGCACTGTGTCCTCTGCTGTACTTTCCCTCCTTACCCCCGTGTGTCAATCAAACCTGCTCATTATCAGCTCATGTTTAAGTAAATCTGATTCAGAACTCACTCATTGTCTTTTTAGGACATCATGGAGTCTTTTAGGGGCCTGTGCTGTTATGGGGAAGTGGAGGCGTTTAAGGAACATGTCCTCATGCCAAATTTGCATTTTGTCCGTACAAACTCTTAAGTAGATTTTGACACACTCGTTTATACATGAGGCCCCTGGTCTCTGAGAGTTGTGGAAAGTGCTTCTAAACTGGAGATCGTGGTGCATCATTAGGACGCTCAGAAAGCTTAAGGTGAGAGGAAGAACCTTGGACCACTGCAAACTGTTTAAATGTCCTGTTTTTCACAAAAGTAAAAATCAGCCACAGTGTGTTTTCATCAGCCACTAAGTCGAAGCATAAAAATGAGTTATTGAAATACATCTGTATATAATATATGTGTGATATATACAGTCTGTGTGGAGGAGCATTGACTGACTGAAAATATGTTTTCCTATTGGATTTGAACCATTCTAATTCTTTTATGTTTTAGACCTTAGAATAATGTGTTTGGTAAACACACTTTAAAGGCAAAGTCCCATTTCCAGGCAATGAAATGTGAATGAGTTCCATCTGCTGACAGCAAAAGTCATTTGACAGACAGACGCAGTTCTTCTAGTGAATGTGATCTGAGAGCAGAAGTGCTGCCCATGTGTCAGGGAGGAGTGTGTTACCATCTGAGGAGGAGCCAGAGCCCCGGGTGATGAAGCCGAGTGCAGGAAGTGCAGGTGCTGTTGTCAAACCAAACCCAAACCTCCAGGCCCTCGTCAGGACTTGGATGGGAGGCGGCTGGGAAAATCAGGTGCCACAGGGGGGCGCTAGTCACTGATACAATGATATGAGATGAGGATCTAGTTTTGAGTCCGAGTTTAGGAACAGGTTGTTGACACTCTGGACGAGGCTAATGCAGCTGCAGCAGGTTTTGACTGAGGGACAATATGGTACAGTTAAAAGGTCATTACACACAAGCCCCAGACACACAAGCTCCACACACACAAGCCCCGAACACACACAAGCCCCAAACACACACAAGCCCCAAACACACAAGCCCCAAACACACAAGCCCCGAACACACACAAGCCCCAGACACACAAGCCCCCGAACACACACAAGCCCCAAACACACAAGCCCCAACACACACAAGCCCCAGACACACACAAGCCCCAGACACACACAAGCCCCAGACACACACAAGCCCCGAACACACACAAGCCCCAGACACACAAGCCCCGAACACACACAAGCCCCAAACACACAAGCCCCAACACACACAAGCCCCAGACACACACAAGCCCCAGACACACACAAGCCCCAGACACACACAAGCCCCGAACACACACAAGCCCCAGACACACACAAGCCCCGAACACACACAAGCCCCGACACACACAAGCCCCCAGACACACAAGCCCCAGACACACACAAGCCCCAGACACACACAAGCCCCAGACACACAAGCTCCACACACACAAGCCCCGAACACACACAAGCCCCAAACACACACAAGCCCCAAACACACACAAGCCCCTAGACACACACAAGCCCCAAACACACAAGCCCCAAACACACAAGCCCCAAACACACACAAACCCCAAACACACACAAGCCCCAAACACACAAGCCCCCAACACAAGCCCCCACACACACACAAGCTCCCAGACACACAAGCCCCAGACACACACAAGCCCCAACACACACAAGCCCCGAACACACAAGCCCCAAACACACAAGCCCCGAACACACACAAGCCCCAGACACACAAGCCCCCGAACACACAAGCCCCAAACACACAAGCCCCAACACACACAAGCCCCAGACACACACAAGCCCCAGACACACACAAGCCCCAGACACACACAAGCCCCCGAACACACACAAGCCCCAGACACACAAGCCCCCAACACACACAAGCCCCGAACACACACAAGCCCCAGACACACAAGCCCCAGACACACACAAGCCCCAGACACACAGACAAGCCCCAGACACACAAGCCCCGAACACACACAAGCCCTCGAACACACACAAGCTCAACACACACAAGCCCCAAACACACACAAGCCCCAGACACACACAAGCCCCAAACACACAAGCCTCAAACACACAAGCCCCAAACACACAAGCCCCAAACACACAAGCCCCAACACACACAAACCCCAAACACACACAAGCCCCAGACACACAAGCCCCAGACACACACAAGCCCCAGACACACACAAGCCCCAGACACACAAGCTCCACACACACAAGCCCCGAACACACACAAGCCCCGAACACACACAAGCCCCAAACACACACAAGCCCCAAACACACACAAGCCCCCAAACACACAAGCTCCCAAACACACAAGCCCCAAACACACAAGCCCCAACACACACAAGCCCCACACACACACACAAGCCCCAGACACACACAAGCCCCAGACACACACAAGCCTAACACACACAAGCCCCAGACACAAGCCCCAACACACAAGTAGAGCGGCGAAAGTCACATGTTGGGCCTCTGTGGTCGGGCATGTGGTCGGGGCGTGTGGTCAGGCGTGTGGTCAGACGTGTGGTCAGACGTGGTCGGGCGGTGGTCGGGCGTGTGGTCGGGCGTGTGGTCAGACGTGCGGTCAGGCATGCGCGTCAGGCGTGTGGTCAGACGTGTGGTCAGACGTGTGGTCAGACGTGTGGTCAGGCGTGTGGTCAGACGTGTGGCCGGGGACGTGTGGCCGGGCGTGTGTCAGACGTGTGGTCGGGGCGTGCGCAGGCGTGTGGTCGGGCGTGTGGTCGGGCGTGTGGTCGGGCGGGTGGTCAGGCGTGTGGTCGGGCGTGTGGTCAGACGTGTGGTCGGACGGTGGTCGGACGTGTGGCCGGACGTGTGTTCGGTGTGTGGTCGGGGCGTGTGGTCAGACGTGTGGTCGGGCGTGTGGTCGGGCGTGTGGTCGGGCGTGTGGTCAGACGTGTGGTCGGGCGTGTGGTCGGGCGTGTGGTCAGACGTGTGGTCGGGCGTGGGTCAGACGTGTGGTCAGACGTGCTGTCAGGCGTGTGGTCGGGCGTGTGGTCAGACGTGTGGTCGGGCGTGTGGTCGGGCGTGTGGTCAGACGTGTGGTCGGGCATGTGGTCGGGGCGTGTGGTCAGACGGTGGTCAGACGTGTGTCAGACGTGCGTCAGGCGTGTGGTCAGATGTGTGGTCGGGGCGGTGGTCAGACGTGTGGTCGGGCGGTGGTCGGGCGTGTGGTCAGACGTGTGGTCAGACGTGTGGTCGGGCGTGTGGTCAGACGTGTGGTCGGGCATGTGGTCAGACGTGTGGTCGGGCGTGTGGTCGGGCGTGTGGTCAGACGTGGTCGGGCGCGTGGTCGGGCGTGTGGTCGGGCGTGTGGTCAGACGTGTGGTCGGGCATGTGGTCGGGCGTGTGGTCAGACGTGTGGTCAGACGTGTGGTCAGACGTGCGTCAGGCGTGTGGTCAGATGTGTGGTCAGACGCAGCGGTCAGGCGTGTGGTCGGGCGTCAGACGTGTGGTCAGACGCAAGGTCAGGCGTGTGGTCAGATGTGTGGTCAGACGTGCGGTCAGGCGGTGGTCGGGCGTGTGGTCAGACGTGGTCGGGCGTGCGGTCAGGCGTGTGGCCATGTGTGGTCAGACGTGTGGTTGGGCGTGTGGTCGGGCGTGTGGTCAGACATGTGGTCAGACGTGTGGTCAGATCATTGGTAGAACAGTGTGTTTCCAGCTCCACAGATGAGTGCTACTGTTGTGTCCTTGGGCAGGACACTTAACCCTGCTCACCCCTCGTGTCTGTGTGCGCTGGTGTATGACAGTGTGTGAATGGGTGAATGGGTCAATGTGTGAATGGGTCAATGGGTCAGTGGGTCAGTGCTTTCTTCATGTCAGGCAGTTTGAGCCTTGAAGGGGAAAAAGTGTTGTATAAAAATGTGAACATTTACCAAGTCCCAGCAGATCTAAACCAGGTCATAAAGAGGACGACATAATGACACTAGAACTAAACAAGGACTCACCCAGAGGACGACTGTGAATTCTGCTGAGGGTAAAAGTGGAGCAGCCGCTGCTGTAATAAGTGATCATGTTGGAGGTGGAGAGAACAGAGGACATCCATCAAACTCACTTCTGCAGTTCAGCTTGTGTAGAGGCAGATCTGACTCCTGCAGGGAGGAGAAAGGAGAGGGAAGAGTGAGAGGAGGGGTGGAGGGAGGAGAGGCGATGGAGGAAGGAGGAGGACATCATTAGAAGCATTAGAGGAGTAACACACTCTTCCCTGAATTATTTGAGTACAAAGTGTTTAGTTCATCAAATATGTGAAGCGATGTGGAATTTTGTCGCATAGAAATAAAATGCTACAGATCCAAGAACCAAATTCAGTCCTGAAATCCTCAAAGTATCCGCCCTTTACTTTGTCGACAGCTGCAAACTCTTGGCCTTCTCTCAATGAGCTTCATAATGAAGTCTCCTGAAATGGTTTTCAGTGTCCCGCATCAGGGTCAAGAAACATCACCAGTGCAAAGCAGTGATCAAAGCAAAGAGTAAAAATCTGAAACAGGTTTGGTGTTATTTTCAGATTATTTTTTCTCTGCTGCCTTCCAAGATCAGAGAAACTTTATTTGTGCCACAATGGAAAATTGCAGTGTTGCAACGTACAGTTTAAGAACAGCAACAGAATAGAGAGAGGTCCCCAAAAGTCTAGAGAAATAAATATCAGAAGATAGACTGAGAATCTACATCGTAAATAGTAATGATCATGATGAGGAAACAGTTAAACAGGTAACAGTAAAACTGCGTGACCTGAGCTCTGGGAAACACAGAAACATCCACAGAACAGGACTCCACTCACCCACTACAGCAGGCGCAGTGTCAAACTCATTTTGGTCCGGGGGCCGTATGCAGCCTACTTTGATCCCAAAAGGACCGGATCAGAAAACTCAGTTCTCTTCAAGTTATTGTATTTTTCTCCGTGTCTCGTAGTGGTGTTCTAAGATTATATTCCCTCGAGCAACGCCACTTGTTCCAAACACACTGAGCACAGATTTCCCATCTCACCTCTGTCAACAAATAAGAATTAGACTATTTTTCTTGGGAAATCCTTGAACCTCAGCATCTGCTTTTCTCATTTTTTGACATTTTGCTGATGAGGGTCACGGTTTCGACAGTCAAAACGATCGTCCTTAAGAGCGTTTGGAAAGAGGAAAGTCTTCATTTGTGCTGCTCTGGTGGGAGTCAGCAACGTACAGAAACGCCGGAGACGCTGCTATGCTAACAGTGCAGAAAATTAACAGAAAAATCTGAAAATTTTAAGTATTTTAATAGAAAAATCAGCCGAGGGCCAGATTAAAGGTCTTGGAGGGTCGGATTTTATTCGCTGGCCGCATGTTTGACACCTGTGCACTACAGGACACTTCACCCCTCGGCCCTCAGGAGGTACAGGGGCTCAGGTGCAGCGGGCTCTGCTTTGGCTAGAGCCTGATCATTTCGGCCATCACATTTCTGGCAACAGGCCCCACAGACTGCACCATGATGTCTGCTGCAGTGTTTCTGTGTGCTGTGCTGTGCTGTGCAGTGTTTCTGTGTGCTGTGCTGTGCAGTGTTTCTGTGTGCTGTGCTGTGCAGTGTTTCTGTGTGCTGTGCAGTGTTTCTGTGTGCTGTGCTGTGCTGTGCAGTGTTTCTGTGTGCTGTGCTGTGTTTCTGTGTGCTGTGCTGTGCAGTGTTTCTGTGTGCTGTGCTGTGCTGTGCAGTGTTTCTGTGTGCTGTGCTGTGCTGTGCAGTGTTTCTGTGTGCTGTGCTGTGCTGTGCAGTGTTTCTGTGTGCTGTGCTGTGCTGTGCAGTGTTTCTGTGTGCTGTGCTGTGCTGTGCAGTGTTTCTGTGTGCTGTGCTGTGTTGTTGCTGTATATGTCAAAAATCTCTGTGTGAAACTGAATCCCCTCTGTGGACAAAAGTCTAAAGTCTAGTCTAAAAATGTGCCCAGGCTCTTGACTGCTCGTGTCTGTTTTGGTGCTTTGTTTCATAGTAGAGTCACTGAAAATCCACACGCTGCACCACACGGTTCCATCAGGGTCATAGATCAGACACTACGTTTGGCATTTTCTTAAAATAAGCTGGGATCCTGTCACAGCACTGCACAGAGGTCAGAGCTCATGGGGGATCTGGGGGTTTTCTCCATCCTCAACCCCAAACATGCAGATCCTCCAGCTCAGGTGGTCCTGACTGAGTCTCTGGATCTGGAGAAGTGTCTTGAGGCGCTGGAGCCTGTGGGGACAGAAATGAAAAGGTGCAGTGAAGGAGAAATGGCCTGAAATGGAAATGAAATACACTGGAATGTTATACTCTGTACTAAAATTTCAAACTTAAATGTAAAGGTAAGGTAAGGTTTATTTATATAGCGCTTACACAGACACATGTCCCCAAAGTGCTTTACACAGCATTTTACAGAGCTCCATTCACCCAAACCCGGTGGTGGTGCTACTGTTATAGCCACAGTTGCCCTGGGGCAGACTGACGGAGGCGTGGCTGCCAAGCCAAGCGGCGCCAACGGTCCCTCCGACCACCACCAACACTCACACACAACTTTCACACCTACACTGCATGTTTTGGGTTGATGGGGAAACCGGAGCCCGGAGGAAACCCATCCAGACAAGTAAATGTGATACTTACTTTTTACTCCCAATGTGGACAGTAATATTAGTCTAATGATGTGTGATCTCATTAGACACATCACTTACAGTATCCTCACTTTATGGTGACAGAGGTAAACAGAAGCACAATGTGGAGAATTCTGTATATAAAAGAATGGCTCTGATGACAGTGTTCACTGAATGAAGCCCTGGAGTTCGGTGAACTCGGATAATGACGTGGACAGAGCCTATAATCATTTTTTTAGATATATTCTAACATACAATAAACACTGTACTGTCCAACAGTGGAAAACCAAAAAAAGAAACCCACATCGTCCTTGGTTAATGATGGGGCTACAAAACACTTGTAAAAACAAAAATGATCTTTATATATAAACTGAAAAAGGATTCAGAAAGACGGCACCAATTATATATAATATGTTGACATATATTATAAGAAACAGTTGAAAATTATAATAAATTGTTTGAAAATAATAAAACTAATTTTAAATGCTGGGTGTACTGAAGAGCATAATTAAAGACGGCTCTAAAAAGAACTCGGTGTGAGAACAGGCCCAGTGCTGTGAACAACTTTATTGATTTCTTTGTAAAAATAAGTCCTGAACTGGTGGGAAGAAAATCCAGAAACAATAAAAGATGAAACACTTATTGAAAGAAATACAGTTTTTCTTTCTCCTGCAAGTGAACTTCAAATTCTGACCATTGTAAATTAATTTAAAAATAAATCGTCTCTCACTTTTATGACACTGATATGACTATAGTTAAAAACGTAATTAATGGCCGTATTAAACCCTTGACATACAGTTTGAATCGATCATTTCTAAAAGGATCTTTCCCGGACAAGAGGAAAATTGCCAAAGTAATTCCACTCTACAGAAATGGAGATAGACCTGAGCTCACTCCAGTGTCTTTACTCTCAATTTAAAAAAATTCTTGAAAAATTCTGCAACACTGGATTGGAATCATTTTGAGATAAACATTAAATTCTAATACAAAATCCCTCAGTGCTCCAGGGTGTGTCTATGTGCTCTTCTACTTCTGCTACAGCTCCACATCGTTCTAAAGACATTCAGGAAGGTTCTGCTCTGTCAATGAGACAAATGTAATTTCAATACAAGTTTAGTAACAATTAGTGTCTGATATTCAGTACTTTTGACAACCGTCTTTATAGAACTTTGATATGAGGTTTATGTTTACACTGCACTTCTGACTTCACTCCAAGGAGGAGAAATGACAGTTTTGTCATGTTCTCTGAGGTTAGTCCAGGAGCTGGAGAGATGGAGCAGGTTAAAGTGTTCTCCTCACTGAGGTTAGTCCAGGAGCTGGAGAGATGGAGCAGGTTAAAGTGTTCTCCTCACTGAGGTTAGTCCAGGAGCTGGAGAGATGGAGCAGGTTAAAGTGTTCTCCTCACTGAGGTTAGTCCAGGAGCTGGAGAGATGGAGCAGGTTAAAGTGTTCTCCTCATTGAGGTTAGTCCTGGAGCTGGAGAGATGGAGCAGGTTAAAGTGTTCTCCTCACTGAGGTTAGTCCAGGAGCTGGAGAGATGGAGCAGGTTAAAGTGTTCTCCTCACTGAGGTTAGTCCTGGAGCTGGAGAGATGGAGCAGGTTAAAGTGTTCTCCTCACTGAGGTTAGTCCAGGAGCTGGAGAGATGGAGCAGGTTAAAGTGTTCTCCTCACTGAGGTTAGTCCTGGAGCTGGAGAGATGGAGCAGGTTAAAGTGTTCTCCTCACTGAGGTTAGTCCTGGAGCTGGAGAGATGGAGCAGGTTAAAGTGTTCTCCTCACTGAGGTTAGTCCTGGAGCTGGAGAGATGGAGCAGGTTAAAGTGTTCTCCTCACTGAGGTTAGTCCAGGAGCTGGAGAGATGGAGCAGGTTAAAGTGTTCTCCTCACTGAGGTTAGTCCAGGAGCTGGAGAGATGGAGCAGGTTAAAGTGTTCTCCTCACTGAGGTTAGTCCTGGAGCTGGAGAGATGGAGCAGGTTAAAGTGTTCTCCTCACTGAGGTTAGTCCTGGAGCTGGAGAGATGGAGCAGGTTAAAGTGTTCTCCTCACTGCACCTGATGGTGGAGCTGTCTGTAACTCACTGCATGAGGCTGACCAACCACAGAGCAGCTTTGTGCTTTGTGTAGAAGCCAGAGGTGAAAACAAACTAAACAAACATGGCGACACCGACAGATGTACTTGTTGTAGTGACAGTGTGTTTAGTTTAGGCAAACACAGGGCAGATGTCTGTGTCTCACCTGGATGTAACACACATGTTTGATGATCAGTCTTTAGTCTTTTGCTTTTGATTAATATTTTATATAATAACACAGACTTTTCCTCAGCCTCAGGTCGTTTCTCTTCTCTAGTTTTGTGGAGTTTGTCTCCGTCAGCTGAGCAGAAATGACGTCCTGTAATTACCACAGAAATAATAATGAAGAATTTTAGAAATAAACTCACACAAATGAAACTGTCACAGCACAAAACAGCACAAACCAAATACAAACGTTTTCTGTAATTTTCTTCCTATTTAACATTTTGAGGTTCTGGACGACGTCATCGGCCGAAAATAAAACTGCAAATATCTGAAGAACCAGAACTGCACAAACAAAACTTTTTGCAGCACAAACGAAGCACAAACTATTGACTCCATTTTGGATGTTTTAGTGCATTTTAAAGCTTCCTGTGACTCCAATTTGACCTATAAAAGAATCGTTAATTTCTCCAAAACTAAAGGAGCACAAACAAAACTTTTTGCAGCACGAAACAGCACAGCTCTACTGACACAGTTCTGTGTAGGTTTGTGTTTGATGGGGCGACTTCATGGGCAGGTTTCACAGCTAATCATCTTCTATCTCTTAATGTAATTACAGCTCCCATCATCTGCTCTGCTCCTCCAGATCAGAGCCTCAGCACTGCAGTAACTCACAGCAGGGCTGCAGTTCAGCTGAGGAGGAGCTGATTAGTCAACTAACGATTATTCCCTTGAAGATTTCAGTTAAAACTAAACCACAAAACACGGTGAATGAGAGAAACTTGTGACTGGTCATGTATATATTTCATACTTAATTTGGATAAGGTCCATAGTCCGTATGAGTGGACATATTTAACCCGTTAGCCGCCGGGTGCCGTACAGGAAGTGCTCCAGGAGGCTCTTCCGGCTCCTTCTCTACCTTTTTCCCATTGACTTGCATTGGGATCTTGTCGTCCCTCTGTAACTGCTGCACTGAGCCTCGTCATTTTGCTCTACATGATCCTGAATTTTTTTTTTTTTTTTTAGGCTATTTTGTCCGTCAGAAAAATACTGTTCATAACAGATTCTGACTGGCTCCAGATTTACTCCTGTAACTGTGGCATCGCGAGCTTCATTTGAGCGGCGCTAAACGCTATGGGTGACGTCACTCACTCATATATGCGCTTTATGATGAGGTCATTTGTGAACTCATCCCCCTCCATAACAAGAGTCATTTAGCCTGTTACCTACATACACACACTGGCTGGCCTTTGTCTTAAGTATTTTTACACTTATTTAACATTTGACGGCATGTTTAAACCATAGCCTGATCTTCCATTCACATGTTTTGGCCTTTAGCTGCTGTAAATCCGTAGTGGTCAGTAGTTGACCACATGCACAGTGAGGGTCACAGTCCACTCATTCTATGGGGCCGACACATTAATAACATGACAACATTATTTATAGCTCTCGTACCTCGTCTCATGCAAAGACCTGTGTGTGATCTCTGTCTCCTCCTGTAAAGTGGAGGTGGTGTTTTGCCTAAGGGCACATGTGTCAAACATGCGGCCCGGGGGCCAGATCCGGCCCTCCAAGACCTTTAATCTGGCCCTCGGCTGATTTTTCTATTAAAATACTTAAAATTTTCTGATTTTTCTGTTAATTTTCTGCACCGTTTAGCATAGCAGCGTCTCCGGTGTTTCTGTACGTTGCGACTCCCACCAGAGCAGCACAAATGAAGACTTTCCTCTTTCCAAACGCTCTTAAAGGACGATCGTTTTGACTGTCGACCGTGACCCTCATCAGCAAAATGTCAAAAAATGAGAAAAGCAGATGCTGAGTTCAGGATTTCCCAAGAAAAATAGTCTAATTCTTATTTGTTGACAGAGGTGAATGGGAAATCTGTGCTCAGTGTGTTTGGAACAAGTGGCGTTGCTCGAGGAATATAATCTTAAACACCACTACGAGACACGGAGAAAAATACAATAACTTGAAGAGAGAACTGAGTTTTCTGATCCGGCCCTTTTGGGATCAAAGTAGGCTGCATACGGCCCCCCGGACCAAAATGAGTTTGACACCCCTGGCCTAAGGGCACAGCATCTGCATACAGCTGCATTAGTACTGCTCATACCGTGTGTACTGGGGGTGTTTGAAGTCAGAGTCAGACGTGGTCAAAACTTTAAAACTTTAAAATATATAAATCTGTTTTTCTAACAGTCCTTTTATTTGAGTAGAAGTTGTGTTTCCGATTCCAGTCATGAGTAAGTCTACAAGTGTTGAGAAGAACCAAGTAGAACAAACTGTAGCAGCCGCAGAGTTAAGAGAGAGACAGAGATTTGCTGCAGCAACATTTCCACTGTGTGTCTGTCAGAGGTCTCAGTTTACAGGAGGACTGGTCAGGAACGGTCAGCAGATCCTGTGTCCAGGGGGATCCAGGTGAACACAGCAGCAAAGGCCTCGTTCTTAGGGTGCGCAGTCGAACTGTGCCCACGTTTGGCCTGGTGAACACAAACACTCACAGACTCTACTGTATGAGCCCTGTCAGGGGCACTAATGTTACTCATATGAGGAAAACAGTGAAGAAACTCTGGCATATGTAACACTGTCTGCCCCGGGGAAACAGGGACGTCTGGTCGCCCCAAACACCTCCTGTCTTTTCATAAACACTATTACAGGAGACTGAGCCGTGGGTGTAAAGGGAGAAACAGTGGAGAGGAGGATGCACATAAACAATCAGATAAATGAAAGTGTTCGGCGCATTACTGCAGGAAGTCCTGATTATTTGTCATTCTGGTTTGTGTCTGGTCAGATGTGAAGTGTTGGAGGAATATTTTTATTAGTGCTGCAGAATCACAAATCAAAATTTCAGTTTGAATGGACACAATTGGCAAATTATAAAGGCGGCAGTTTTTCCAATTACCATAATTTCCTCCACTAACAAGAATATTCTTATTATTCTTAATCTGCATAAACGATACTCACTCAGTGGATCTGTACATGTTCTGAAATGGACTTCTTCTGGGAACCTTTAAAATGTGAATCCTATTATTAAAACATAAATCTCAAACTGAATCGCAATGGCTCAGCTTATCAGAAAAAATACAAGTTCAGCTCTAATGCTTATAGTCATGTTTCATTTTAAAGCCGCTGTAGATTAGATGAGCGACTCTAGAGGCAGAACAAGCACCAGCATCACTGTCAACACAATTTAAAGTGAAACTAAACACTAACCGTACTTTTCTGCTACTCCCCTGTGTATATGCGGTTTGAATGGCATTCTCTACTCTTCCTACTCATTTTTGTTTGGTAGTTTCAGTGCAGACTGTGGCTTCACTTGCAGCTTTCTGGTCAAAAACGTCTAAATCTGAACAGTCTGCTGTCCAATTCCAAGTACTAGGAACAGTACTACAGTAATACGGCACTAAACTACTGTCTGTGATGCATAATACGCCTCCTGCTGCTGCACTGTATGACTGTATCATGGATGTCACTGCCTCACTGTCACTATTATCTGTGCAATAACCTGCTCCACAACCTACGTGCAATACCTCAGTGCATTGTTGACCTTGTGTTGAACCTGCATATGACAAATCCTGAAAATCTTGAGAACATCACTGCAGACTGATTACAGCCGGGGGTCCTAATGACACCCCCCCCCCCCCCCCCTCACTCTCCCTTTAGTCCTCCAGGGAGCAGCGGTGTTTGAACTGTGGTCGTGGGCAGAGTTTGGGCGCTGAGTCCCACTTTAACGATGTCTTTATTTGTTTTTAAGTGCACCTCTTTTGTAGATGTGATTCATGGCTCAGTCGGTGATGGTGAGTGAGTTTCAGTTGTGCTTTGTCTGTGTAGGGAGAATAGATATGGAAGAGAGCTCACACTTTACAGATGTGAGTTGAGATTTAAACCAGGAATCCTCTGGTCTGAGGTCAAACCTGTTCTGACCGATCCACTGAGAGCCTGCACAAAAGCTGTCTGAACTATTAGTTGTGTTTCGTGTTGATTCATCCACATTTTTACTACATTTTTACTATATTCTCTAAAAACCTATCGCAGCCTTTTAGAAAGTAACTTTTGGAATGCTCAGTTATCGGCGTGATTTGCTGGTTTGTGCTGCGGTGTGTGGATTGGTTTGTTACTGGAGCATTAATCATTGTTGCCACTTTTCCACTGACCACGAACGAACGGCTCGTTGGACCAGAATCACCACCACAGGAGGACGGAGAGCCAGAGCAGCCCATGAGCTCTGTGGACAATCAATTAATGAATTATTTATTCTGTTACTCAAATGCTGTGCTATATTTAGCCTCAGTCTGATCTACATTATAATAAGGAAAAACCGCAGGAAAACCGCAGGAAAAATCTCCACAAAAATCTCTACAGCACCAGAGTTTGTAAAGGGGATATTGAGTGTGACGCCCCCCTGGAACAGATTTGCACTAAACTGTTCACTGTACTTTCTTTGGTCGAGTTCTCAGCTCAGACTAAATCGGACTCTTCTGGAGCTTTGAAAGTGGTGATAGTAGTGCAGACGTGTTATTGTGATCCAAACTTTTCATTTTCAATACTAAGGAATAGACTCAAAAGTGAAAATTGATGATTCTGATTACCGCAGTCATAATGTGTCACAGAGACTCACTGCTTTCCTTTGGTGTTCACCATATGAGCCATTCGCACTTCGGCCCCAGCAGATCCATAACACTGATTCTGTGTTGTGACACTTCAGCCAACGTCATTTCCCACTGGGTGCCTCATCTTTCTGAAGCAGGAATTTACTTTTCAACTACTGCTATCGAGACTTTGTGATATTACAGAAGTTGATTTAAACAGATTTCTTTGACCATCAGCAGTGCCTCTGAGCTCCACACTGGCTCCTCCAGCTCTGTCCCCCTGTAAACAGGACCTCTCCGGCTCCCGGCTCACTCCGCTGCAGTCTACAGGCCGGGTTCTTTCACTGATCTCTGGAATAATATGGATTGATCTGTCTGCTCTGAAAAGGTCCGGCCCTTTCACGCTGAGAGACTTTTATCTGCACAGAATCAAACTCTGGGAGATATTTAAAAAGAATCAATGGCACAGAGGTGTAGAGCTGTAGTTTGTCCGTGCACAATGCTGCATTTAAATCAATGTGGTATTTGCTGGGTCAAGGATTTGGGTCAAGAGGTTTTATTTAAATGTACAATGAGACAAATTCTTTCATTTAAATATCTTTCATACGAGTTTAAAGACATTCTATGTCATGTTATTGCTTGGCCTGGAATGTTCCACAGTATAGCATTGAATATGTATGTAATATATGAATCTTGCATTCATTCGATTACAGCTTTATTTAGTGCTGAAAGTACATTTGTGCTGTGAGCTGTTCTCTCTGTGGAGATTTCAGTTTAATGCCTTTTATTCTGTGCTGATCGAATAGTCTTGTACAGAGTAGTAAAAAGGCCTGAAAACTACTCCAAGCAACTCTGTTATTCAAAAGTAAATGTCCTCTGTCCCCCAGTTTCACAGGAGCATGTGAGGATCTAAAGTATATCAGGCCTATGACCCTATACCAGGCCTATGACCCTATACCAGGCCTATGACCCTATACCAGGCCTATGATCCGATACCAGGCCTATGAGCCGATACCAGGCCTATGATCCGATACCAGGCCTATGACCCTATACCAGGCCTATGACCCTATACCAGGCCTATGACCCTATACCAGGCCTATGATCCGATACCAGGCCTATGATCCTATACCAGGCCTATGACCCTATACCAGGCCTATGACCCTATACCAGGCCTATGATCCGATACCAGGCCTATGACCCTATACCAGGCCTATGACCCTATACCAGGCCTATGACCCTATGCCAGGCCTATGACTCTATACCAGGCCTATGACCCTATACCAGGCCTATGACCCTATACCAGGCCTATGACCCTATACCAGGCCTATGACCCTATACCAGGCCTATGATCCTATACCAGGCCTATGACCCTATACCAGGCCTATGACCCTATACCAGGCCTATGACCCTATACCAGGCCTATGACCCTATACCAGGCCTATGACCCTATACCAGGCCTATGATCCGATACCAGGCCTATGACCCTATACCAGGCCTATGACCCTATACCAGGCCTATGACCCTATGCCAGGCCTATGACTCTATACCAGGCCTATGACCCTAAACCAGGCCTATGACCCTACGCCAGGCCTATGACCCTATACCAGGCCTATGACCCTATACCAGGCCTATGACCCTATACCAGGCCTATGACCCTATACCAGGCCTATGACCCTACACCAGGCCTATGACCCTATACCAGGCCTATGACCCTATACCAGGCCTATGACCCTATACCAGGCCTATGACCCTACACCAGGCCTATGACCCTACACCAGGCCTATGACCCTATACCAGGCCTATGACCCTATACCAGGCCTATGACCCTATACCAGGCCTATGACCCTATACCAGGCCTATGACCCTATACCAGGCCTATGATCCGATACCAGGCCTATGACCCGATACCAGGCCTATGACCCGATACCAGGCCTATTATCCTATACCAGGCCTATTATCCTATACCAGGCCTATTATCCTATACCAGGCCTATTATCCTATACCAGGCCTATGACCCTATACCAGGCCTATTATCCTATACCAGGCCTATTATCCTATACCAGGCCTATGACCCTATACCAGGCCTATGACCCTATACCAGGCCTATTATCCTATACCAGGCCTATTATCCTATACCAGGCCTATGACCCTATACCAGGCCTATGACCCTATACCAGGCCTATGATCCTATACCAGGCCTATGACCCTATACCAGGCCTATGACCCTATACCAGGCCTATGACCCTATACCAGGCCTATGATCCGATACCAGGCCTATGACCCGATACCAGGCCTATGACCCTATACCAGCCCTATGACCCTATGCCAGGCCTATGACCCTATACCAGGCCTAGGACCCTAGACCAGGCCTATGACCCTACGCCAGGCCTGTGACCCTACGCCAGGCCTGTGACCCTATACCCGTCCTATGACCCTAGACCAGGCCTATGACCCTATACCAGGCCTATGACCCTATACCAGGCCTATGACCCTACACCAGGCCTATGACCCTATACCAGGCCTATGACCCTACACCAGGCCTATGACCCTATACCAGGCCTATGACCCTATACCAGGCCTATGACCCTACACCAGGCCTATGACCCTATACCAGGCCTATGACCCTATACCAGGCCTATGACCCTATACCAGGCCTATGACCCTATACCAGGCCTATGACCCTACACCAGGCCTATGACCCTATACCAGGCCTATGACCCTATACCAGGCCTATGATCCGATACCAGGCCTATGACCCGATACCAGGCCTATGACCCGATACCAGGCCTATGACCCGATACCAGGCCTATTATCCTATACCAGGCCTATTATCCTATACCAGGCCTATTATCCTATACCAGGCCTATTATCCTATACCAGGCCTATGACCCTATACCAGGCCTATGACCCTATACCAGGCCTATTATCCTATACCAGGCCTATGACCCTATACCAGGCCTATGACCCTATACCAGGCCTATTATCCTATACCAGGCCTATTATCCTATACCAGGCCTATGACCCTATACCAGGCCTATGACCCTATACCAGGCCTATGATCCTATACCAGGCCTATGACCCTATACCAGGCCTATGACCCTATACCAGGCCTATGACCCTATACCAGGCCTATGATCCTATACCAGGCCTATGACCCTATACCAGGCCTATGACCCTATACCAGGCCTATGACCCTATACCAGGCCTATGACCCGATACCAGGCCTATGACCCGATACCAGGCCTATGACCCTATACCAGCCCTATGACCCTATGCCAGGCCTATGACCCTATACCAGGCCTATGACCCTATACCAGGCCTATGACCCTACGCCAGGCCTATGACCCTATGCCAGGCCTATGACCCTATACCAGGCCTATGACCCTACACCAGGCCTATGACCCTATACCAGGCCTATGACCCTATACCAGGCCTATGACCCTACACCAGGCCTATGACCCTATACCAGGCCTATGACCCTACACCAGGCCTATGACCCTATACCAGGCCTATGACCCTATACCAGGCCTATGACCCTACACCAGGCCTATGACCCTATACCAGGCCTATGACCCTATACCAGGCCTATGACCCTATACCAGGCCTATGACCCTAAACCAGGCCTATGACCCTATACCAGGCCTATGACCCTATACCAGGCCTATGAACCTAAACCAGGCCTATGACCCGATACCAGGCCTATGACCCTAAACCAGGCCTATGATCCGATACCAGGCCTATGACCCGATACCAGGCCTATGACCCGATACCAGGCCTGTTGTCCTATTCCAGGCCTATGACCCTATGCCAGGCCTATGACCCTATACCAGGCCTATGATCCGATACCAGGCCTATGACCCGATACCAGGCCTATGACCCGATACCAGGCCTATTATCCTATACCAGGCCTATGACCCTATACCAGGCCTATGACCCGATACCAGGCCTATTATCCTATACCAGGCCTATTATCCTATACCAGGCCTATTATCCTATACCAGGCCTATTATCCTATACCAGGCCTATTATCCTATACCAGGCCTATTATCCTATACCAGGCCTATGACCCTATACCAGGCCTATGACCCTATACCAGGGCCTTTGACCTCACCGCTTCTTTTGACACCATCTCCCACTCCATCCTCCTCTCCTGGTTCCTCCCTCACCAACTGACACCAGTTCATCCATATTAACCACTGTAAGTCCCCCTCTGCCCCACTCACTCAAGGAGTTCACCAAGGTTCAGTTCTCAGCCCCCTTCTTTTTATACTCTACATCCTCCCCCTCGGTCATATAATCCGCTGCAACTGAATTGAAATGGAAATATGAACAGATGAAATCTCCTGTCTTATTATACATAAGGTTACAGTCCCCTCAGGGACATTTGTGTCATGGGATGTTTGTCACAAATGTTGAGCCCCACACAGACAGAGGCGAGAGGTTCAATTTATTTTTGTAGCGCCCAAAATCACAACACCAGTTTCCTCTAAGGGCGTTCAAGATTTGGATGAGACAAATAAAGGCATTCATTCATTCAAAAAAACATGAAGCTTTAAAACATGTTAATATGTTTTGTTTGGTGAATCTGGTATTTTCAGAACAATAAAAGAAACATGGTGATCTTCCATGGTGATACTTCTCTCCTCTTTAAGAATATTTGCAGTTAATATATAGTATTTCCCTAAAGTATCGAGTATCTACGCAGGTTTTCAGGCTCTACAGCGCCCCCTACAGCCCCTGTGAGCAGCACTGTGAACACATCTGCTCCTCTCACTCATGGCTCATGCATCTTTAATGGAGGAGATGACACCAGGGAGGTCCCTCGGTCATAAAGCACACGCTCATATCAGCAGCACTTATAAAAGAGGAGACATTAAATAGAAGTCTTTCCATATTGAAATGTGGATCTTTTTCAATAGGTCTCATTCAAATACTGAAATATTTAAATATATAAATAGAATTTCAGATGGGGACAGGGGCACTAAAAGCATGTGTGACAGGGAACCCTGGGGCCCAGGAGGCTCCTGAAAAAGAGATTCTTATTCTCATTGGGACTATTCTGGTTAAATAAAGGTCAATAAAATATCTAACTCTATGGGACATTCACCTTTTTTCTTAAAGAAATGTACAAACTGAATCACAAATGTTTCTCATTATTTGTTTGAGACCAGCTCCACAAACGTGTCATTAATCTTATGGTTTAAAATCCTTTCACCTGAAACACTTCCGTCTTTGGGGATGAGTAAAAGCACCACTTTCTGAAGCGAGTGCACCAATGTTTATTTCTCCTGCCTGAGAAAACGTTGAACTTTGTGCTGGTTTGTGTTTTATGTGGATAGTCCCAGTAATTACAGAGATATGAACCATAAACTAGGTCAGCAAATCTCCATCTGACAGTTACACAGTAAATTCCTCCAGCCCTGTTTAAACTATAGGGATTCTGAAGTGGGGGAAATGTCTTGCTCAAGGACATAATGACAAATGCTCTGATCAGATCTGACACTGAACTGGTGACCTGTGGGTGTGAGAATAAACGCTCATGCCACTGCCGCCTCTTCATGTGTGTATTTCACGTGTGTATTTCATGTGTGTATTTGACGTGTGTATTTCCAAGTGCATTTAAGACCCAGGAGATTGCATTTAATAACTGTACTGTCAAGATTAGGACTGAAAGAGTTTGGAAAAATATCTGTCTGCAGTTTTTCTGACGAGCGTTTTCTGGTTCAGTTTTAAATGGTGTCTTTTGTTTTGACGGCAGGATTCTGCCCCAGTGTGTGAGAGAAGATCTGAACTGTTAAACTAGTCCAAGAATCCCATGCACCTCAGAACATCTGACACACTGGGAGGGCATCTGACACACAGGGGCATTTCAGATCCATATTTCTCTCAAACTGGAATCATTCTGTTCCACACTAGGGTTGTTCTGTAATGGAGGACCCCACATCTCGATGGAGAGCCTCCACCCTGATGCCACGCCCCCTCCCCTCAGAAACACACACCCATCTTCTGTAGGCCAAATTCACCTCAAACCTTTGCAGGAATTGCACTGTAAATTAAATCACAAATAGAACTAATATGCAGCTAGTTTAAGGAGCTGCCACAGACATGACGACATATTCCCTGCATCGGTTTATCAGCAGTGCAGGAGCTCACGCATCAGGACTGTTCTGCACAAACGTGTGGCACAAAGAGCGCTCATGTTTAACACGTTCAACACGTTCTACCTGTGTCCAAATAAAGTGCAGTGGTTCATCTGACTGCTGAAACAGAAGAGCTGAAGTCGTGTGAAACTTTGTGATTCACTCAACAACATTGTCTCCAGTGCACAGCGTTTATAGAGTCTCAAAGACAAAGAGCCACATGTCCGTGTTAAATTTAAGCTAAACAGAAGAGAATACAGATAAACTTAAGCACACGTCAGTCAGAATTAGTTCCATTCTTAACAACCAACTGCTGCGTCACTGGACCAAAGCATTTTTCCACTATGTGCCAAAGCCTTAGTACAATAACAAAATTATACATTTTAAGTAGAAAAGCTGTGTGAATGAAACAAAACAACAGGTCTGTTTTTGAGGTGGTAGCGACATGGCTAAAACCTCACAAGAATTAATTTGATGTAATATAGGCTGTTGCTAATTGTGCTCAGTGAAAACATGACTGTAATTTCATTTGTGTCTGTAACCCTGCAGACCCTCGGCCTTCTGTCTCTGAACTTCATGATGAAGTCTCCTGAACTGGTTTTCACTTCACTGGTGTCATGTCAGGGTTCATTTGTGGAATTCCAAATGTGCAAAGCAGTGATCAGAGCAAAGCTGTTTGACAGAACATGCTGGAAATGATGTCACACTTCTTTGTTTGATATTATAAATCCCTCTCTTTCATCATTTTTATACATTGGTCGTCATGGAAGAGCGTTCACATTTTTTCTCTGTTTCCCCTTTTTCATAAATGGAGCAACTGGTTCATGAAGCTTTGAAATAAATACATTACAGCTATTTTCAACATTTCTGTCCGTGAGAAGGTCGTTCCCGTCAGTCTCCTTAAGGACATCTTCAAGATTTTGAATTTGTTTTTTTGGAATATAATCTTGGCAAAATAACATTTTATGCCACTCAAAAAGTCTCGGTTTTGTAAGTTTACGAGAAAAGAGGATGATATTATGATCTGACGAGCCGGTTAATAAATTATAGGTCTTAATGAGTCTCTCTGGATTAATTGTAAATCGCAGGTCAATACAGGTGGAGGAGCTCGAAGTGATTCTGGTGGGCGTGTCTATCATTTGTTTAAGGTTAAAATAATCCATAACTTGTTTAAGATTTCTTTTATCCTTTTTATTTTCCCAGTTAATGTTGTTTAAGTCGCCCATAATAATTAGGTCTTTATTTAAAAACAGTTATTCAAAAGAATTTTTAACTGATCATAAAAATCTATAGTTGCAGATAAAATGGTCACTTTTTTATTGCACTTTTCTCCCTTTCAAGGCTCAAAGCGCTTTACAACAAGGAACCACACACCCATTCACACACACATTCATACACCAGTGTACACAGACACTGGGGGTAAGGTGGGTTAAGTGTTTTGCCCAAGGACACAACGACAGCTTCATCTGTGGAGCTGGACTCACAGCAGCTCCTGTGGGTCAGTGGATCTGACGCTCACCAATGATGTTTATGTCGAGAGTGGGATTCGAACCACCGACCTTCAGATCAGTGGACAAACGCTCTGAGCATCGGAGCTACTGCCGCCCCCAACTGAGCTACTGCTGCCCCCAACTGAGCTACTGCCGCCCCCAACTGAGCTACTGCTGCCCCCAACTGAGCTACTGCCGCCCCCAACTGAGCTACTGCCGCCCCCAACTGAGCTACTGCCGCCCCCCAACTGAGCTACTGCCGCCCCCAACTGAGCTACTGCAGCCCCCAACTGAGCTACTGCCGCCCCCAACTGAGCTACTGCCGCCCCCAACTGAGCTACTGCCGCCCCCAACTGAGCTACTGCCGCCCCCAACTGAGCTACTGCCGCCCCCCAACTGAGCTACTGCCGCCCCCAACTGAGCTACTGCCGCCCCCCAACTGAGCTACTGCCGCCCCAACTGAGCTACTGCCGCCCCAACTGAGCTACTGCCGCCCCAACTGAGCTACTGCCGCCCCAACTGAGCTACTGCCGCCCCCCAACTGAGCTACTGCCGCCCCCAACTGAGCTACTGCCGCCCCCCACTGAGCTACTGCCGCCCCCAACTGAGCTACTGCCGCCCCCAACTGAGCTACTGCCGCCCCCCAACTGAGCTACTGCCGCCCTGCAGATGGTTTTCTATATATACAAAATACTGTAAGAGCCATTTCAGGTGAAAGAGATATGGTCGCACCAATACATTCAAGAGCAACTTCGTTTTGGGATTTCAACTTAGGAACTTAGGATCCCATATCTTTTTAGCCTGGTTTAGTGTCTGAAATAACGTTGAGGAGTGATGTTTTTTCATGACTGGATTCCTTATTTTAACAACCTCATGCCGATAGCAAGCGTGTGTAGCGAGAAGCGTAGCTTGTGGCGCAGCCACGCACTCACCGGAGGTTGAGATACTGGTGTCTACCGGTAGGCAGCCGGGAATCCCACGACGAGTCCGTCATGTCGACAGCCACCCCAGGAGCAGATGGCAACCCCGGGATCGCAGAAGATGTCGACGAGCTGCTACTCTTAACATTGGAGACGCTACCACTTGCCGAGCAACCAGCGTGCGCATCTTCGTCGCCAGGCCAGCGCGCCGGTGGAAGACCAGGAAGCAAGCTCGTCGCAGCCAAACCGCTCACGAGATGACCAGCACCGATCCAGGGAGAAAACATCTAGTCGGGAAACACCGCACCCACGGCCAGATACGCGCCGACAGACGCAGCCCTTGGGGGCAGCACGATTAACTGATCCATTTCACCAAGATGATATTTAGATGACTTCGTCCTCCCGTGTTCGAGGCTATTGTAGCCATGTGTGTTCGAGGCTATTGTTCCATGCCTATTGTGGAGCAGTTTAGCGTAAACGGCATGTTGGCTCAGTGTAACCGGGAGATGAACGCTGATGCTTTTCTGTTCAATATATTGTTGTCTCAGTAATAGCAAAATTAATGCAGAGACAGCAACGAAAACCAGTGGATTAGGAGAGATACAGATGAATTAGGCAGGAGGCGCACAGCACCTGCCAACCTGTGCGCACCCACCGCACCCATCCTGTCCAATCTGACCTGTAGCTCGGTCTGGTTTGGTCTCCATGACCAATAATATGTGGTGACAATATTGCACCACAGCACTCTGCACCTAGTTTACCCATGATGGAAATGACACGGGTGATTTCTGATTGTTTGGATGCCTTTGGTGAATATTTACAGTGCAAATAGTCATGGAAATAAAACAAACCATTGAAAGAAGTCTGTCCATACTTTTGACTGCAGCTTATATTTAACTTTGACATTTCCGTGTTTGGCCTATTGTTATGTCCCACCTGGCCTTTACTCCTTTTGTCATAATCACAGTGTTTTCTGAATCCATCACCTTTCCTCAGGCTGTGGGCTCCATCCTGCCCATCCCCAGCCACCCACACATTCTCATTCAAATGCCTCAGAGCGTCTGGGTGATACGTGTCCATTATGTGCTCTCCGGTCGTGCCTTGTCCCCCCGCGTGCTCCCCTGACGGCTGCAAATAGCTCCTGTGGCCCCGGCTGTCTGTGCTCCGGTGTCTGTGATGTCAGAGTGATGGATTATGGGTAAAAAAGCAGGTGAATCACGCAGCGTTTATCCGGCCGAGGAGAGCCCGGGTGTGGGTAATGTGTGTGATGGATGGGCCTGTGCAGACTTCAGGTATTCAGCTCAGACTGTTGGTTTGTTTGTGTGTGGGAGCAGGTGGGGCACGATACAGATGAACCTGGAGGCTGGAGCGAGGGCAGCAAAGGGCTGAAATGTAACTCTGTTCAAATCATAGACGCAACTGCAAGACTTACAGCAATCAGTTTGAAATCACAGTTGCAATGGTCAGAACTAGGATTGTTAAAGTATTGAAAATCTAAACTAAAAATACAAATATACAGAAACTAGAATTTAAACTAGATGCGCATTTGAGCTGGTACTGATATTATGTATGTCACATTCACAGGGCAGAAATGAACCTTATTAAGAGCACATACAGCTCTGGAAAATGATCAGTTTCTCTGATTTTACTACTTATAGGTTTGTGTTTGAGTAAAATGAACATTTTGGTTTCATTCTATAAACTACTGACAACATTTCTCCCAAATTCCAAATAAAAAAATTGTCTTTTAGAGCATTTATTTACAGAACATGACAAATGGTCAAAATAAAAAGATGCAATGTTTTCAGATCAGATAATGTGATGAAAACAAGACAATACTAATGTTTGAACTGAGGAAGAGTTCAGGAATAATAATGATGATGAACACAGCAGTGGTTTTTCTCCTTTTCCTCCTTAAATCAGGTTCGGTTCAGGTGATCTCCTCATCAGTGACGTGTGTTTGTGTTGAATTCAACAGATGCTGGAATGAAACGCTTCACTTCATTTCAGAAAATAAGAATGCAGTGGTCTCTTATTTTTTCAGAGCTGTAGATGGTGTATGTCCATGGACCACCCAGTATGTTCAAAATGACATTCTTGTCCTGTCTAAATAAAGACGTGTGGCATTGGAATTAATACTGAGGATTGAGTCTATTCCTTGGTCAAGCTGAAAATATTTGTATTGTGACTTTGGCCAGAATTGGCAAACTAAGTGTTAGCTGTAACAGTCTTATTGTGTCTAAAAGCAGATCTCCTTGAAACAGCAGCTTGTACTTCAGTCTTGTCACGTGTTGTAAAAAGAGCTGACAGAAAGAGAACAGAACAAACTTAACTGCTGTAATCTCTCAAACAATGCAGTAGTGATGTTTCTGCACTTTTGTGGTTTGGGTGCACAATCCTTTCACATTTTGGAGCCCGTTCTGCAGAGGTGGGCCTTCCCGCAGGCGCTTGGAAGTTTGCTTAATTTATTCCTTGTCATCAACCCTGATAAAAGGATCTATGGAGCTCCTGGGCATCTGGAGCATTAAAGGGAAGCTGTAACCCACTTATTTTCTGCCAAATCAAATATTCTGGGTTAATGCCGCCTCACACTAGAGGAGAATTTGCCTGATTTTGGCTGCTCATAAGTTTCTCCTCGTGTCTGTGGTGTGCGCTTTTTAAAAAATCATTTAAGACCGAAAAATCCTGTACTGTGTAGCGGCGTTTAGCATAAGTTTGTCTGTACTCAAAACCTCACCAACAAATACAAAAAAATTACCCTAAACACACAATTTTGATCGGACATTTTACTGTAATTATACTATATTAAGTCCCTAAATTATAGAGAAGGTTTCAGTGGTGGTCATCTGCACACAGTGTTTCAACAAGATGTTTGGGTTCACATCCAGAAACCATTTTACATTTGATGGCACTGGCTCGAGGCACTAATACTACTGTAAGGGATCTAAGTCCAGCCCCACAGGGAGGAGTTTTAGAGCGAAACTGCACCGCCCTAAATCAAATTGTTTGTGATTTGGGCTTTTGGCTTTTACATGAGAATTCAAAACCCAACAAACAATCTACTGTCTGTCTGACGATCCCTCCAGCAAATCAGATTAGTCTTATAATGAGAGGAGATCACACACTTATAATGAGGAGATCACACACTTATAATGAGAGGAGATCACACACTTATAATGAGAGGAGATCACACACTTATAATGAGAGGAGATCACACACTTATAATGAGAGGAGATCACACACTTATAATGAGAGTTGATCACACACTTATAATGAGAGGAGATCACACACTTATAATGAGAGGAGATCACACACTTATAATGAGAGGAGATCACACACTTATAATGAGAGGAGATCACACACTTATAATGAGAGGAGATCACACACTTATAATGAGGAGATCAGACTGTTATGATGAGGAGATCAGACACTTATAATGAGGAGATCACACACTTATAATGAGAGGAGATCACACACTTATAATGAGAGGAGATCACACACTTATAATGAGAGGAGATCACACACTTATAATGAGAGTTGATCACACACTTATAATGAGAGGAGATCACACACTTATAATGAGAGTTGATCACACACTTATAATGAGAGGAGATCACACACTTATAATGAGAGGAGATCACACACTTATAATGAGAGGAGATCACACACTTATAATGAGGAGATCACACACTTATAATGAGAGGAGATCACACACTTATAATGAGGAGATCAGACTGTTATGATGAGGAGATCACACACTTATAATGAGGAGATCACACACTTATAATGAGAGGAGATCACACACTTATAATGAGAGGAGATCACACACTTATAATGAGAGGAGATCACACACTTATAATGAGGAGATCACACACTTATAATGAGAGTTGATCACACACTTATAATGAGGAGATCAGACTGTTATGATGAGGAGATCAGACACTTATAATGAGGAGATCACACACTTATAATGAGAGGAGATCACACACTTATAATGAGAGGAGATCACACACTTATAATGAGAGGAGATCACACACTTATAATGAGAGGAGATCACACACTTATAATGAGAGTTGATCACACACTTATAATGAGAGGAGATCACACACTTATAATGAGAGGAGATCACACACTTATAATGAGAGGAGATCACACACTTATAATGAGAGGAGATCACACACTTATAATGAGAGGAGATCACACACTTATAATGAGAGGAGATCACACACTTATAATGAGAGGAGATCACACACTTATAATGAGAGTTGATCACACACTTATAATGAGAGGAGATCACACACTTATAATGAGAGGAGATCACACACTTATAATGAGGAGATCAGACTGTTATGATGAAAGATGAGGCTCTTATAATGAGAGGTCAGACTCTTATAATTGGAGAGAGACAGAAGCCAAAACTATAGTGTCAGTTTCACAAAGAGCTCAGCCCTTTGTCTGTGCACCAGGGTTCAGACTCACTTCCAACACATTCAGTAGGTGTTTTAGGGGAAAATCAGCCTTCAGACTTACAGTGTGCACTTAAAATGTACTTTCGATCTTCTTTCTGTTAGATTACCAAATATCATCTTTCACATATTCATATTTGACATTGACTGGACTTGAGAAACTGTGATATGTTTGGACAAATCCAGTTGCTCCTTATGTATTTGTTCTGATCTGATCTACAGAGACTCCACCAGCACTTTGTCCTTTACTCAGGATTTCTTTTGTCATATTCCGCTGTTGCAGTTTGTGACCTTTGCTTGTGAGCGTGAGCTTTGCTAATGACATGTTCAGCTTTGAGGTTCAGATCATTTCTCTGAAGTGTGCAGGATGTGGAGGTTGTCTCCAGAGCTCAGCCTCCAGTGACTGGCACACAGCTTTAAACTTGATCCAGAAGCAGTGGTGAAGGGGAGCTACAAACACAATAATCACAAGTGAAATGATCTGCTCTGTGTCACTCAGCAGGCTGACAGCTTTCATGTGATCTGTTCATGTGCATGGATTTCTGCGTGTATTATGGACTTAGTTATTTTGAATGTAATGCTGAGAAGTGGTGATGTAAACATGTGGTGGAGGCTTGTTCACCAGTCAGATCTACAGCCGCTCTTCAAAGGCCAATGAATTTCACTCGGATCTAGTGTCGGGTCTAAAGGCAAAGCTCTGCAGGAGACTGAGGCCACTTCGACGAGCGATGAGAGATGATTAGAACTTTAAAGGAGACATATTCTGCAAAATCAACTTTAAAGAGCTTTTACCCATGTTGTTATGTAACTGTTTTCTCTCCTTACTGATTCCTCCGGTATTCAAGGCATTATTGCCCTGATCTACCAATTTGTGGTAGGCGACATTAGTCATAAAAGGAAAATCCAGACTCAGGCCTGACAGCATTTTCTTTATACATTGTACACTGCCGACTTTAAGTACAACTCTGAGTCCTGTCACATCCAAAAATATTCAGATGATACAGCTGTCCTAGAGTGTATAAGAAATGGACAGAAGGGAGAAAACACTAACCTCATCAACAGCTTCAGCCAGTGGTGTGGGGACAACTCTCTCATCCTGAATTGAACCAAGATGAAGGAGATGGTCTTGGACTTCAGGAGGACAAAGTTGACTCCTCAGCTGGGCAGAAGCTGGTGAAGAAGACCAGCTCTGTGACTGGGAGGGCACTGGAGTCAGTATGGTGGTGGAGGACGACATCAGAAACAGACTGAAGGCCATAATGGGCCCCTGCTCCCACCCCTTCCACAGTGTCCTGCACTGAGGAGCAGTAGTGGCAGACGGCTCCTCTCACTCTGGTTTGGGACCAAAAGGAAAGAAGTCATTTGCCCCCACAGCCATCGGGCTCTCTGACCCGTCTTAACCCCACCCGTCACCCTGCAGAACCAGCACTTTATGTATATGGACTTTGCATATCTTGCACAAACTTTTAATGACTCCTTATTGCCTTTTATTCATTTTAACTATTTTTAGTGAGTGATGAAATGTGTGTGAGCTACATGAATACCTGAATTTCCCCTTTCTGGGGATCAATGAAATTATCTATTGATCTATCTATCTATCGGTCCGTCGGTCGGTCCGTCGGCCCGTCGGTCGGTCGGCCCGTCGGTCGGTCGGTCCGTTGGTCGGTCGGTCGGTCGGTCGGCCCGTCGGTCGGTCGGTCCGTTGGTCGGTCGGTCGGTCCGTCGGTCAGTCCGTCGGTCGGTCGGTCGGTCGGTCGGTCGGCCCGTCGGTCGGTCGGTCGGTCGGTCGGTCGGCCCGTCGGTCGGTCGGCCCGTCGGTCGGTCGGCCCGTTGGTCGGTCGGTCGGTCCGTCGGTCAGTCCGTCGGTCGGTCCGTCGGTCGGTCAGTCCGTCCGTCCTGTGTATTCTGTGTATGGCAGAATTGGTTCCAAATCCCTCCACCGAGAACAGTGGACTTGTTTCTTTTATTGAATCATTTCACATGAATATTGTGATTTAATATGTCCAAACTTCATGATTCACGGGGACATAGCAGACAAAAGCACAATATGCCCACTAGAAAAGCAAAGTCCAGAGTGCACCTTTTTCCACCCTGTGTCTGATGTTGTTACATAACATGATTGGACTCACCACTAGAACATGAGGAGAGGGTTCTAACGGTGCAGCTGGTGCCAAGGGTCAGGCCACAGTGGAGCTACTCTGCCTGGAGGTGTATGTGGGTATTTATCACACTGTGGGGACTAAAATCTGCACAGTCTCGACGTCGTTACCGTTACCTTACCCATGATGCCCATAATATAAGTCCTTTATTATTAGATCAGCAGCATGGTTCAGATCTGGGTTAAATAGATTAGAGCAATAGTGACTATGGTTAAGATGAGGATCAGTCTTCAAGCCAACGTAATGTTCCCAAAAAAGCTCGGAAACCCAACGTGTTTGTGTTTGTGTCTGGAGCTCAGAGTGGGGCCCTCCTCTGTTCTTTTCTGAAGGTTTGGTCCTCCAGAAGACAGATGGAGATCGGCCTGTGGGACTCACCCACCAACAGGCCTGTGCAATTCTCCACATGTCATCACTTTATTCAGCCGGCACTTAGGGCTGCACAAGTTCAGAAGAAAATCAGGTTTAAATTTTTCTGACAAATATTGTGATTACATGTGTGGATTATTGTTAAAAAGTAGAACTCAGAAAGATTCACATTTGAGAGAGACTGGAATCTGAACTTTAATCTAACACAGGAATCGCGTGTATTTCAGAACCTCTTTGGAGATTCTTTTTAATAACAATTTAGGCTATGAAGTTCTTTGCAGAGAATATTTTATTACCTTGATAATTTGCATCTTTTGTGACAAAATTAAGAAAACATGCTTCTATTCCAGTCTGTTTTTCGGCTAAAAGGTACATATTGTGGCTTTAAGAGGTCTAGTGGTAAGAAATAACTCTAGCTGAGTTCTAAACTAACCCCTTGTTAATCAGCCTTCAACACTTCCTGTTTTGGTCCAGATTAAAGCTCATCCATTTGCAATTGGAGTCGGTGCAATTATCAGATTGGACGACCTGAGCTGGAGGATTGCCTCTGTGCAGGTTTTGGGTTGATGGGGGAAACCGGAGTATACAGAGGAAACCCACACAGACACAGAGAGAACATGCAAACTCCATACAGAAAGTCTTGGGCAACCCGGGAATCAAACCAGGAACTGTTGCTGTGCAGTGTGAGTGCCAGCGCGCCGCCACTTCTGATTACATGGGACTTGAATGGTTGTATGAGCTGAATAATTTGGTGATGGCTTCTTCTGAGGATTCTCTTTGCTTGTCCCTGTGTATCTCGTTCCAGTCACACCTGTCCTGTCCTCTCCAGGTCAGTGGAACTACAGAGAGCTTTTGTTCCTGGTGCTGCTGTAAACAAAGGGCAGTGCAGTCAGAGACATTACTGCTGCCACCTCAGGCCCAGATAATCACAAATATGTTTTCCTCTTTCAGGCGTAGAGAGTCTGTCATTGTGTTGTGTATCAGTGGCTCGCGGCAGGGGTTTAGGGAGAGTATTCTGCACTGACATGGACTAAAGCTGATGGACGGGACTCTGGAGGTTTGGGGGTTCAGTGTCTCTGTGTTAAACATGTCTGGAGCAGTGGGACCAAACTGTGTGGAAGTTAATGTCATGTTAAATCATGTTAATGTTAACACTCTGGCCCGGGAGGCGAATCTGGGACCATCGGCCGGGATTACGAATGCTGCTTCTGCCGCCATTTAACAGTGTCTTTGAATGAAGATACTGCTGTAGTTATGGATCATTAGGGTTGCAGTTAAATGCAGTTTTTCCTTATGCGAGTGGGAGCTGAGCGTGGGGAAAGAAGCCTCTTGATTGGTCTGTTATTAATGTACATAACTTGATTTCACAAAATAGTGAAATACAAAGAGCAGGATCGTGTAGAGTGGGTTAATATGAACATGAACAGAGAGGGTCACGCTTTTTCAATAGAAAGTGAATTGGAGCCATGTTCATTTATGATTCATATTTGCCCTGGTTTTGTCCTGTTGTAGACTTAGTTTGGTTTGGTTTTTGCTCTATTCTGGGTTGAGTTGTGGAGTTAGACTGTGGCCCTGCAGTAGAAGTGTTGTTGCAGTTGTAGTTTAGTGCTCTTGGATGACGTTTTATACACGCAGTGGTTCATAACTCTGGAGTAAAGATGTCTCCCAGAGCAGAGGAAGCAGCTCCTTCATAAATCCACTTTAAAGAGTCTCTCTGCTCTACATCTGTGTCTGTGCCGTACACCTCTGTCTGTGTCAGGCACAGTACTCACAAAAGAATACTACTGCACTTACTCAAGTACAAGTACAAGACTGAAAGGATAAGAATAACAAAGTATTTGATAAAGATACTATATACTTAAAGATGTTAATGCTGTCACAGTACTAACTAAATAAATAACTATCTAAATATCTAATTAACTAATTAACTAACTAACTAAGACTCATTACTCAATACTGATTCTGATACCAACCCTAAAATACACACTTTCTTGATGGGGGTTCTAACACCTCCTTTTCTCCATGGAGATGTTGTTACTTTATCTGGAATGTTCCACAGCAAATAGCCTCCTGTACTTTTCAAGTGAACAGCTCTTTTTACCTTTTGTTCAGTAAAGATCCAGGGCTGAAATCATATTATTCTAATGAAGGTGTATAGAGTTTAAAAAACCAGTGGAGCACTTCTTGTATTGCCACATGACATCATGTGTCATGATGTTTTCACTTTTAAGAGAAGAACTCAGCCTAAATGTGCAGGATTTGTGTGTTAAACGTGTGAATGAAACAAAACACGACTCCAGGTCTGTTTGTGATGAGGAAACTGCATTAGAGCAGAGATCAGAAGACATATAATATGGTGCCAAAAAGGACTGTGCACAGTACTATTCAGAGTAGTAGAAGTATGAGCTGTGCCCTCCCTGGTGTGGGGGCCAGTGTGAGTCCTGCTTTGACACTGCTCTAGTCATTCTTTTCTTAAAGAGCACTTGATAAAATATTGATGCTAAAGCGTGTGCAGATCTGTGTGTAACAGGCCTCCTGAGCCAGTGGAGCAGCTCTGGCTTTATTAAAGGAGACATCTTGTGCTAAATAATTTTAAACTGTGAAGAGTCAGTCTTCTCAGTCTTCTGAGCAGCACAGGCTCTTATCCACCTCACCTAATGTGGATGGTTCAAACTCCAACCAGTGCATACTGCTGTTGTGTCCTTAGGCAATGCATTTCACCTTGTCTAATGTGAATATGGTGTGTGAGTGAGCTACAGGTAAGGTAACTTTATTTCTGTAACACTTTTCACAGACATACTGTATGTCCCCAAAGACGCTTTACAGAGCATTATTAACAGAGCATTCTTCATTCACTCCAGCCCCGCTGGTGTAAACTGACAGAAGTGTGGCTGCCAAACCAACCGGCACCATTGGTCCCTCCGACCACCACCATCACTCACACTCACTCACTGTGTGCCGAGGCTGTGTACTGTCGCTTTGGCATTTTTACTGATAGTTGTATTTGGAAATATGAGAGACTGAAGGCCTAAGTCCCAAGGGCACAGTTTAACTCTACTGTACTGACCCGTTCTTGAAAGATGATGAAAGTTTATAGAATGTGCCACACAAGTGAGTGGCTCAGAATAACTCGTCAGGAGCACAGCACACACTGTGTCACCGGGCCAGTCCACACTGTTGTTTTGGCAGAGCTGATGGGACCTGAGCCACTGCTCTGTCACTGCAGGAGTCTCTGTCAGTCTCTTTGTCTCTATTATGTAATGTGATTGGGACAGAGGTCTTTTGGGGACTGTCCTAACAATGAGCATACAGTCTGTGCATTAAAGCACTTATGTTTGCTCTGTGTTGTGGGGGCAGTTGAGACTGGACAGTATTGGACAGTGTTGGACAGTATTGGACAGTGTTGGACAGTGTTGGACAGTGACGGACAGTGTTGGACAGTGTTGGACAGTGACGGACAGTGTTTTACAGTATTGGACAGTGTTGGACAGTGTTGGACAGTGTTGGACAGTGTTTTACAGTATTGGACAGTGTTGGACAGTGTTGGACAGTGTTGGACAGTGTTGGACAGTATTGGACAGTGTTGGACAGTGTTGGACAGTGTTTTACAGTATTGGACAGTGTTGGACAGTGTTGGACAGTGTTGGACAGTGTTGGACAGTGTTGGACAGTGTTGGACAGTGTTGGACAGTGTTGGACAGTGTTTTACAGTATTGGACAGTGTTGGACAGTGTTGGACAGTGTTGGACAGTGTTTTACAGTATTGGACAGTGTTGGACAGTGTTGGACAGTATTGGACAGTGTTGGACAGTGTTGGACAGTGTTTTACAGTATTGGACAGTGTTGGACAGTGTTGGACAGTGTTTTACAGTATTGGACAGTGTTGGACAGTGTTGGACAGTGTTGGACAGTGTTTTACAGTATTGGACAGTGTTGGACAGTGTTGGACAGTGTTGGACAGTGTTGGACAGTGTTGGACAGTGTTTTACAGTATTGGACAGTGTTGGACAGTGTTGGACAGTGTTGGACAGTGTTTTACAGTATTGGACAGTGTTGGACAGTGTTGGACAGTGTTGGACAGTGTTGGACAGTGTTGGACAGTGTTGGACAGTGTTTTACAGTGTTGGACAGTGTTGGACAGTGTTGGACAGTGTTTTACAGTATTGGACAGTGTTGGACAGTGTTGGACAGTGTTTTACAGTATTGGACAGTGTTGGACAGTGTTGGACAGTGTTTTACAGTGTTGGACAGTGTTGGACAGTGTTTTACAGTATTGGACAGTGTTGGACAGTGTTGGACAGTGTTTTACAGTATTGGACAGTGTTGGACAGTGTTGGACAGTATTGGACAGTGTTGGACAGTGTTGGACAGTGTTGGACAGTGTTGGACAGTGTTGGACAGTGTTGGACAGTGTTTTACAGTATTGGACAGTGTTGGACAGTGTTGGACAGTGTTGGACAGTGTTGGACAGTGTTTTACAGTGTTGGACAGTGTTGGACAGTGTTTTACAGTATTGGACAGTGTTGGACAGTGTTGGACAGTGTTGTACAGTGTTGGACAGTGTTGGACAGTGTTGGACAGTGTTGGACAGTGTTGGACAGTGTTGGACAGTGTTGGACAGTGTTGGACAGTGTTTTACAGTGTTGGACAGTGTTGGACAGTGTTGGACAGTGTTGGACAGTGTTGGACAGTGTTGGACAGTGTTGGACAGTGTTGGACAGTGTTGGACAGTGTTTTACAGTATTGGACAGTGTTGGACAGTGTTGGACAGTGTTGGACAGTATTGGACAGTGTTGGACAGTGTTTTACAGTATTGGACAGTGTTGGACAGTGTTGGACAGTGTTGTACAGTGTTGGACAGTGTTGGACAGTGTTGGACAGTATTGGACAGTGTTGGACAGTGTTGGACAGTGTTTTACAGTATTGGACAGTGTTTTACAGTATTGGACAGTGTTGGACAGTGTTGGACAGTGTTGGACAGTGTTGGACAGTGTTGGACAGTGTTGGACAGTGTTGGACAGTGTTGGACAGTGTTTTACAGTATTGGACAGTGTTGGACAGTGTTTTACAGTATTGGACAGTGTTGGACAGTGTTGGGCAGTGTTGGACAGTGTTTTACAGTGTTGGACAGTGTTTTACAGTATTGGACAGTGTTGGACAGTATTGGACAGTGTTGGACAGTGTTTTACAGTATTGGACAGTGTTGGACAGTGTTGGACAGTATTGGACAGTGTTGGACAGTGTTGGACAGTGTTTTACAGTGTTGGACAGTGTTTTACAGTGTTGGACAGTGTTTTACAGTATTGGACAGTGTTGGACAGTGTTGGACAGTATTGGACAGTGTTGGACAGTGTTGGACAGTGTTGGACAGTGTTGGACAGTGTTTTACAGTGTTGGACAGTGTTTTACAGTATTGGACAGTGTTGGACAGTGTTTTACAGTATTGGGCAGTGTTGGACAGTGTTGGACAGTGTTGGACAGTGTTTTACAGTATTGGACAGTGTTGGACAGTGTTTTACAGTATTGGGCAGTGTTGGACAGTGTTGGACAGTGTTGGACAGTGATGGACAGTGTTTTACAGTATTGGACAGTGTTGGACAGTGTTGGACAGTATTCGACAGTGTTGGACAGTGTTGGACAGTGTTTTACAGTATTGGACAGTGTTGGACAGTGTTTTACAGTGTTGGACAGTGTTGGACAGTGTTGGACAGTGTTGTACAGTGTTGGACAGTGTTGGACAGTGTTGGACAGTGTTGGACAGTGTTTTACAGTGTTGGACAGTGTTTTACAGTATTGGACAGTGTTGGACAGTGTTTTACAGTGTTGGACAGTGTTGGACAGTGTTGGACAGTGTTGGACAGTGTTGGACAGTATTGGACAGTGTTGGACAGTGTTTTACAGTATTGGACAGTGTTGGACAGTGTTTTACAGTGTTGGACAGTGTTGGACAGTGTTTTACAGTATTGGACAGTGTTGGACAGTGTTTTACAGTGTTGGACAGTGTTTTACAGTGTTGGACAGTTTGAGGACATAGCTCAGGTTGTGGACGCACCTAGTGATTTTCAGACCAAATGATTTTGCTCATTTTCAGCCTGTCGGGCTGGTGTTGATATTGGGCTGTTTTTTACAGTGCATCATTTGCCCCAATGTCAGAAATTCCACTTGTGCCCAATTTTAAATTGGGACAATACAAATATAAGAAAAAATGTGGAGTATCAGCTCATCTACTGGATCCGCCAAACCTCTTAAGTTCCATCCTAACGGTGTCCATAAGGCTGTGGCAAAAATAATCTATTTTTGTCAAATAACTTTCAAAAGAATGCATTTCGGGCTGTGGTGTCACTGAAAGTTGAGTATAAATGTTGCTATTTCACTTCTTTTGGTACCAATTTTATATCTCTGTCATCATAACATTCTATGAACATTTTGTCAAGATTTGAGTGTTTTTTTAATAATAATAATAATACTACTACTAATAATAATAATAATAATAATAATAATAATATTATTATTATTATTATTATTATTATTATTATTATTATTATTATTATTATTATTATTATCCACAAAGGCCAAAGATGAAATGAGAGACATAAAGTTTGTACTTTTTCTGTCGTCGTCCTCGAGTGGATAAAACAAGTGGACTCAGTGACTGTGACGTCGCCCATAACGTTCGGCCTGTTTCTCCAGGTTACAGGACAGGATGAATAGGATTTTTTTGACGGACAAAATAAGGGGAAAAAAAATTCCGGATCATGTAGAGTGTGTTCATCTGAACATTTTCAGATCAAAATGACGAGGCCACAGCAGCAGCTCCTACAGGCAGAGGGGCCAAAGCCTTCAGGAGACACTTGTGTACCTCACATCTGAATGGTACCAGTGGCTCTCTTCAGCACCAAGGTTCCACCAGAGCACAAGACGTCCTTGAGTGAATGAATGTTGAAGCAGGCAGAAAGGAAACGGCTCCCGAGAAACATGTAGACCATATGATTTTCTGTGTGGACAGTGTGATTTTCTGTGTGGACAGTGTGATTTTCTGTGTCAGATGAATCCTTTAAATATTTCAGATACATGTGGGACACTGTGGGTTCTCAGCTGCTGTTTTTGCATTATAAATGTTCCTGTTCAGGTTCATCACTGTTGCTTTCCTGGGCTGCATCATTGCATTGGAACACATCATATTTAAGGCTGATGAGTGCTTAATGCTCATCTATTAAGAATTGTTAAATATTTTCTTATTGATGCTTTGACAAGTAGGTTACAGTGAACATGACTGAAAACAGAGAGTGATAATATAATCACACCTGTATTAAACATTTTACTTTTCAGTCTCAAGTCTTTCTGTTCTAAATGTGTTCATTTCAAGTTACAGAATGTGTTGTAGACCCTGTATTTGTTACAGTTCATTATGTCCTTGAAGTCCCATAGAAATGACACTTCAGCTTAAACACTTATGATGATAGAAATATAAAAGTACCTTATTCATATTCAGCTCCCTGATACTATAGGGCTAAATGAAGTATTTTTGATGTTATTAAAGAAAAACTGATTTTTCAGCTCAGATTTAAGGCCTCCGCAGGCACTAAGGCTCGGCGGACCCAGACATCAATAGAATTTCATGAAATTTCTCGTGGAAGTTTACTTTGCAAGTGTAAAACATTGATACTCGGTACAGAGTGATTTTCAAAAAATAAATTCTAAAACTTGGGCAAATGATGCACCCGAGTGTCTCACTATTAAACATGTATTACCAGCCTGCTCTGATTTTCTAATATTCTTGTCAAAAGTATTGACAAAATGAGTGCTTTGAGCAGTTTTAATGTGATTTGTTATCAGAACAAATATGAGACCTCACGCTAAGATACAGAAAACTATTGTTTTGTGTATGAAAATAACTTTTACTAAAATGTCTGATCTCTGTTGTGATACTGTAATCGATATAGAGGATTGAGTGAAGTCCTTAGTATTGAGTTTGAAACTGTAGTTTTGTGTCCAAACTGTCTGAAGAAGTCTGTAAGTCTTTGGTCAACACTATTGGCTCATCTGTCAGTCAGGTCCATGTGAGCTCGAGGACAGGGGACTGTGTGGTAGAAAATGAAAGCCTGGGCCTGGGTTTGGCCACTGCAGCCCTGTCCATAGGTCACACATTTAATCAGAGCTTTCTATAGCTCTATAAGCACCTCAATCTATATCAAACTGACATCATCGGCCTATAGGACCATACAGCTCATTACACAGAAGTGCTCTCACTGTGGGCGGGAGGCCGCGGTGTGATGGATGTGACCCCTGAGCCTGGGAATGATCTCTTCTAATCACACTGTTGGATAACAATCGTATTATACCCAGTGTGCTGACCATCTTACACAAAGTGGACTCTTGTGAGCGTTAAGCTACGTTATTATTAGTCTGTCTACATCGCCAAAGCTTAAAATGCTCCGTTCCACCTTATGATGTCATGTAGTGGTAGTTTTAAGAGCTCCTTTACCTTTAGTCCAGTAGAGATTTGCAATTCCAGGTCTGAAATGATCAAAATGATTGTAGGAAAAGTGTGTGGAGTTTAAAAACACAGTGGCATTTGAGAGAGAAGCACTCAGGGTTTGTGTGTTAAACGTGTGAATGAAACAAAACTCAGCTCCTGTTCTGTTTGTGATGAGGAAACAGCTGTTACTACTGTTATAAGATGAGAAATGTGAGTCCTCTGAGGTGCTGGTGGTGTGAGGCAGACTCTGCTCCCTCGGCACTATGGCTGATTAAAGTGCGCTCTGAGGAGTGGGACTGCGCTGCTCTGGTGCATCCATCTTGTTAAACAGATTGTGTTTGGTGACTGGGCGTTCACATGACTGTGGTGATCAGACAAAGTGAGGACCCTGCCTCCCACATGAATGCAGAGGAGACTGTGTGACAGCTGAGTGTAAAGCAGACATATTACTCAAAATGTGCTTTTTATAGCTTTTAGGATTTGTATAATTGTTCTATTTCAAAGTCAAAGTTGTATTTACAGTGATTTGTGTATTTGAGTAATCGTTATTCTCCTGTATTCAAGTCCTCATTGTTCTGAACAACCCCGTTTTCACCTCCGTGTACGATTTGGCAGCGTTGCAGAGTCATTTTAACAGAAATGAAAACAGCTCTGCTGTAGAGTGCAGCTCTCCACACTCAGGGCCCACAGCTTTGTTGTGATGATGTTTACGGGACAGGAATTGGCTTCCAATACTTTTCCAACCCAGAAGTCGGCCATTTTAGATCAGTATTGTGATTAAGTAGTGTCGACACCAGGACAGTAGGTCTTCTTTAATAACCCGTGTTTGTTCTGTGCTCTCTCCACAGTATGAGTTCAAGGTGAAGAACATCAAGAAGAAGAAGGTCCACATCATGGTGTCCACAGACGGTGTGAAGGTGGCCCTCAGGAAGAAGAAGAAAGTGAGTTCACGACAAATAACAAATACCTGTTGGTGACATTCGAGTGCAGTTTAAGGCTGCAACAACTCATGTGAATAATCGTGAGTCCTGATTTGCCAACTGAAAATACCTGTAATAGTCTGTGAGGCCATTGGAACTGGATTATACCAGGGCTGGACTATTTGGAGAAAAAACTGAATTATGATATATGTTTTAATGATAGGACATTTGAAATACTTCCAGAAGAATTGGCATTTCAAAACATGTTTGTACAGATTTAATCTACAGGGTTTTTATCCACAATAAGACCGAAGACTCTTGTTTGTGGAGGAAATTGTGGTCCTTCAAATTCCAGCGTTTGTGATTATCTTCGGATGTAACAATAACCGAAATATCACGATATTGTTTTGTCAAAGGTCTCACAATAATATCGTGGACCATCTCAATATTTTTAATCCCAAGTGTCTTTGCTTAAATGAACAGTTCTGATGCAGAAAGAGCTAAAAAAAAAAACAGAGGGAACTACATAGACCATGATCCTTTGCTCCGTTTCAGTGCAGACGACATGAAGAAATAACTGTTCTAAGCACTTTTACATCTTCATTCTTTGGATTAAGTCTGTGAAGCATTTTTAGAGGAAAAAGGAGCAGATTCACAGTTTTGTGCCTCCACAAAATATGGCACTAAATCTGGTCCAGAGAGATGTTTATGGTGAAAATATCGTACAGAGAGATTTGGATTTCGTTCCGTCCCTAATGACAATAAATGCACCAACTGACTGGTCAAAGCATTTTAGAGTCACTCTTGTTATTCTGTAAAATATCGTAATATCGTGAGCTTTCCCACGATATCGCAATAAATATCGTACCGTGAGGTTCAGACCGTGACGATATCGTATCGTGAGACTTGGATATTGTTACACCTGTGAATGTCTAATTAAACTTTTGACTCCGCTGTGATTTGTCTTTCAGCCCCAGACTATACAGACCAGGGATGGACATTCAGTTACATTTTCTTAAGGGATCGTTGGGAAAATTAGCGATCGATTTTTGATTAATCATTAACATCCATCCATCCATCTTCTCCCGCTTAACATTTTATATTAAAATGATCATCACTATTATTACTGTTACTAATCTGCATAAATAAACTCACCACTACAGAGCCACATCAGTGTGAGATTAGACTGTGTTTAATGCAGCTTTAAACATTTGTTTACATCTTATAGAAACGAAACATAAAACCACATGGCTCATTTGCATAAACAGAAAGCGGAAAAAAAGCCGCTCTTTCCTTGTGCGCTGATGTGTTCAGCTTCGGTTTGACTAAAGAACACGACTCAGTGGAATATGAGTGTTCTCTCTGTGACAGAGGATGTGATGAGGCTGGTGAGTCTGTTCTGTGCGTATGTCGTGTTGGAGATGCTGCGTAAACATGCAAAACCGAACCAAACCAAAAACCGATCATACCCGGGACACTGATGTGCAGGTAAACACACTCTGAGGGATATAGTGATCTCCAAGGAGCCAGAGCCGAGACGTGTGACTGTGGGGCCACAGCTCCAGTGTTTGTGCTGTGACGCAGCCTCGACTCCTTACGCTACGTTACGCACAGCGACCTACATTCAGTTTGTCAATTAAAATGAATGTGAACGACGATATTCTTAATGACCAGTTATCGATTAATCGATTAATCATGCGCATCCCTAACACAGACATTATTAAAATAAAATGCCCAAAAATACTAATCACCTGCAAATCTTTAAGCAGCATTTATTGGCATTTATTTGGTTAAAAACTTAATTCTAAATCTTATTGTACTGTAGAAATTATTGTTTGTTTAGTCGACTAATTGAAGTGGCTCTTTCGGTTTCCTGTGGAAAGGCCCCTGCAGGAATCACAGACAAGTCCTGTGGTATGAAACTGACTCCTGTAGCTTTAGTCACTGTTTCCTCCTCAAAAACAGACCTGGAGCTGTGTTTCTTTGATTTTCATTCACACATGTTTGCCTCATTAGTCTGTCTACATCTCCAAACCTCAAACCTCAGTTCCACCTTGTGATGTCATGAAGCAAATGATGTCCTTTTGTGTCAGATGCCCTCCCTGTGTGTTAGATCAGATGCCCTCCCTGTGTGTCCATGGGGTCTGATGGTGTGTAAAAGCTGCTAACCCTGTAGTTTTGACCTTTGTACTTGGGATTCGTAGTGAGTTCGCATTAGCAGGTCACATTTCAGCCTCTCAGGTGTGAGTGCTTTTTGGACGTGTGCTCTGGTCTGTGCCGCGTTTTGAACTGTGATATATTGTGTAAAAAAGTATAGACAATGACATTTTTGTGTAATTACGCTACGCTGACACAATAAGCCCAAAGTTAAATGAAAACTATTCTAAATGTCCACTGTTAAAACATGAAGTGTAATACAGACACAGAGGCTGAAGCACAGAGGCAGTGTGGATGTTACACATGTGATGAATGATGATGGAGATGTACAGATCTGGTCGTAGTTCCTCCTCCGCTCCTGATCCCCGTCAGGTTCAGAAGACTCCTGCAGATTAGAACAAGTCCATGTCCTGAGGCTGCAGAGACCAGAGGACCTGTGCTGCACTGGGCTGGATCAGCAGTCAGCTCTGGGTCTGCGGGGGAGCAGGGGAAAATGGAGGTCAGGTTAGATGTGTTTAGACTACCTGTATAGCAGTAATTCCATTGGAGCGAGCTGTCAGAAGCACTGGATCAGATCTGAGCCACCCAGAGGAAAATAGCCCTGTTAAACACACTGCTCATACTGCACATGTACAGAGAATACGGATTCTAAATACTAAGTCTGAGTCACTGTATTCCAGTACTTTTACTTCTTCATTGTGGTATTTGATCATGTGATTTAGACTTCAAACTGCACAGAATCAGTGAGGAAGTGCAGCACCTGTGCTCCTGTAGTGAGGCACAGAGGGTCCGTCCCCCTGCTCGTCTCCGTGGAGATGATATTGCTTTGCACAGTATGACATTAAACACATCTAATACCACAGAGACAAGCAAATGACACCACCAGGCCACTTTATAGGTCATATCTGTGGTGGTGTGGGCGACCTTGCCCCCCCCCCCCCCCCACCCCCCCCAAAAAAACACCTGCAATTGATAAATGTAGGATAGATGTAGGTTTAACCCATGCTATGGAACATTCTAGTCAAAGAAGTCTCCATGGGAAACAGTAGGTGGCAGACCCTCTACCAGAGGAGAACATGCACTTTTATGTACTATGGCTAAGAAGTAGTGTGTCCACACTCTTCACCTGGAGCTTCAAACTGTGCTTTAAACATTTGAATGGACATTTTGGTGAAGTTGCATGTTCCAGTATAAAGCTTTTTTATCGTCATATTTAAAAACTGAACTGAAAGTTCACTGTCGGATGAAACCTTCACCGACGATGCCTCCACTGTCTGCCCAGAGTGGGTGGATGCAGTTTGTCTCCACACATCCTAAATGTCAGCATAGAGCAGTGATACAGATCAGTGAGAGGATCCTGTGCTTCCACCTGATATTTAAATGTGGCTTCAGAGCACAAACAGATTGGCTGTGAGTCAGATGTAAAGTGTGCAGTGTCTGATAGAGGAGCGCTGGAGTGTGACAGAGGAGCTGATAGAGGAGTGACGGATGAGGCGGGGGATTCTTCTATTGTCAGGGACGTGATGATGGAGCTGCATGAGCTCTGGTGACGTCCAGACTTTCTAAAGGAGTTTGAAAATGAGATGGAGATGATTTTACATGGGAGAAACTGCAAATGTTTGGTGCTGATCCCTGGATAATATCTCTGCATAAGAGCTCTGCTGGATTTTCTATTCAGATATTTCTTTCAAACAGAGTCTAAGCATGTTACTCACGTTACTGTAACTGAGTCGTTTTTATAAGTAATTTGTCATTTTTTTAAGTAGTTTTTGAAATAAGTCATTTTACTTTTACTTGAGTACATTTTGACCCAAGAATTTTACTTCATTACTCTGGAACCTGCCCTCGTTCCTGAGTAAAATCAGTGAGAAAAAAAAGAAATGAAAAAAAAACCAACAAACAAACAAAAATAAAAACAATCTGGAGGATATTCCAGAACCTTTGGTCAAACTTGTGACAGTTATTTGTGTTACTGCTTTGGTGTAAGTTGGGGGTGAGCAGGTCTTTGTAGTTCCACCATCCTGTGGCAGGTCCCTGATGTGACAGGAGCTCTTCTCTGCTTTTCTCCATCGAACACTCCACATTAACACATTAGGTCATGAAGACAACACAGATCTGAACTTTGCACTTTCAAGTGAGGCTTGAGTGAAGGCCCGGCCCCCACAGTGTGTGGACAGGTGCAGTAACCACCTGTGCTCTGCATGTCGACCTAGAGGGACTTTGGCCTTGTGGTGATGTGACCTACATGGAAACATCAGGTTCTTTCAGCTTTTGCACCTGCACAGGGTCTGATACTGAGTTCACTTCACATGGCACATAGAACATTATTGACTGATGAAACACAAAAATATATCACTTTATCAAAATAAATGAGGACGTAAACGACTGCATGATGATGTATGAAAATGATTTATAAATCGGCGGCACGGTAGCACTCAGGCCTCACAGCAAGAAGGTTGCGAGTTCGATCCCCTGGTCGCCCGGGCCTTTCTGTGTGGAGTTTGCATGTTCTCCCTGTGTCTGGATGGATTTCCTCCGGGCTCCGGTTTCCCAATCAACTCAAAACATGCAGCACCTGAACTAACATCGAGGGGGGTCAGGTGCTATGAGGACTGGGCGGCAAACTGCCCCCACTGGATTAAGCGGGAGAAGATGGATGGATTTATAAATCAAAGAACAAGAACAAATATTTTAATAGCAAACTGAACTCCAGCAGTTGGCATCCTTCTCCACACCCCAAAGGAAGTAGAATACCCCCTCTTTTCATTGTCTTAAGACTTAGCTAAAAATGAATGATTTTCCTCGTTTGCCTTTGTGGATAAACTGTCCCTGCATTTTGGATCAAACTGTGTGAAAGACACAGAAAGAATGAAGACCTCAGCACTGCTGTCTGCAATTTTCAGTTTGGTACTTGACAGATGCAAAACTATGATAAAGATTTCCTCCTGGACTCGTCCCACTGACCACAGTGACTCTGCCAGAGCCGCTCACAGAACACCTCCTGTGCATTATTTATCACCTTCCACCTTCCTCAAGTGAATATTGCATGAGCTGAAGGCAGCAATAAGACAATGTTGAGATTGAGTGAGATTTAAATAAAGTTTGTCCCGTATGTGTGTGTGTGTGTGTGTGTTCATTTATGTGTTTGTGTTTGTTTTATGTGTGTGTTTGTGTGTTTTCATTTATGTGTTTGTATTTGTTTTATGTGTGTGTGTGTTCATTTATGTGTTTGTGTTTGTTTTATGTGTGTGTGTGTGTTCATTTATGTGTTTGTGTTTGTTTTATGTGTGTGTTTGTGTGTTTTCAGAAAAAGGAGTGGACATGGGACGAGAGTAAGATGATGGTGATGCAGGACCCCATCTACAGGTAGGACGCAGCTACACAGTCTGTCGAAACACACACACAAGCACACATGAGCACACACACACACACACTCACACGAGCAGACACACACACAGACACACGAGCAGACACACACACACACACACACACACACACACACACAGACACACAGCTTAACAGCTTTACTGAAACAGGTCCACATGAGGCTTATCCTGTTGTGTGGACACAGTGGAGCCTGAACCTCCTCCCTGGGCTCCTGTACATGAAGCTCCTGTGGGCCAAGAGGGACAGCAGAGCCCATCATTTTCCCTGCTGTCCGGACCAGATTTAAAATTTCAGTTTTTGATTTGACCAGTAAATTTCCAAACCAGCTGGTGATTCCATATCTGAGAATTGACTTAACAGATGCTCTATAGAAAATGAGCATAATGTTCCGACAGACGACAGACGATCAATAGTCTTCATACACCTTTACAGCTCAAACAGAAATAACTTTTCTAGTCCGGCGGATAGCTGCGAAAATCGATCACTTTGCGATAAAAGCATGAAAATTGGTATGAAGACTCTCAAATGGGGTCTGATCAGATTTGGAACCGTAGGCGCTCAAGATCTGGCCCTTGGGGGCCATGGTGGCCATTTTGGAAAATGGCCGCCATGGAAATGGGGAACTGGATTAAAAGCACCCAGAAACATCACATATTTGTACCAAATTTGGTGGGAAGGTTCCCAAAAGGAGACTGATTAGATTTAGAACCATAGGCATTCAATATGGCCGCCAAATATGGATTCCATAATGATAAAATGAATTGAAAACAGCCAGAAACACAACATATTTGTATCAAAGTTGGTAGGATGTCACAAAGGGGGACTGAATAGATTTAGAACTATCGACATCCAATATGGCGGCCATTTTCCAAAATGGCCACCATAAATGGAGTTCCTAATTGGAAAACAGATTAAAAACAGTGCAATAATACAACAGAAATACATGTCAATATAAACATACTTCACAAAAATGGCTATTGATATGTCTTTAAATTATTTATGTGATCCAAATCATGGAAAATGTGATCACCATGAAAACTGATTAAGAGCTGATCTTTGTCTCAGCCAAAGAAATTCACAAATGGTGAAACAGAAAGTTCAGTTGGCATGATAAGAGACACGCAAGCTGATCCACCACGGCAAGGTGCCAGCTCATTAGGATTAGGTTGTTTTGTTTTTGTATTTTTGTTTGTTTTTACTTTTTTTTGGCTTTTAGATATTGATGTAGGACTGCATAACAACAAACAGAACGAAGAACAAGTGGCTCAACCCTTCACCAGTTGAGTTTTGAACATTCATACAAGATTCAACTCACAACATGTCATTGTTTTGTCAGTTTTTTGTGGGGGGGTCGGTGTATCCTGAATTGTATACTTTAAATGTTTTTGCCATTGCATTGGGTCGCAGTATGTTACTGATTGGGTTGCTAATTTTAACCGAAAAATAACCGAAAAATAAAAAAAGTATTCAATTTCCTGTTCCTCTCTTAACGTTCTCCGAAATGCCAGCAAAGTCTTGCACATATACCTCTATACCTTCTAATTCGTTCGATTAAGCTACCCAGGGAGTGCTGAAATATTGTACAGGCTACAGGCTTTGGCGTCAGCTAGAGGACTTGGGGTGCAGATTTGCACTTTAACAAGTCAACATAATTTGAATAGTAAGAAATGTCACCAATTAACTTCACACCCTCTTCACTGGATGAAATACAGTAGGTAAAGACTATGTAGAATTAGTAGACAATAAATGAAAACTAAATTCTCAAGACTGACCTCTCACACCCCTAAAAGCTACAACTAAATGAAATTTGGAATGACTATTAACATTATCAAAAGCAAAATTACATGAAAGAAAAAAATCTCACTGACTCTATTGCTCACACCATCACAATGTGTCACTGAATGAAATGTAAAGGTGTTACTGCTTATATTCCATTTTCCATGGAAGTTAGTTTCCCAGTTCACAATTACTGTACTTTTTTCATCCTAAAGGACAGTTCAGACCCGAGCGGAAAGCGAAAATGCGGAAAAGCGAAAATGCGAAAAATGCTAAAGCGGAAAAATCGTCCACCGGTGGAGCGAAATTGCGGAGCGATTTTTCTGATCTATCGACTCTTAGCGACTTTTCAGAGAGCCAGTAGCGACTTTCTGCGACTTTTCAACACTGTCCGGCATTCCAATTGGCTGCAGCGACTGTTGACAAAACGCATCATAGCACGTTAGCTCGTTAGCACAATATTCGCTGAATTAATTACTGCATGAAAACTAGCTCATGACTTGGTTGAGCACAGAGAACATTTCAGAGATCATGCAAGATTTACAATTACTGACAATCTATGTTTCCCAAATAATTTGTAGTGGGTCTTGCTACGTGTAATCCATTGGCTCTTGCTAGCTGAGCTACATACTCCCCCAAGACAGTTTAAAACAACACAACGCCTAACATGAAAAATAAGACCCTCTACCACCTTTATAAACCCAGAGCAACAATTTTAACCATATCTAGCCCCAAATAGTAGCATACACCTTTAAATCTGATGAGTCCCAGTTTGTGAACATACTTACCAAATTCGATAGTAATATGTTATTGCATGCTGTGTTTCTGGCATACATTTTCCCATTATGGAATCCATATTTGGTGGCCATTTTGGAAAATGGCCACCAGATTGAAAAACTATGGTTCCTAATATAATTGGATGCCCTTTGTGAAACTTCCTACCAAATTTGATACAAATATGTTGTGTTTCTGGCTGTTTCATCTATTTTCATCCATAATTTTACCATACAAAATAAATATTTGGTGGCCATTTTGGAAAATGGCCGCCATATTTAACGCCTATGGTTCTAGATCTAATCAGATCCCTTTTGGGAACCTTCCTACCAAAATTGATCCAAATATATGATGTTTCTGGGTGCTTTTAATCCATTTTCCCATTTCCATGACGGCCATTTTGGAAAATGGCCGCCATGGCCCCCAGGGCCCAAATCTTGAGCGCCTACGGTCCAAAATTTGATCAGAACCCCTTTGTGAGTCATCATACCAAATTTGACGCTTTTATCGCAAAGTGATCGATTCGCATGAAAATCTGCATCTATCGACCGGACTACTCTGAATAAAAAATAAAAAAACCCATCAAAAATAGCTTGACCTGGGGTAAACAGAGACTTATTTACTTTATGCCCTTGAACCTTCAGCCCTGGTTCTGAGCACAGTCACACATCACACAGGCCACAGTCCAGTTTACTGTCGTCCCAAACTCTGCTAAAAGCTTCTGTCTGCACTGTGTTCTCTCCTGAATACTACATCTGACTGCAAATAGTAAAACAAATACAGAACCATGTAGAGGTGTAACAATATCCAAGTATCATGATACGATATCGTCACCGTATGAAGCTCACAGTACGATATTTATTGCGATATCACAAAATGGTGGGGAGGCTCACGATATTATGATATTCTACAGAATAACAAGACTGTCATTCTAAAACACTTTGACCGCTCATTTATTGTCATTAGGGACAGAACGAAATCCAAATCTCTCTGGACCAGATTTTATGGAGGCACAAAACTGAATCTGCTCCTTTTTCCTCTAAAAATGCTTCACAGACTTAATCCACAGAATGAAGATGTAAAAGTGCTTAGAACAGTTATTTCTTCATGTCGTCTGCACTGAAACGGAGCAAAGGATCATGGTCTATGTAGTTCCCTCTGTTTTTTAGCTATTTCTGCATCAGAACTGTTCAAAGAGACTTGAGATTAGAAATATTGTGATGGTCCATGATATTAATGTGAGACCTTTGACGATACGATATCACCATATTTCAATTAAAGTTACGGTGTTACGTAGAACGCGCTTTTAAAGCGGCTGCACTCATGCTTGGGTCAGACACGTCTTTGGGACTCGGATCGGGCGGACGAATCAGAAAAAAAGCATCACTTATGCTTAGCCAATTTGGGTGAAGTGTCTTGTCCATGGACACAACAACAGTTTACACTGGTCAGACCTGTCTGTACACCTGATACTCCTTCACCTGTCTGTACACCTGATACTCCTTCACCTGTCTGTACACCTGATACTCCTTCACCTGTCTGTACACCTGATACTCCTTCACCTGTCTGTACACCTGATACTCCTTCACCTGTCTGTACACCTGACGATCGTGCATCTGTCTGTACACAGTGAAGTTAGAGGATTTCCTGATTTGTCAGATTTGGAGTAAGAGGGAATTGTTTTACACTCACAGTGAGACGGAGATGGAAAGATTAACATGCATGAATGAAACACTCCTGCAGGAACTGCTTTGTTAGAGTTTGAATGACCTCAGTTAGCATCAGCCCTAAGCTGCGCACGGCTGAATGATCCCAGTTATCACGAGGGCTAAAGCTACAGCGAGCTCCTCGTATGTGTGATAAGATGTGTGCACTCAGGAGGGCAGACTGACAGGACAGGCTCACAGCAGCCAATCACTGTGTTCTATTCAGAGTACGACTGGGTCCCACTGAGGTAAATACTGTTTTAGGCACTGATCCAGGGTTTAAGTTCTGATACAGTGATGATACTTTGGCTTAAGTATTTGCCGATACCAGATATCAACCAATACCAGATAGTATTTATTTCCTTCCTTTCCTTATTTCTTCCTTTATTTCCTGTTTTGTTTTCATGAAATCTGAGATGCTCCAAAACAGCCAGGAGCTACAGAATCAGACGGCTGCATATTTTAGCAATCTTCTTTTCTCTAAAAGCAGAAAATGAAATCCAAGGACTTGGACAATGATTATGAAAATAACTGAGATGCAACCTGCCCATGGGCCAAAATATGACAAAACTTCCAAGTCATTAAAGGCTTCCATTTCTTTACAAATACATGAGAAGAGCCATCTGCACTTTCATGTTTTAGAAGTTGGAATAATTGACAGAGTTGTATTGAAAATCAGATACTAATCGATATTACAATTAGAATTGAAACTAGATACTCATTTAAGCAGGTACTGAGATTTAGAATGATCTGAGGAACCTACTGGAGCACTGAGGAACCTACTGGAGCACTGAGGGACCTACTGGAGCACTGAGGAACCTACTGGAGCACTGAGGGACCTACTGGAGCACTGAGGAACCTACTGGAGCACTGAGGGACCTACTGGAGCACTGAGGAACCTACTGGAGCACTGAGGAACCTACTGGAGCACTGAGGAACCTACTGGAGCACTGAGGAACCTACTGGAGCACTGAGGGATACACACATATAAGGACACATGGGAACAGAAAAGAAAGTTCTACCATTAAATGTAAATCACATGCAGGTGTTTTATTATTATTATGGCATCAAAATCAGTAGTGAGTTCAGTCTTTAGTATTGAAATAGAGTTTGAAATGTTTGTATCATGACAGTGCTAAACGATCTTGTCATACGATGTGGATTTTTTTTGATAGGGACAGTACATATTAATGAACACATGCCAATAACAATGTAAATATGTCAGATTATAGCAAAGATGCTAATTTCCATCTGTTGTCCCGAGGAACAAAAACACGATAACACATCACAAAACCAAATAGAGAAATAAAAGTCCAGTTCAAAGTGCTCACAGACCTGGTTTTCCTTCATCCACAGTTTAAGGTGCAGTGTAAAAGTGGACAGAGATGGACATTCTCTTATTGTCAGAGGAATTTTATTCCAATAATGTCGGAGAGCACAGTCTGTCCAAATGTGGTCCGTCTGTGTGGTTCCTCACAGTCCCCCCGAGCTGTGGCCCTGGGGCCCGTCCCTCTCACTGACTTTGGTTTTATAAAGTCCTTTAATGGAGGAGGAGTGAGTCCATGCAGAACTTTGAATATAAAACATGAGTTTTTAAAATGAGTAAAATGATCGAAGTAAACTATATTTATCTAAAACACTGCAGTGGTGAAATGAATTGAGTTTCCTGTCCAGGACTTTTATGGCCTTTTTAAAAAAGAGATTCTATAGGTTTGAGTGTTGTGCCAGCGGCAAGTGACCAGGAGGTGATGCAGTATTCAATATGTGTGTATTGTATGTAAAAACATGCGAGCAGCATTCAGCGTCATGAATGGCCGTATGTATCTAAAATTCTGTATATTAAAATGTTTTGTGTGCGTCATGTTTTTGATGAGCTTTTTAAAAGTTTGGTTTGGATCCAGGGTCAGGCCAAGATATTTAAATTCCCTCACTAAGCTGAGTTCCTCTACATTTAGGAAGACACTGGACTGCTGAAGTGCAAATGGACATTTGCTGAACATCGTGCAGACTGTTTTCTTTGCATTTAGCTGTAAACAAGAGGCCTTGACCCAGTTTTGGACCAGGGCCTTTGCAGATGTTAAAATCTGTGAGGCCTCTTGAGGGTTTTTCGCCCGAGTAAAAATAACAGCATCGTCTGCATACATCTGAATATCGACATTTGGACACATCAGGTAAATCATTGATGTAAATGGAGAATAAAATGGGCCCTAGAATACTTCCTTGGGGGACTCCTACGGGGCAGTTCAGGTATTGTGACTTGATGCCTGAAACACACACACTGTTTTCTATCAGATAAATAGGATTTGAACCAAAGTAATGTTTCATCAGAGAAATTAAAGCGGGTCATTTTGGAAAAGAGGACATTATGGTTTACTGTATCAAAGGCCTTCGTCAGATCCAGGAAGACGCCTCCTACACAGGGATTTGTATCAAGACCTTTGATCTTTGCAGCCTCTGTTGAACAGTGTTTCCGAAAACCGAATTGCATGAGGTGTAAAGATGTATGACCAGTACTCAAGTGTTCATTTAACTGCTGTACTGCACATTTTTCACCTACTTTGGAAACTGAGGGAAGAAAACTTATTGGTCTATAATTAGACGCGTCTGTTTTGTTGCCAGATTTAAAAATTGGACTGACCACGGCCAGTTCCCAAGCAGAAGGGACATTTTGAGTGAAGGATAAATTCACCAGTTGAGTAATAGGTGAGATTAAAGATTGTTTAAATTGTTTTTAAAAGTTTGTGTCCGAAAACGTCTTTGGACTTTGAATGATTCAGTGAATTTATAATAAGCACTTCTGATTCTGTGATGTCTCTTATCTTAAACCTGCCATCAGCAGAGTTAATAGGATAATTGGTACAGTTAGGTGGAGCAGACTCTGCTGTGCAATTTCATGCACAGAATTAATCAAATATTCATTTATAGCAGTTGCTCTATCAGCGGGTTCTGAGAAAGTTTACAGCTACTTTTATTTCTGTTTTGTGCACTGTTTTTTATTTTGTCTGCCAACTCATTTGTTGATGTTTTTCCAAATATTTCTTATATTTCCTTTTCCATCCTCAATAATATTGATGTAGAAATTTGCTTTAGCTTTTCAGATCAGACTTGTAACTTTATTTCTGATTGAGGTAAATCTCTGCCTGTCAAAGATCAAACCAGATTTTATTGATATTTTCATTAATCTCTTTCATCATTTTTATACATCGTCAATCCCATGGATTATGTGTCTGATGCTTTTCTGGCACCAACACATTAGTAGTTAATATTTTTAAATTAATTTGAACATTTAACAAAACAAAAACAGAGAATCTTCTCTGGAGTTCTGTAAGATAGGAGTTCATTGGTCCACGTTGCCTGACTGAGAGGAGCAGAGACTTTCTGATTCACTTTTTGGCTGCACAAACAGCACAAAATATCTCCCAGCAGCCGTTCATTGTACCAAATTCGAAATTTTGGGCTCATCGTTCCAAGTAAATCCACACACAATAGAAATGACCCTGATCACATGGCTCCAGTAGGATTGCAGTCTGACACAACTCCAGACCATGTGTACAACATCTCCAGTGGACGTGTTACATCTCTGACACCTGTGACAGATGTTGAATTGAATGTGTTTGTTTGAGCAAAGTGTGATGACTTATTCCAGTTTTGGTTTGTGGAAGCTCTAAGTCAGACTCCCATTTTGCCTTGATTGGAGACTTGTCATAAACTGGGGAGTTATACTGTAGATGTGAAGCCTTTTGTGGACAACACCAAATCTTATTAATTGGGTTTTAATTGGAATGAAATCTTTTGTTTGGCTTTTGCTCCAATTCCTGATCTGTAAATATATTGTTTATTGAAGTCCTGTTCAGATAATCGACAAAAGTCAGCAAACATGTTGGTATAAAGGTCGACTGTTGTGATGCCTTTCCTGGACCAGCTCTGTAGACGACCTTCTGCTGTTACCTTTGGTTACGATTCTTCTCGAGTGGTAGTTCCTCTCGACATGATGGTCACACATGAGACATGAGGAATCTGGATCTAGTCTGTGGTGTGTGTTAGTGTGGATAGTGAAGGTGTGTGTTAGTGTGGATAGTGAAGGTGTGTGTTAGTGTGGATAGTGAAGGTGTGTGTTAGTGTGGATAGTGAAGGTGTGTGTTAGTGTGGATAGTGAAGGTGTGTGTTAGTATGGATAGTGAAGGTGTGTGTTAGTGTGGATAGTGAAGGTGTGTGTTAGTGTGGATAGTGAAGGTGTGTGTTAGTGTGGATAATGATGGTGTGTGTTAGTGTGGATAGTGAAGGTGTGTGTTAGTTTGGTTATTGTAGGTGTGTGTTAGTTTGGATAGTGAAGGTGTGTGTTAGTGTGGATAGTGAAGGTGTGTGTTAGTGTGGATAGTGAAGGTGTGTGTTAGTATGGATAGTGAAGGTGTGTGTTAGTGTGGATAGTGAAGGTGTGTGTTAGGATGGATAGTGAAGGTGTGTGTTAGTGTGGATAGTGAAGGTGTGTGTTAGTGTGGATAGTGAAGGTGTGTGTTAGTATGGATAGTGAAGGTGTGTGTTAGTATGGATAGTGAAGGTGTGTGTTAGTGTGGATAGTGAAGGTGTGTGTTAGTGTGGATAGTGAAGGTGTGTGTTAGTATAGATAGTGAAGGTGTGTGTTAGTGTGGATAGTGAAGGTGTGTGTTAGTGTGGATAGTGAAGGTGTGTGTTAGTATGGATAGTGAAGGTGTGTGTTAGTGTGGATAGTGAAGGTGTGTGTTAGTATGGATATTGAAGGTGTGTGTTAGTATGGATAGTGAAGGTGTGTGTTAGTGTGGATAGTGAAGGTGTGTGTTAGTGTGGATAGTGAAGGTGTGTGTTAGTGTGGATAGTGAAGGTGTGTGTTAGTGTGGATAGTGAAGGTGTGTGTTAGTGTGGATAGTGAAGGTGTGTGTTAGTATAGATAGTGAAGGTGTGTGTTAGTGTGGATAGTGAAGGTGTGTGTTAGTATGGATAGTGTAGGTGTGTGTTAGTGTGTATAGTGTAGGTGTGTGTTAGTGTGGATATTGAAGGTGTGTGTTAGTTTGGATAGTGAAGGTGTGTGTTAGTATGGATAGTGAAGGTGTGTGTTAGTGTGGATAGTGAAGGTGTGTGTTAGTGTGGATAGTGAAGGTGTGTGTTAGTGTGGATAATGATGGTGTGTGTTAGTGTGGATAGTGAAGGTGTGTGTTAGTGTGGATAGTGAAGGTGTGTGTTAGTATGGATAGTGAAGGTGTGTGTTAGTGTGGATAGTGAAGGTGTGTGTTAGTATAGATAGTGAAGGTGTGTGTTAGTGTGGATAGTGAAGGTGTGTGTTAGTGTGGATAGTGAAGGTGTGTGTTAGTATGGATAGTGAAGGTGTGTGTTAGTATAGATAGTGAAGGTGTGTGTTAGTATGGATAATGAAGGTGTGTGTTAGTGTGGATAGTGAAGGTGTGTGTTAGTGTGGATAGTGAAGGTGTGTGTTAGTATGGATAGTGAAGGTGTGTGTTAGTGTGGATAGTGAAGGTGTGTGTTAGTGTGGATAGTGAAGGTGTGTGTTAGTATAGATAGTGAAGGTGTGTGTTAGTATGGATAGTGAAGGTGTGTGTTAGTATAGATAGTGAAGGTGTGTGTTAGTATGGATAATGAAGGTGTGTGTTAGTGTGGATAGTGAAGGTGTGTGTTAGTGTGGATAGTGAAGGTGTGTGTTAGTATGGATAGTGAAGGTGTGTGTTAGTGTGGATAGTGAAGGTGTGTGTTAGTGTGGATAGTGAAGGTGTGTGTTAGTATAGATAGTGAAGGTGTGTGTTAGTATGGATAATGAAGGTGTGTGTTAGTGTGGATAGTGAAGGTGTGTGTTAGTATGGATAGTGAGGGTGTGTGTTAGTGTGGATAGTGAAGGTGTGTGTTAGTGTGGATAGTGAAGGTGTGTGTTAGTGTGGATAGTGAAGGTGTGTGTTAGTGTGGATAGTGAAGGTGTGTGTTAGTGTGGATAGTGAAGGTGTGTGTTAGTATGGATAGTGAAGGTGTGTGTTAGTATGGATAGTGAAGGTGTGTGTTAGTGTGGATATTGAAGGTGTGTGTTGGATAGTGAAGGTGTGTGTTAGTATGGATAGTGAAGGTGTGTGTTAGTGTGGATAGTGAAGGTGTGTGTTAGTATGTATAGTGTAGGTGTGTGTTAGTGTGGATAGTGAAGGTGTGTGTTAGTGTGGATAGTGAAGGTGTGTGTTAGTGTGGATAATGATGGTGTGTGTTAGTGTGGATAGTGAAGGTGTGTGTTAGTGTGGATAGTGAAGGTGTGTGTTAGTGTGGATAGTGAAGGTGTGTGTTAGTATGGATAATGAAGGTGTGTGTTAGTGTGTTAGTGTGGATAGTGAAGGTGTGTGTTAGTGTGGATAATGAAGGTGTGTGTTAGTGTGGATAATGAAGGTGTGTGTTAGTGTGGATAATGAAGGTGTGTGTTAGTTTGGATAGTGAAGGTGTGTGTTAGTGTGGATAGTGAAGGTGTGTGTTAGTGTGGATAGTGAAGGTGTGTGTTAGTGTGGATAGTGAAGGTGTGTGTTAGTGTGGATAGTGAAGGTGTGTGTTAGTGTGGATAGTGAAGGTGTGTGTTAGTGTGGATAGTGAAGGTGTGTGTTAGTGTGGATAGTGAAGGTGTGTGTTAGTATGGATAGTGAAGGTGTGTGTTAGTGTGGATAGTGAAGGTGTGTGTTAGTGTGGATAGTGAAGGTGTGTGTTAGTGTGGATAATGATGGTGTGTGTTAGTGTGGATAGTGAAGGTGTGTGTTAGTATGGACTTTGAGCACTTTGTTTTCAGTATTGAAGCCTAACCCGTGTGCTCAAAATCACAGTGAAAAAGTATTTGAAAGTATGAACTGCCTTGAGCCTTGTGAGTGGAAAAGATAATGGATTAAAAGTACTTAGGTTGAATTGCTGTGTTGTTTGAGACGCAGGCCGATCTCATGTTATTGCAGGATTCTTCTGTTTCCTCGCTGCTGTTTGGGGCCTCTGCTGCTGACCTTGGGGCCCTGTGTTGCTGTCTGCTGGGGCCTGCCTATTCTGGTGTTTGTATGTGGAGTCATATGCACCCTCTGTGTGGAGAGTCCCCAGTGTCTCTAAGTAGCTACTGCGAAGCGGCTTCACTGTTCTCTAGGCCTACAGAAACTCTTGGACTAAAGACATGTCCTGTGAAAAAGCGAGGCAAAAGCTCCTGAAACTGTTCTGTATGTCTGTATATCTCTGCACTCACAACGCTGCACCAGCAGGGGGAGTCCAGGCAAAACCATTTTATGTAGAAGAAAACACTGCTACGAATTACTAGGAAACAGTGTATTTTTATAAAGACAGATTCAACTTGTGAATCATGAGTTTAATCTGTCTTTTTACATAGAAATACCAAATCAGCCAATTCAGCTCCATCGCCCCCACCACTAACCGATGAACTAACACTACAGCCCTACTGCCCTACTGCCCTACCACCCTACAACCCCACAGCTCCACAGCTCTACAACCCTACAACCCCACAGCCCTACAGCCCCACCACCCCACAACCCTACAAGACTACAGCCCTACAGCCCTACAGCCCTACAACACTACAGCCCCACAAAACTACAGCCCTACAGCCCCACAACCCTACAGCCCTTCAACCCCACAGTCCTACAACCCCACAAACCTACAGCTCTACAGCCCCACAACCCTACAGCCCTACAACCCTACAGCTCCACAACCCTACAACCCAACAGCCCTACAACCCCACAACCCTACAACCTACAACCCCACATCCCTACAGCCCTACAACCCCACATCCCTACAGCCCTACAACCCTTGTTGTCAACACCGGGGTCCCCCAAGGGTGTGTTCTGAGCCCTCTGCTATACACTCTCTTCACCCATGACTGCCTTTCCTCCTCCGCGTCCAATCTCATCGTTAAGTTCGCCGATGACACCACAGTGCTCGGTCTCATATCCAACAACGATGAGACTAACTACAGGAGGGAGGTGCATCTAGAGTCATGGTGCCACAACAATAACTTGGTTTAAAACACTAAAAAGCCCAAGGAGATTGTTGTGGATTTCCGCAGAAAAGGTCACAACAATTATCTACCTCTCCTCATTGGCAACGAGGCGGTGGAGAGGGTGAGCAGTTACAAATTCCTGGGGGTAACTGTGACTGAGGACCTGTCCTGGGGCAATCACATCACCTCAGCCGTACGGAAGGCCCAACATCGCCTTTACTACCTGAGGAAATTGAGGAGTGCCCACATTCCCAGACCTCTGATGTTGAACTTTTACAACTGTGTCATCAGCAGTGTTCTGACGGATGGATTTTTAGTGTGGTTCTCCAGCTGCACTAAGGCGGACCAGCAGACACTCCAGCAGGTGGTGAAAGCAGCCGGTAAAATCATTGGAACGACTATGCCAGAAATCAGCACCATCTACTCCACTCGCTGCCTGAGAAGAGTGCACAACATCCTGCAGGACCAACACCACCCTGCGCACCACCTTTTCCACCTGCTGCCCTCAGGGAGAAGGTACAGGTCCATACAGGCCAGAACACCCAGACTGGCCAACAGTCTGTATCCACAGGCTGTAAGGCTCCTGAACTCTGCCCCTCCCCCCTCTCTGCCCCCCTCTCACGGACAATAACCACATCCAACTTTGGCATTGTTGCATTATGTCACTATTCTATCTCTCCTTTGCCCCCCTCTCTCCATAGAGAATCACCATATCCCATTACATTATAATAACACTGAACTGGCTGCACTGTTGCACTTTGTCATGATTCTCAGGTGTCTGAATGTCCCTGTGCTCGTACTTGACCTGCTCTCATGCTGCTGCTATAAGAACTGTCTCATGTTGTACTGAGGTCACACTGGGTCAGTGTTTACACTGGGTTTAAGGGCATTTATTATTTATGGGTTTGCACTTAACTATGAAGTATGGAGGCTCCAAACGCAATTTCGTTGTTCTTCTGTGACAATGAATAAATAAATAAAATAAAATAAATAAATACTTGAATCTGAATCTCCATAGCCCTACAGCCCCACAGCCCTACAACCCCACAGCCCTACAACCCCACAGCCCTACAACCCTACAACCCCACAGCCCTACAACCCCACAGCCCTAGAACCCCACAACCCTACAACCCCACAGCCTTACAACCCCACAGCCCTACAGCCCTACAGCCCCAAAGCCCCACAACCCTACAACCCCACAGCCCTACAACCCCAAAGCCCTACAGCCCTACAACACTACAGCCCCACAACCCGACAACCCCACAGCCTTACAACCCTACAGCCCTACAGCCCCAAAGCCCCACAACCCTACAACCCCACAGCCCTACAACCCCACAGCCCTAGAACCCCACAACCCTACAACCCCACAGCCCTACAACCCCACAGCCCTACAACCCCACAGCCCTACAGCCCTACAGCCCCACAACCCGACAACCCCACAGCCTTACAACCCCACAGCCCTACAGCCCCAAAGCCCCACAACCCTACAACCCCACAGCCCTACAACCCCAAAGCCCTACAACACTACAACCCCACAGCCCTACAACCCCACAGCCCCACAGCCCTACTGCCCCACAGCCTTACAACCCTACAACCCCACAGCCCCACAACCCTACTGCCCCACAGCCCCACAGCCCTACAGCCCCACAGCCTTACAACCCTACAGCCCCACAGCCCTACAGCCCCACAGCCTTACAACTCTACAGCCCCACAGCTGTACAACCCTACAACCCCACAACCCCACATCCCTACAACCCTACAACCCCACAGCCCCACAACCCCACAACCCCACATCCCTACAACCCTACAACCCCACAGCCCCACAGCCCTACAGCCCCACAGCCCTACAGCCCCACAGCCCTACAGCCCCACAACCCCACAGCCCTACAACACTACAGCCCCACAGCCCTACAACCCCACAGCCCTACAACCCCACAACCCGACAACCCCACAGCCCTACAACCCCGCAGCCCCACAACCCCACAGCCCTACAACACTACAGCCCCACAGCCCTACAACCCCACAGCCCTACAAAACTACAACCTTACAGCCCCACAGCCCTACAACCCTACAACCCCACAACCCTACTGCCCCACAGCCCCACAACCCTACAACCCCACTGCCCCACAACCCCACAGCCCTACAGCCCCACAGCCTTACAACCCCACAACTATACAACCCTACAAATATACAACCCTACAACCCTACAACCCCACAACCCCACAGTCCTACAGCCCCACAGCCATAAAACCGTACAACCCCACAGCCCTACAACCCCACAACCCCACAGTCCTACAACCCTACAACCCTACAACCCCACAGCTCTACAACCCCACAACCCCACAGTCCTACAACCCCACAGCCCTACAACCCCACTGTCCCACAACCCCACAGCCCTACAAACCTACAATCCCAAAGCCCCACAACCCCGCAGCCCTACAGCCCCACAACCCAACAGCCCTACAGCCCCACAGTCTGATAACCCTGCAACCCCACAGCCCTACTGCCCCACAGTCCTACAACCCCACAACTATACAACCCTACAAATATACAACCCCACAGCCCTACTGCCCCACAGCCTTACAACCCTACAGCCCCACAGCCTTACAACCCTACAGCCCCACACCCCTACAACCCCACAGCCCACAGCCCCACAGCCATAAAATGCAAACCCCACAGCCTTACAACCCTACAGCCCCACAACCACCCGCCTCACCATATACACCACCCGCTTCACCGTACACACAATCCGCCTCACCGTACACACCATCCGCCTCACTGTATACACCATCCGCCTCACTGTATACACCTCCTGCCTCAAGGTATACACCACCACCTCACCGTATACACCACCCACCTCACTCAAAGCCAGCACAACTGTGAGTGATGCAACTCATCCCGCACACATCTGTTCAGCCTCCAGAACATATGTTCCTAAGCAACAGAATAAAGCCCCAAACATAAAGCCAAATGAGATGTGTCTGTCGTGCCTGGTGCTATACTGCTCTGTTCTGACTGAGCGAGGTCACTGCAGAAACACGGCAAACTCCACTCTTGTGTTTGTGCTGAAGGGTGGATGTTTGGACAATCCACTGTGCTTTAATGATGCACTCTGGAGGTGGTGGAGAGCATGGTGGTGGTGGAGGCTATGGTGATGGAGGCTGTGGAGATGATGATGGAGGCTGTGTAGGTGATGATGCTGGAGGCTGTGGAGGTAGTGGTGGAGGCTGTGGAGGTGGTGGTGGACGTTGTGGAGGTGGTGGTGGAGGCTGTGGAAGTGGTGGTGGTGGTGGAGGCTGTGGAGGTGGTGGTAGTGGAGGCTGTGGAGGTGGTAGTGTTGGAGGCTGTGGAGGTGGTGGTGGTGGAGCCTGTGGGGTTGGTGTTGGTGGAGGTGGAGGCTGTGGAGGTGGTGGTGGTGGAGGTGGAGGTGGTGGTGTTGGAGGCTGTGGAGGTGGTGGTGTTGGAGGCTGTGGAGGTGGTGTTGGAGGCTGTGGAGGTGGTGGTGTTGGAGGCTGTGGAGGTGGTGTTGGAGGCTGTGGAGGTGGTGTTGGAGGCTGTGGTGGTGGTGGTGGTGGTGGAGACTGTGTTGTGTGTGTGAGGAACATTGTAAGTCTCTGCTCTGAGGTGTTCTTTACTGTTCTCACTCTGTGGGATCTTCATTAAAAATCTGTTTCACTGTCACCTGCTCCAGCTGCACGTTGCCTGGCAACGCTGAGGAATGTGCCCAGAGCCCCGAGTGCAGTATCACACAGTACTGTGCAGTATCACACAGTACTGCAGTATCACACAGTGCAGTATCACACAGTACTGTGCAGTATCACACAGTGCAGTATCACACAGTACTGTGCAGTATCACACAGTACTGTGCAGTATCACACAGTGCAGTATCACACAGTACTGTGCAGTATCACACAGTGCAGTATCACACAGTACTGTGCAGTATCACACAGTACTGTGCAGTATCACACAGTACTGCAGTATCACACAGTGCAGTATCACACAGTACTGTGCAGTATCACACAGTACTGCAGTATCACACAGTGCAGTATCACACAGTGCAGTATCACACAGTACTGTGCAGTATCACACAGTGCAGTATCACACAGTACTGTGCAGTATCACACAGTACTGTGCAGTATCACACAGTGCAGTATCACACAGTACTGTACAGTATCACACAGTACTGTACAGTATCACACAGTGCAGTATCACACAGTGCAGTATCATGCAGTACTGTACAGTATCACACAGTACTGTACAGTATCACACAGTACTGCAGTATCACACAGTGCAGTATCACACAGTACTGTGCAGTATCACACAGTACTGCAGTATCACACAGTGCAGTATCACACAGTACTGTGCAGTATCACACAGTGCAGTATCACACAGTACTGTGCAGTATCACACAGTGCAGTATCACACAGTACTGTGCAGTATCACACAGTACTGTGCAGTATCACACAGTGCAGTATCACACAGTACAGTGCAGTCTCACACAGTTCTGTGCAGAATCACACAGTGCAGTATCACACAGTACTGCAGTATCACACAGTGCAGTATCACACAGTACTGTGCAGTATCACACAGTGCAGTATCACACAGTACTGTACAGTATCACACAGTGCAGTATCACACAGTGCAGTATCATGCAGTACTGTACAGTATCACACAGTACTGTACAGTATCACTGAACCAGACCTAAACCAGGTCTAAACCAGAACTAAACCAGACCTGAACAAAGAGTAAACCAGGACTACACCAGGATTACACCAGGATTACACCAGGATTAGACTAGGACTACACTATGACTACACCAGGATTACACCAGGATTACACCAGGACTACACCAGGACTACACTATGACTACACCAGGATTACACCAGGACTACACCATGACTACACCAGGATTACACCAGGATTACACCAGGACTACACGATGACTACACCAGGATTACACCAGGATTACACCAGGACTACACCAGGACTACACGATGACTACACCAGGATTACACCAGGATTACACCAGGATTACACCAGGACTACACCAGGATTACACCAGGATTACACCAGGATTACACCAGGATTACACCAGGACTACACCAGGACTACACGATGACTACACCAGGATTACACCAGGATTACACCAGGATTACACCAGGACTACACCAGGATTACACCAGGATTACACCAGGATTACACCAGGACTACACTATGACTACACCAGGATTACACCAGGACTACACGATGACTACACTATGACTACACCAGGACTACACCAGGATTACACCAGGATTACACCAGGACTACACCCTCTGAAAGTGGGGGTGTGTGGAGGATTCACCTGGTTTGGAGGGAGGCAGGGGCGGCTTTAACCTGGGTCCGTTAGGAGCACTCCAAAATCCTGCTGTCTGACATCCTGATTTTTGGTCCAAAATGATGATTCAGCCCCATTGTACATGTACTTCAGTGTGTACATGTACTTCAGTGTGTACATGTACTTCAGTGTGTACATGTACTTCAGTGTGTACATAGGTAGTGTAGTGTGTACATAGGTAGTGTAGTGTGTACATAGGTAGTGTAGTGTGTACATAGGTAGTGTAATAATAATAATAATAATAATACATTTTATTTATATATAGCGCTTTTCAAGATACTCAAAGACACTTTACACAGATGAGCAATTAAAAAATACACAGGTAAAAAACATTAAAAACAGTCCTCATAACAGTCAAAGATTAAAAGCAGCTTTAAACAGGTGAGTCAGGTGAGTGTTTTTGAAGGTGAGTCTTAAGGTGTTTTTTGAAGGTGGTGAGGTCAGTGCATTCTCGGAGTGTAGTGTGTACATAGGTAGTGTAGGGTGTACATAGGTAGTGTAGGGTGTACATAGGTAGTGTAGGGTGTACATAGGTAGTGTAGTGTGTACATAGGTAGTGTAGGGTGTACATAGGTAGTGTAGTGTGTACATAGGTAGTGTAGTGTGTACATAGGTAGTGTAGTGTGTACATAGGTAGTGTAGTGTGTACATAGGTAGTGTAGTGTGTACATAGGTAGTGTAGTGTGTACATAGGTAGTGTAGTGTGTACATAGGTAGTGTAGGGTGTACATAGGTAGTGTAGGGTGTACATAGGTAGTGTAGTGTGTGAGGTCATTGGACAGCGCTGTTCTTGATGTTAAATGATATTTGAAAACACCAGGGAGCTGAACCCAGAACCTTCTCTGAGTGAGACACAGTATGAGTGGTCTTGTTTTTATGCATTTTCAAGTAGCTAAGAAGCTGTTTCAGACATTATTAAAATCTACTAAAGCACTTTTTTACAACTCCATTCGAGTTCTCAGAGTCTCCTGCTGCTGCTCCTTTAAACCTCACCCTGTGAACCCTGCTGTAACTAAGCTCCCACTGAATCACGTCCAGTCCTGTTCTCCTCTGATTAGCACTGACACTGATCCAGTGTGTGACCTGCTTCACCCATGTCTTCTCGAGTGTTTCGTCAGTCATGCACAAGTGTTCTTCTCGTCTCCACAGAGATAATGGACGGTCCACTCGCTGAGCTCACCCACAATGCCCCACACATCACTAACGTCCAGTGAACGCGCTCCGCTTCAGTCCTGGCCCTTCTCCTCCATAAACACTTTTCACTCCATGTCTGACCTCCAGAGTTTCTTTTTCTGCCATGGACGGCTCGCTCTGTGTGCTGATGTGTGCGGTTCATCGAGCATTTTACAGTTTTCACAATGTGAAAAATGGAACTAGTTCATTTTAAAGGGTGCAGTGATCCAAAGTGATTCCTCTCTTGCCTTATTCTTCACCACAATGAGTTTAGGAGCACTTTTCAAAACTTTCCCATGATGGTAATGCTAGCAACAACTACCGTGCTAACTGCACACTTCCTGATTATTGGATAATAAATCGCTTTATAATTAGATGCTGGAAGTACACAATTAACTTATTTTGACCTCTAGAGCTGCTCATACAGTGTGTCTGTACTGTGGTACCAACTTGATCTCAAATATCCATGGAAAAGAAATCGACCACAGGTCCTTGATTTGTGACATTTTGATGTGATCTGATTGGTTAATCCACCTGTCAATCACGGCCACTGGAATTTGGGAGACAGAATACGGCTTCAGGCCCACCGTCTGTTTCCCTGTGTGTGATGAGTCCTCAGAAGGGCTTTGTTGTTCTGGCTCAGCATTGATTCAGTCTGTAGCATCTGTCTGGACCATGAGCCCTTTTCTGACTCTGAGCAACACTTTCATTTCCAGACTAAACAAACTGAGGATTCCATCAATATTCCTCCTATTTCCAATTTAATGATGGTGTGTGGTAATCCTGGCCCAGACTCAGCGCTCACACTCCACACACACTCCACACACACTGCACACACACTCCACACACACTCCACACACACTCCACACACACTCCACACACACACTGACCTGGTTTTCTCAGCAGAGGTGGGCGCTGTGGGGGAAGTGAACAGATAAATGTAATGTACAGGAATATTAGACTTCTATGAGATATTAAAGGGACATTCCAGAATTTTGAACATAGGGCCTCATTTACTAATGAGCCAGAGTGTAGTCGCTGTGTGGAGACAATTTTTTAAATAATTCATCCAGTCCTTATATATACACTAAGTCTAGACTAGCGGATCTGAACAGCGCCTGTTTGCCTGCCACTAAAACAGTCTTACTCACTCCACAAAGCACCCAAAGCAAATGTGTTATTACTCCAGACTATCGATGGAAATGTCTGTGTTGATAGAATAATGTTTGAAGTAAAACCAGTCTTGCATTTGAAGGATTTCTGTCTGAGCAGCAACAGTGAGTTGTACTTCCTGATAGGACTGATACTCCCAACTGCAGGTAAACAAACTCGCTCGCCGGAGTCTGTGTACCTGCAGCTGCCGTAGCCGTACATAGAGCAGAAGAAGCCTGTTCCAGGTATGGCCGTGTATGGAGGACCCAATGATTATGAGATTACAATGAACAATTGCATTTTACCCACGAACCTGTACGAGGCAGAGTCCACAGATGAAGAGCTGAGAGAGATATTCAAAGGGCTGAAGGAGAGAGAGCGTCTGTAGAGACGGTCTCCGCTGAAGCTGCTGCGGATCAGATTTGCCAGTGTGGAAACTGCACAAAATATAGATGTGTCTGGGAATATTGGCTCCCACGAGAAGATCTGATTGACGGAGCACCAGGACTTCTTCCCCTTCTCAATCGCGGAGTACTGGACAGCCGGATGGCACCGCAGTCATTTTCAGAAAAGCCCTGGACTGAAATGATCCCTACAGACCACCCAGGAACGTAGTCTCCATCGGCGTGTTCGTGTCCATTAGTGAGAAGCCAGAGTTTCGTTCTTTCAGGATCTTTTACTGGAAAGTGGTGGAAATTTTGTGGTGTTCATCTTTGGGCTTTATAATCACAATTGGTAAATGGTGATTTACGCTGTTGCCACGTTGTTGGTTTATAATCCACTGATCGATTGAACTGTATTAGGATGGAAAACAACAAATGTGCTGCGATTCTCTGCTGAAGTGAGTTGGTCACATCACAACTAACTAGAGCAAAGTAAAATTCTGCTGCTGCTGAGCAAATAATCCCACAACATGCAACAATTCCTGCGAGTCAAGGTGAGTTTTACTTCAAACATTATTCTATCCACACAGACACATCAATAGTCTGGAGTAATAACACATTTGCTTCGGGTGCTTTGTGGAGTGGAGAAGACTGTTTTTAGTGGCAGGACAACAGGCCCCATTCAAATCCACTAGCCTAGACTTAGTGTCAACTGCAAATATAAGGACTGGATGAATTATTTTAAAAATTGTCTCCACACATTGACTACACTCTAGTAAATGAGGCCCTATGTCCAAAATTCCAGAATGTTCCCACCATCTCAGCTGCTGCAGAAAGCCAGCTTGATCTTCCTCTGAAATGTGAGCACGAGTTCCTGTTTTGACTTCCAGGAGCTTGAATTCACCTCTGGAGACTAGTTCCAGACAATAGTGGAGTGGTTAGGCCTGCAGAGCTGTGTGTGATTTGAATAGGCCCCAGGCACTGCCATCTGGAGCACAATCAGAGGCAGATATGTCCCACAGAGTCAACACACACATAAACATGATGTCAACATGAAGGAACTGCATGTTCAGTGTGAACACTGAGGACATGTCACTGTGGGAGTGGGTCATGTGGATATTAGGCCACAAATAGGAATGTATAAAGTATTTCCTTTAGACGCAGGCAGCATATGGGAAAACATGTAAGTGTAACTGTTATTTAGCATTTGAGGTAAGGCAGGACGGAGTTCCCCAAAACCTCTTTTAAAGATTGATTCCGTGCAAAGGTAAGCAATTTAGAGATGCTTAGAAAGCAGTCTCTGTGTGTGGTGAGGTCTGTCCCTGTAACCTACACTAACCTCAGAAGGTTCAGTCCTTGGGTTTCATCTAAGGCCGTCAAAGAAACATGAGGCTGCAGTCGCCTCTCTTGGGTCAAAAGTCATGTTTTTGGAGTTTCTCCCCCTCTTTAGAGGTGTCCACACATCAACTTGGAATAACCCCTGTCTGTGCACCTCCATCCCAGAAACGAGACGAAGCCCCCAAGGTCCCTAGTCTTACCAGAGCAAAGCATGTGGGGGGCAGTCTCTTAGCAGGTGCTGATTTAGCATGAGGCCCCAGAGCAGCCCTGTCCTGGGTGAGCTCAAGGAGGAGAGTCCAGGAGTCCAGGCTCCTTTGGCTGTGAGCAGGTGTTTGTAGTTCCAACATCCTGTGGCAGGTCCCTGATGTGACAGGAGATCTCTGCTTTTCTCCATCGAACACTCCACATTAACACATTAGGTCATGAAGACAACACAGATCTGAACTTTGCACTTTCAAGTGGTCAGATGCAGTAACTGTACTCTGCCTGTTGTGAAGCTGCATCTTCTGTGTGCTGCAAACACCTGCACAAGGTCTGAGTTCACTTCACTGACACACAGTACATGTGTCAGTGAAGGAATGTGGCTGATAGAAGAACATAATCCTGTTTCCTGGTGTAGTTTGATAGAAGAGCATAATCCTGTTTCCTGGTGTAGTTTGATAGAAGAGCATAATCCTGTTTCCTGGTGTAGTTTGATAGAAGAGCATAATCCTGTTTCCTGGTGTAGTTTGATAGAAGAGCATAATCCTGTTTCCTGGTGTAGTTTGATAGAAGAACATAATCCTGTTTCCTGGTGTAGTTTGATAGAAGAGCATAATCCTGTTTCCTGGTGTAGTTTGATAGAAGAGCATAATCCTGTTTCCTGGTGTAGTTTGATAGAAGAACATAATCCTGTTTCCTGGTGTAGTTTGATAGAAGAGCATAATCCTGTTTCCTGGTGTAGTTTGATAGAAGAACATAATCCTGTTTCCTGGTGTAGTTTGATAGAAGAACATAATCCTGTTTCCTGGTGTAGTTTGATAGAAGAGCATAATCCTGTTTCCAGGTGTAGTTTGATAGAAGAGCATAATCCTGTTTCCTGGTGTAGTTTGATAGAAGATCATAATCCTGTTTCCAGGTGTAGTTTGATAGAAGAGCATAATCCTGTTTCCTGGTGTAGTTTGATAGAAGAGCATAATCCTGTTTCCTGGTGTAGTTTGATAGAAGAACATAATCCTGTTTCCTGGTGTAGTTTGATAGAAGAACATAATCCTGTTTCCTGGTGTAGTTTGATAGAAGAACATAATCCTGTTTCCTGGTGTAGTTTGATAGAAGAGCATAATCCTGTTTCCTGGTGTAGTTTGATAGAAGAACATAATCCTGTTTCCTGGTGTAGTTTGATAGAAGAGCATAATCCTGTTTCCTGGTGTAGTTTGATAGAAGAACATAATCCTGTTTCCTGGTGTAGTTTGATAGAAGAGCATAATCCTGTTTCCTGGTGTAGTTTGATAGAAGAACATAATCCTGTTTCCTGGTGTAGTTTGATAGAAGAGCATAATCCTGTTTCCTGGTGTAGTTTGATAGAAGAACATAATCCTGTTTCCTGGTGTAGTTTGATAGAAGAACATAATCATGTTTCCTGGTGTAGTTTGATAGAAGAACATAATCCTGTTTCCAGGTGTAGTTTGATAGAAGAGCATAATCCTGTTTCCTGGTGTAGTTTGATAGAAGAACATAATCCTGTTTCCTGGTGTAGTTTGATAGAAGAGCATAATCCTGTTTCCTGGTGTAGTTTGATAGAAGAGCATAATCCTGTTTCCTGGTGTAGTTTGATAGAAGAACATAATCCTGTTTCCTGGTGTAGTTTGATAGAAGAGCATAATCCTGTTTCCTGGTGTAGTTTGATAGAAGAACATAATCCTGTTTCCTGGTGTAGTTTGATAGAAGAGCATAATCCTGTTTCCTGGTGTAGTTTGATAGAACAGCATAATCCTGTTTCCTGGTGTAGTTTGATAGAAGAACATAATCCTGTTTCCAGGTGTAGTTTGATAGAAGAGCATAATCCTGTTTCCTGGTGTAGTTTGATAGAAGAACATAATCCTGTTTCCTGGTGTAGTTTGATAGAAGAGCATAATCCTGTTTCCTGGTGTAGTTTGATAGAAGAATATAATCCTGTTTCCTGGTGTAGTTTGATAGAAGAACATAATCCTGTTTCCTGGTGTAGTTTGATAGAAGAACATAATCCTGTTTCCTGGTGTAGTTTGATAGAAGAGCATAATCCTGTTTCCTGGTGTAGTTTGATAGAAGAACATAATCCTGTTTCCTGGTGTAGTTTGATAGAAGAGCATAATCCTGTTTCCTGGTGTAGTTTGATAGAAGAACATAATCCTGTTTCCTGGTGTAGTTTGATAGAAGAACATAATCCTGTTTCCTGGTGTAGTTTGATAGAAGAGCATAATCCTGTTTCCTGGTGTAGTTTGATAGAAGAGCATAATCCTGTTTCCTGGTGTAGTTTGATAGAAGAGCATAATCCTGTTTCCTGGTGTAGTTTGATAGAAGAGCATAATCCTGTTTCCTGGTGTAGTTTGATAGAAGAGCATAATCCTGTTTCCTGGTGTAGTTTGATAGAAGAGCATAATCCTGTTTCCTGGTGTAGTTTGATAGAAGAGCATAATCCTGTTTCCTGGTGTAGTTTGATAGAAGAGCATAATCCTGTTTCCTGGTGTAGTTTGATAGAAGAGCATAATCCTGTTTCCTGGTGTAGTTTGATAGAAGAGCATAATCCTGTTTCCTGGTGGAGTTTGACAGAACACTGAGGTATTTTCGGGCTGTATGAGCCGTCTGCTCCTCTGCTCGTTGAACTCATCTGGTTGAAGTACAAGGCCTTATTAATGAAAAGAATGGATGCGTGACACAATTTTCTATTATGTGAGCAGAATGTTTCTCATTGGAGCAGATCGTTTTGATTCCTCTCAAGGACAGATGTGCTTTTTGTTGCTCTCAAAATAAGTTTGTGACCCTGAATGATTTAGAAAACACATCTAGTCAAATGTTTTTATGGTGCAGTTTAGATTTGTTTGAAATCAGGATTGTCTTCCCTGTTTTCCTGTCTCCTCACTGCATCAGCAGACAAAAGACTAAATACTTATGATGATATTTTTGAACACATTTATTTATTAAAAACAGCAACAGCTGTCGACTCACCAAAATACAACTGGCTAAGTGGCAACAGTGCATTGTGTTGCCACGGCGACTGTATTGAGGCTGTTTTGTGTTGTGTTCATCCAGCCTGCTAGAGGGCGCTAGTTGCAACAGTGGTGGTGTATTTGGCCAGTGGGTGGCCAGAGGAAGAAACAGCTAGCTTTATGATCAATGTCACCAGTCCATTATGTGTTTTGTTGTTCAATCTGAAGCCATCTTCTCATTTCCAGCCCGTTGAGTGGCATCATGAGTGAGTTTTTTATGTTAAATATGAATGTTGTTTTGCTGTTTACTGAATACTTCTTTGTATTTTGTATCGTTGCAGTTTCACCCTTTTTGCATTAAATCCTAGTCAAATACAACACCTGCCTGTTCCTTGGAGGAAATGATGCAAGAGAGAGTTTAGCTGGCTGTGAATCTCAATTAGGACACTGGGTCACGTTGGGTGCAACAGTACAGTGAAATCATGTCGCTCTGCGAGGGACCACGGTGAACGGTTGGTGGAAGAAAATACGATCAACATCTGCGATACTGCAAAAACGCTACTATGGAGAAAGAAGGAGCTAAAAGTCAAAAGTCACACTCCTCTCACTCATTAAAGGCACACTCATCAAAGTTCTCAATGCGTTCAGGAAAATTAACTGTTCGTTCAGAAGCTGGGGCATCTGCAAAGTTGTCAGCTTCAAGCCAAGCCAGCATGGCCGCAGCACGTGCAAGCAGAAGCTCAAGCTGCCAAAGCCAGACTAGCCTACGCAGAAAAGAACTGAGCATTAAAGTGGAAAAAGCACGGTTAGAAGCAACTCTTGATGTGCTCAACCTCCAGAAGGAAGTAGATGCTGCTATGGCCAAAGCTGAGGTGATGGAGTCAGCCGCAGCTCAGTATGAGAGATAGAAAAAATGCTGAACTGAGTTTCTTGCCCCTACAACCAACTACAGAGGAAAAAGTGAGTGACTACATAAACAAACACAGTTACAACAATGAGCCTATTCAAACTAGAGAGACTTTCCATACAACTATACATTTCAAGAACAACACCAACCAAGTGCTTACATGCCTTTCCATGCTAAACAAGAACCAAACAAATACTCAATCCGGCCACTAGATGGTGCCAAACAACCTCCACTAAGAGACATAATTCAGCAACCAAAGCAGTTTTCAAGTCCAAATAACACTGACAACACAACCAGTGACCTTGCCAGATTCCTAGCCAAAAGTCAACTACTAACTGGTGGGCTAACTAAATTCGATGACAAGCCAGAGAGTTATCTCAGCTGGAAGGCCACTTTCCAGAGCACTATCAAAGACCTGGGTCTTACAGCTAGCGAAGAACTGAACCTTCTTATCAAGTGGCTCGGCCCTGAGTCTTCTGAACATGCAAAACGATTAAAGGCAGTCAACATCAAATTCCCAGACGCCGGTCTGAACATGATCTGGGTGAGACTGGAAGAATGTTACGGCTCTCCAGAAGCAATAGAAAACTCCCTGTTCACAAGGTTACAGAACTTTCCAAAGCTTTCAAGTAAAGAACCGCAGAAGCTCCGCGACCTGTCAGATCTACTGTGTGAACTAGAAGCTGTGAAACTAGATGGATATCTCACAGGTTTGAGTTACCTTGATACAGCTAGAGGTGTGAGCCCAATCGTGGAAAAGCTGCCTTTTCACCTTCAAGAGAGATGGACAATGGTGGGGTCAAGATATAAAGAAGACCACAATGTAAGCTTTCCACCCTTCTCGTTTTTTGTGGACTTTGTGAAAGGCCAAGCCAAGGCAAGGAATGACCCGAGCTTCACCACAGCTTACAATCCACCTGTCAACCCTACAGTCAGTTACAAAAAAGTAAAGTCGACGAGTAACTACAGCCAAAGACAGTCTGTTACAGTACACAAGACAGAAGTGTCAGAGACAGACAAGACAAAAGAAATAAGAACAGACATTCAAAAGGAATGCCCCATACATCACAAACCACACCCACTGAGAAGATGCAGGGGTTTCAGAACTATGCTGCTGGAAGATAGGAAAAAGTTGCTGAAAGACAATAACATCTGCTTTCGCTGCCTTGCTTCAACCAGCCACCAAGCCAGGGACTGCAAAGCCACAATAAAGTGTGAAGAGTGTGACAGTGAGAGACATTTAGCAGCTCTTCACCCAGGCCCAGCACCACCAACACCCAAGCCTCCTTCCTCCCCCAAAGAGCATGGCGGGAGCAAAGCGGTTCCGCAGGACATTAATGTTACAGCCACATGTACAGAGGTATGTGGAAACGAGATCACAGGAAAGTCCTGCTCCAAGATCTGTTTAGTGCAAGTCCACCCCAAGGTGAGCCACACAACACAAAAAAGATGTATGCAATAATAGATGATCAAAGTAACCAGTCACTAGCAAAGACAGAGTTTTTCGACATGTTTGCAATACAAGGCACAACTACGCCATACACGCTGAAAACCTGCTCCGGTGTGACTCAAGCAAGTGGCAGAAGAGCCTGTGATTATGTTGTCCAGTCATTCAATGGGCAAATTAGCTTTCTCTCCCCATGCTTATAGAGTGCAATGCAATCCCAAACAATAGGGATGAGATACCCACTGCAGAAGCTGCTTCCACCACCCTCACCTGAGAGCCATAGCTGGTGAGATACGCCCTTGACCCACACTCTGACATCCTGCTGCTGATTGGACGGAATCTTCTGAGGGTCCACAAGGTCAGAAAACAAATATGTGGCAAGCACCATGACCCATTTGCACAGAAGCTTGACCTAGGCTGGGTCATCATCGAGGGATGTATGTCTGGGTAGTGCCCATAAGCCAAGTGAAGTAAACGCTCTCAAGACACATGTGCTGGACAATGGTCGCCCAAGCTATCTCACTCCATGCAGCAGTCGCTTCAGCGTTAAAGAGGGCTTCACACTGAGCCAGTCCAAAGCCTTTTCCAGTCCACCGCCACCTTCAAGCTCACAAGCAAAGCCCACAGCCGAAAACTTAGGAGAGACTGTCTTTTTCCAAACAAGTAAAGACAACTGCCTTGCACATTCAGCTGAAGACCTCATCTTTCTGAAAAAGATGGAGCAGATCTTCAAAGATGATACTAACAGCTGGGTTGCACCACTTCCGTTTCGAAGCCAGGACGCCTTCTCCCAGACAACAGGTACTACGCCCTTAAGCGCCTCGAGTCTCTCCGGACGCACACTTGACAAGAAGCCAGATATGAAGGCACACTTCACTGAGTTTATGCAGAAGATGCTTGACAACAAACATGCTGAGCTTGCACCACCTCGCACCAAAAACAGAGAGACCTGGTATCTTCCCACTTTCGGTGTATATCACCCACAGAAGCCTGAGAAGATCCGTGTGGTGTTCGACTCCAGTGCTCAGTTTGATGGAGTGTCTCTCAATGATGTCCTGCTTTCTGGCCCTGATCTTAACAACACACTTGTGGGCGTGCTCTACGGTTCAGGAAGGAACCTGTCGCTATCACAGCTGACATCGAGCAGATGTTTTACTGCTTTGTTGTCCAGGAAGATCACAGGGACTACCTACGCTTCCTGTGGTACGAAGACAACAACCTAACTAAGGATGTGGTAGACTATCGCATGAGGGTGCATGTCTTTGGTAACAGTCCCTCCCTGCAGTGGCGATCTACAGATTGAGGATGGCAGCAAAAGAAGCAGAAGTTGAGTATGGAACTGATGCTCGCAACTTCATCGAACAAGACTTTTATGTTGACGACGCGCTGAAGTCTTTCCCCACAGAAGGCGAGGCAATCGACATCTTACAGAGAGCCCAGAAAATGCTTGCCCTCTCAAATCTACGTCTCCACAAGATAGCCTCCAACAAAGTGGAAGTGGTGAGTGCCTTCCTCCTGAAGACAGAGCAAAAGAGCTCAAAGACCTCGATCTAACAACAGACAAGCTCCCAGTTCAACGCAGTTTGGGTGTGATCTGGAACACCACATCAGACATGTTCACGTTTGATGTCCCACTAGAGCAGAAGCCCTTCACTCGACGTGGTGTGCTCTCAACTGTAAATAGTTTATTCGATCCTCTGGGGCTGCTCGCACCTGTAACTATCAAGGGCAGACTTCTCCTCAGGGAGCTCACCAGCCGCACCTTGAATGGGACACTCCGTTGCCACAAGACATGTATGATGATTGGAGAAGATGGCAGGACTCGCTGCAGCACCTACAACCCTGCACATTCTCGTACCTATGTGTCCTTCTCCATCACCAAAGCCACCTTCATCGAACTTTGCGTATTTTCAGATGCTTCAGTGAAAGCTATAGCAGCAGTAGCCTACCTGAAAGCAACACATGAAGATGGCCACAGCAACGGAAACTGCATCATGGGCAAAGCCAAACTTGCTCCTATGCCAGAGCTCACCATTCCCAGATTAGAACTCTGTGCTGCTGTGCTTGCAGTGGAAATGTCAGAGCTTCTCAATGACGAGCTGAAGGTCAAGATAGACAAGATCACATTTTCATTGACAGTAAAGTGGTGTTAGGATACATCCACAACAAAAACAAAAGATTCCACGTATATGTGAACAATCGTGTCCAGAGAATCAAGCAATCTTCTCTCCCAGAGCAGTGGAAATATGTCCCAACTGAGCACAGTCCAGCTGATCATGGTTCTCGTTCACTGGCTGCAGAAAAAATCGAAAGAAACGACATGGTGGTCTGGTCCAGCATTTCTTCTCAACACCAGAGTGTTACTCCTGAAAAGGGCCCATTCAAACTCATTGACCCAGAGTCAGATGTGGAAGTTCGTCAGAACACTACCGTGCTTGTAACCAGAACCACATCAAGCAGCTTAGGTTCATCACGCTTTGAACGTTCTCAAAGTGGACCTCTCTTGTCAAAACAGTGGCATACCTTCATCATGTCGCTCACAGTTTCAAGTCCAAAGTTTGCAAAGGCTGGCACCTCTGCAGAAGGAGTCTCACAGAAGAAGCTTTAACTCGAGCAGAGTTCACTATTATCAGGTGTGTCCAACAAGAAGTGTATGCTGAAGAAATCAAACGCATTAAGGCAAAACAAGATCTGCCACGCAACAGTCCACTGTACAAGCTCAAGCCAATCATTGATGACAAAGACCTACTCTGTGTTGGAGGACGCTTGTCAGAGTCAAAACTCACAAGCCAAGAAGCCAATCCTCTTCTGATCCCAAGAAAACATCACATTGCTACCCTGCTCATTCGACACCATCATGAAGCTGTCAAGCATCAAGGAAGGCACTTCACGGAGGGAGCAGTGCGAGCAAGTGGTTTGTGGTTGGTTGGTGCCAAGAGATCCATCAGCAGTTTCATCCACAAATGCGTAACTTGCAGAAAGCTTCGAGGGAAAACAGAACAACAAATCATGGCAGATCTGCCTGCTGAACGTCTACAAACTGATCCCCCATTCTCATATGTGGGCCTGGATGTATTTGGTCCGTGGGAGGTCTGGCAACGTCGCACAAAGGTGGTCATGCCAACAGCAAGCGATGGGCGGTACTTTTCACTTGTATGTCTACAAGAGCCATTCATATTGAAGTTATCGAGACGCTAAGCTCCTCCAAGTTTCATCAATGCTCTGCGTGATTTTTCGCCATCAGAGGGCCTGCTAAACAGTTACGGTCCGACTGCGGTACCAACTTCATTGGCGCATCCAAAGAGCTGAAGCTGGAACCCCCAAAGCCTGGTGATGCAAGTGTGGATGACTATCTACGTGAACAAAGATGCTCCTGGGTGTTCAACCCTCCTCACTCATCCCATATGGGAGGCGTGGGAACGTATGATAGGAATCGCACGTCGCATCCTCGACTCTATGCTCTTACAAGGAGGAAATCTGTCACTGACTCACGAGGTCCTGACAACATTGCTGGCTGAAGTCACAGCTATCGTCAATGCAAGGCCCTTGGTGCCTGTCTCCTCAGATCCTGACGCACCTTTGATCTTGACTCCCCATGGACGCTCCTAACTCAAAAAACAAAGCAATCCCAGTTCCCCCAGGAGATTTTACCATTACGGACATGTTCAAACATCAGTGGAAAAGAGTTCAAGTCCTGGCCGACACCTTCTGGGCCAGATGGCAAAGAGAGTACCTCAACATGCTCCAAAGTCGTCAGAAGTGGCAATGCAACAGACCAAATCTGAAGGAAAAGGACATTGTACTTCTGAAGGACAAGCAGCTAAAACGAAACGAATGGCCCATGGGAATCATCGTGAAGACTCTTCCAAGCAAGGATGGGGTTGTGAGGAAGATTGAGGTCAAAGTGGCACGCGACAAGACCACGAAGACCTTCTCCAGACCTATTTCAGACTGTATTTTACTGTTATCTCCCACTGCTTAGTTAGTTTATAGTGGCATTCTTAAGATAATGCCAGGCGGGGAGTGTATTGAGGCTGTTTTGTGTTGTGTTCATCCAGCCTGCTAGAGGGCGCTAGTTGCAACAGTGGTGGTGTATTTGGCCAGTGGGTGGCCAGAGGAAGAAACAGCTAGCTTTATGATCAATGTCACCAGTCCATTATGTGTTTTGTTGTTCAATCTGAAGCCATCTTCTCATTTCCAGCCCTTTGAGTGGCATCATGAGTGAGTTTTTATGTTAAATATGAATGTTGGTTTTTGCTGTTTACTGAATACTTCTTTGTATTTTGTATCGTTGCAGTTTCACCCTTTTTTGCATTAAATCCTAGTCAAATACAACACCTGCCTGTTCCTTGGAGGAAATGATGCAAGAGAGAGTTTAGCTGGCTGTGAATCTCAATTAGGACACTGGGTCACGTTGGGTGCAACAGTACGGCGACACTGAAGGATGGGTCAAACGCTGAGGACACAAAGAGACTCTTCTTTTAAAAGAACTCTGTCATTTTACTGAGAACTGTAAAGCTCATTTATTCTTAATACATATTTACAATAACATGGACAAGTGGGAGATATCAGCTGGTGTTTTAGTTCTCAAGACGATCCAGTCACTGAATGGTCACTTTCTAAACTCCAGCACCTGTGCAGTCATGAGTCAGTGCTAGTGCAGCCTCTGCAGCTCAGGGAGGGAATTCTGGAGGTTCTGAGCTTCACATGAGGCCTGTTCACACACTGAGAATGTGCACATGTGAAGGCTCTGGAGACACAGGAAATGTTTCAGCACTGAGCAAATTGAGATGTGTCTGATCCTCTATGAGCAGCTTCAAGAACTAATAATCACGTCAGCAACATGTATTTATTTATATTTATTCACTTGAGTTCAGCATTTGTGTTTAACAACAGGTTAGAAATGGGACTGTGTTCACTACAGTGAAATCTGAGCTGTCTGGGCTGAAAAAGAACAGAGGTGAAATTCAGCTGAACAGAAACATAAATGTGATATCAGTAATAAAGTCTCTGTGCTCTACATGACACACGTCTACAACACTGTGACAACATGGATTAAATATCCTCACATGTTGCAGCTTTAATCCTCCATTACAGTTCTATCAGTGTCTTTACATTAAGGCCAAATGAAACAGAATCTTATCCACAGGGTTAAACACTGTCTGGGCTGTGGAACAGTTCTTTGTGAATCCTCTGCACAGATCAAACCAAACATTTCCAAACACTATTGTACAAGTTCTACACTGCAGCAGCAAATGAGCCGAAAATGACTGACAGCATCCAACAATATACAGCACGTAAGCATATTCAAATGTCTCAGTTCAAAATGTCTATCAGTTCAAATAGCCAAAATCAATAGTTTTAGTGTAGACACTAAAGCTCAGCAGATAAGCCAAAAAAACATAACACCATTATCCAGAAGAGGGAACAGCACAACATCAGCACATCATCTGTGCTGATGATGCGCTTACAGTATTTTAACAAATGCCAGAAACAGTCATTTGGTCACTACTGGCTGAACTCACAGACTGTATATAAAAGTGAAGTAAGTCCCCCACAGCGTTTAGCGCCGCTCAAATGAGGCTCACGGATACAGGAGTGAATCTGGAGCCAGGCTCTGTGTTATGAATAGGGTTTTTTGACAAACAAATTAGTGAGAAAAAAAAACAGGATCATCTAGAGCGAGTTAATACGAACATTTTAAGACAAAAATGACAAGGCCACAGCAGCAGTTACAGAGAGAGAAGCCACAAGATCCCAGTGTAAGTGAATGGGCCCCAGAGCCAAAAGGAGCTGGAAGAGCCTCCTGGAGCACTTCCTGTTTGCGGCAGCTAACGCGTTAGCTCTGTCCACTCATATATTCGGACTATGGCTGAACTATATCACCGCACAACACACGATATGATCCACCGCTCACAGCAGCCCAGGAGCTGCAGTCTGTGCTCTAACAGACACACTGCACTCTCCCACCGTCTCTCTGGACACTAAAATGATGTTATATGACACAGAAATGTCTCAAGAGAGCGTTTTCTGAGGAAAAAGTCTGAGATAGAGTCTGAGAAAATGATCACATATATGAACACATTTGATTAAAGCCGCTGCAAAGCCAAAAGCCATTCTAGAGTATTTGAAAGTTCATATCTTTGTCATTCCTGGGTCTATCAGTGTAAAATAAGTGTCTGAAAGATTTAATTTAATTAAATCCTGAATTTAATATGAAACTATTTATTTTATTTAAAGAGAAGTATTGGATGGGTCCATTATCTGTCCGGGTGCCCACTGGCTGTGATGGTTGGTGCCTCATGCCACAGGTCCATGTGGATAATCCGGCCTTGATCCCGTTGGAGGAAGAAAAAACTACGAGCAATTATTTAATACACGTTCTGAAAAATCCTGTGTGCAGCAGGTCCGAGAGGCCTGAGGTGCACAGCTCAGAGGGAACACAGGGCACAGGTGCAGTTCGGATTACAATACCACTTTTCACAACTTCACAACTTTCACAGCTAAATAACATGATAACTGCTGATAACTGAGCAACTCTTTCCTTGATTCACGATTCGATTGACCACACAGACAGTGTCCAAATCTTTCACCATGTTGTGAAAACCTTTCCACAGAATAAATTGACAGCATTTCTTCTGTACACAATACGGACGGGCATTTGATTAAACTTTCTTAATCAATCGCCAGGAGAATTAACGATTGATTATCGATTAATCATTAACGTTTTTATATTAAAATGATCATCATTATTATTACTGTGACTAATCTGCATAAAACATATAAACCATAAGGACTCCAGAGCCTCATCAGTGTGAGATCAGAATGTGTTTGATTCAGTTTTAAACATTTGTTTACGTTTTACAGAAACGAAACTTAAAACCTCACGGCTCATTTGCATAAACTGTAAATGCTGAAAAAAGCAGCTCTTTCCTTGTGCTTCAGCTTCAGCTTCTGTTGGACTGAAGGACACGACTCAGTGGAATATGAGTGTTCTCCCTGTGACAGAGGGATGTTTTGCCTGTGTCATTCTCAGGGGAAAGTGAGAGACGCAGGAAGTGACTACGGAAGCCTGTAGGAAGACTTGGCGAATGCAAAATGTACGCGCTGTATAAAAACACTTAAATCGATTTTCAGAAAAAACAAATCGATTTGATTTGCCAACTCGATTTTTATTTGAAATCGATTTTTTGCCCAGGCCTGTTACTGATTTTTGTACAATAAAACACTTTATAATTAGATGCAGACAGCACACAGCAGAATTATTTTGACCTCAGGAGACAAATATAACTGGGCCCAGACACATTTTGCTCATAAACAAAACCCTTTAGCACAAAAATGTAAAAGAAGTTCACTAAATCAAATGAAACAGTCCTTGTGTAACTTTAATCCCTCTGAACTTTTGTTCCGACCGGTTTGACGAGCTCTGTGCTGAACTCCAGGCTCATATCCTCCTCTGCCTGAGTGTGGGCTGTGTTCTCCTGTGCTCCTGGATGCACTCTGTGGAACGGCCCATCTCAGCATGAGCCAGTGCTCTACTCTTTAATATACTGCACAGTTTAGTTTGTCTGGAGGCTGCTCCTCCTCCTCTTCCTTCTCCTGGTGTTTTTAATCAGGATTATATGATGAGCACAGTACTTGGCCTTGTGTGAAATACTGTGAGGTTCCACTGCAGGAGGACAATGGGACTGGAGTTTGTCATAGAGAAACTCTGTGTTTTAGAGGTCTTTTTAGAGATCTTTGAAAAGCTTTTATCCAGTTGTTTCTTCTCAGGTCCCTTGTCCATGTTATAGTTGGAGTTTGTGCATGTTTAGGTCGTCTTTTTTTCTTATAATCAAGACAATATAGATCAGAGCGATCGACCCTTGTTTCAAATCCTTCAAATCAGGCTGGAAATCTCAGGGTAGTAATGAACTCAGACCTGAACTTTAACAGCCACATCAAATCAATAACATCTGCAGCCTTTTGCCAACAACAGCAAAATGCTCTACTCGACTGTCTAAAGCAGAATTGGAGAGACTTATCCATGCGTTTGTCTCCAGTAGGTTAGATACTGTAACAGCCTCTCACTGGCCTCTGCAAACGAGCTGGAAAACAGCTGCAGAACATCCAGAACATCCAGAACGCTGCAGCTCAGGTCCTGACTCGAACCAGGAGGTACGAGCACATAAGTCCTGTGCTCAGGTCTCTGCACTGCCCCCTGGGGCTCAGAGACTTTAAAGCAGCTCTGCTTGTGCACAAGTCTCTCTATGGCCGAGCACCAAAGTCCATCTGTGACATGTTAGTGCCACATAAACCATCTGCATCTGAGGAGCTCAGGGACCTCCTGCTGGTCCCAGAGTCAGGACTAAACTCGGGGAGTCAGAGTTTCATTTTTATGCAGCTAAAACCTGGAACAGTCTGAACATGTGAGACAGACTCTGACTCTGTTTAAATCCAGACTAAACATGGTTCTGTTCATCTGCAGATGACTGAAAGGTTTTCATTTTCCATTCCGCACTGTCTCTATAATTTAATTCTTGTCTCTCTTTTGAATTTTATGATGATTTATGTTTTGTATTGTGATTTGAATGTATTTCTTATTCTGTAAAGTGCTTTGAATTACTTTATGTACAAATTGTGCTGTACAAAAAAATCTTGCCTTGTTTTCACCTGCAGTGGTGCACGTGCACTGTAACACGTGCACTGTAACACGTGCACTGTAACACGTGCACTGTAACACGTGCACTGTAACACGTGCACTGTAACACGTGCACTGTAACACGTGCACTGTAACACGTGCACTTTATGTTCTTAATCTGTGATGCAGATAATTCATTTTTGCATGAACAAAAACAAATCTGCTACTCGATGTGTAACTATCTACAGGAGTGGCTGACAGCACATCATGTTTACTGTCCGGGACTGAACCGGGACTGAACCGGGACTGAACCGGGACTGAACCGGGACTGAACCGGGACTGAACCGGGACTGAACCGGGATCAAGGTCCTGTTAAACAGATCACTTATACGGGATTTGGAACATATGTTCTGTAAAGCAGGTGGTTTAGAACAGGTGGAACTTTAGAGGAGGAAATGTGACTCTTGATAAAGTCTGTGTAGTTTGTGCTCTGGCTGCACTGGGATGGGACAGAAGTGCTGGAGAAGACGATCTGATAGTTTAACGCAGACTCTTGTTATCCTGTTTATTGCTTATACGACCTTGGCTCCCACAGGCCTTATCTCTGCTGCATTCTCACAACAGGAGAAACGCTTTGCATCACAAAATCTCTTACTAAATATTTCATTTTCTCTGTTAGAAAATACATGAATACTTTAAGTTTTAAACTTTTATTCAGCCAAGAGTTCTGTCACTTCAGTAAAAATATGCCAGAAATACACTTTGAGAAGTACAACTTATAAAAAAGTGACTGAAATAAAAGTGTTTTAAAAGTTTTAACATACAGTAAACATCATCGTTTGACCAGTTGACTGATGGGAAAATCAACACCGACGTAGAGTCCAGACACCCAGGGGCCAGGGGCCAGGGGCCACATGTGTGACGTGTGCTGATGTCTCACTCGGCTCTGCTCCTCTGCGCTCTCAGCTCAGGCTGATGTAGAAGCGCCTGGCGTCAGGGTCATTTATCAAAACAAAAGCAGTGCAGGCTCCAATCATCAGTCACCACAACAATGAGCTGTGCTGCCTCCAGGGCCCAGGGCCTGGGGACACACCGGGGCCCGACCACACAGTCCCTCCTGTGCTCTGTGTGAATGCAGGAGGAGCTCGACTTGGACACACAAACATTCCAACTCAGGACTGTCCAACCACAGCTGCTCATTTGTGTTATGTGTCCCTCATCTTCAACACTTATTTTTTTAGGTTTGTTCTTGACTAAAGAGATGAACATTGGCAGAAAGATGAATTCTTGAGAATTCATTTTGCTCTGATCATTGGTTCCAAACACGTTCAGTGAGAGCGTCTCAGACTGTGGTGAAGAACTCTCTTCATTCATTCTTCTTTCTGCTGTTGTCCCATAAATATAGAAATCCTTAAACTCACAATCAAAGAATGAGTCGACTGACAGATATTTTGGTCAACTAAGACTCCACTGACATTTACTCCAGCTGTACTTTTACCTGAGAGAACGAAGAGTTTGGTGATTTTATAGAATTTGGCGTTGTTTCTCAGTTGTTGTTTTTTTTTCATTTTTTCCCTTTTCATTCATAAGGCTCCATGTTTGTTGTAACACAAATGCTCCAGACGCTTCTCTGACTGAAGCTGCCTGTCAGTCACACCCCTCTGAGAAAGACAGGATATGAGCTCAGACCCACATCTTTGTAAAGTGATCAAACTGTGTCATTTTGGCTGAAGTCAGGAAGACTCGAGTATTATGCCTGAAATACTGCGGCTCATTGACTTAGTGCATAATATCCACAGGAGCTGCTCTGTGTCTGGGTCAGTCCCTCTGCCTCCAGCTCAGAGGTATAACTGTAGTTAAGTGATGCTCTCCCACGTCTCACACCAGCAGAACTATAGACAGTGTGTAGAAATGTCACTTGGAGCAAAGGATTATGGTTTATGTAGTCGTGGGGCAACAGTAGCTCAGTTGGTCGAGCGTTTGTCCACTGATCTGAATTGGGGGGTCAGATCCACTGACCCGTTGGTCGCTGGTGTGATTCCAGCTCCCACAGGTGAATGCTGTTGTTGTGTCCTTGGAAAACCCACCTCGCCCCCAGTGTCTGCGCACACCGGTGTGTGAATGTGTTCACTGCAGCAAAAGAGCCGGCCAAGAGAAGGATTCCACAGTAGAACCTTTTCTAGCCTTGTCATATGAGTGTGGTTCTGGTCCCAGAGAAGGCCGGGGGCTGCATAAGACTGAGATTATATATATATATATATATATATATATATATATATATATATATATATATATATATATATATATATATATATAAAATTGTTGATTCTGCAAAAATGTGGCCATGTTTGTTTTTGATGCAAACGGAGCCTTTGTCTCTGAGGGCAGGGGGTTCATCGCACCTGTGTGGTTCTGGCTCCTACAGCCTGTGTCAGTACAGACTCGGATCTGCCAGCTCCAGTCAGGTCTTACTGCTGTGTCCCCTCGAGTTCGACACATCCCTGTCCTCACATATTAAAGCACATCTCTGTTGTTTCACTTTGCTGCAGAATCTTCTACGTGTCCCATGACTCTCAGGACCTGAAGATCTTCAGCTACATCGCTCGAGATGGACAGAGCAACGTGTTCCGCTGTAACGTCTTCAAGTCCAAGAAGAAGGTAGAGCTCCACATGCCTGTGCCCACCACACATCACCAAGTGTTCTACAGTTTTCTGCTGATGAAAAGAAACCAGAATATTTCATGCTAATGTTCCACTGACACAATGAGCCGAAACCAGAGCTGTGCCCCCAAAACTATTCAAGGATTTGTGTTGATAAAGAGGGGCCAGACTCATGTACATGTTTTTTGGCTTTCTCCCATAAACGTTATTCCCTCATCAAAACCATGTCTGAGAGGTCTTAGATGCCATCCATGCATCTTTGAATAATCTAGTGATCTCTCCTGGGACCTATTCGAACCCTCCTTAAAGCTGTGAGACTTCATGAAGTTTCATTAGCGGGATGCATGATGACTGTGTTGTGATAGTGCTCTGAAGGGGGAGTGACTTAGTGCTGAGAGCAGGAGGGACACTCAGACCACCAGACATTAAATACATTGTTATTTGGCTATTTTCAAAGCAACAAAAGGTAAACTGGTGCTTGAAATGTTATGTTAAATGTTTCTGTGTTATCAGTTACTTTGCCATAAGTAAAATACCCTCTAAACAACATGAGCTGCTATTTATTCAACCTTCTGTACCTCAGATCTTATCACAGTACTGAAAATAACCAAAAGTTGCCCACATGATAAATATTGACCCCTAAAAAGAGTAGTTCCATCGATCACATGTTGAGGTCCCTGTAGTGGTTATGGTGACAGGCCGATCTGCACTGTACAGTCTGCAGACAGCAGCACAGGGCAGAGTACATCCATCACCTTTAAAACTCTGTTAAGATTACATCCTGGTCACGATCTTTTACTGTGGCTGTTTTCTCTGTAGAGATGTCATTTCTTTACCTAGAATATTCCAGTTTGGCATTAGACTTGAAGGTGTTTTATGGTGAAAAAATATCAATTGAAAACCATAAATCATTAGTATGATCAGGGTCACATCTTTACAGTGTAAGAACAATATTCCTCACACGGGTCACACTAAATCTGTCGTGTTTCCCGTGGGTTCTTCTTTAAGTATTGGACGGTTCCTAAACTTAAAGAATGTGGGAACTGAGCTGGACTGACTGGAGTTTGATTATTCTGAGCTCAGCTCCACGTGGCCTTTGTGGTTCTGACTTTACTAGAATTAAGAGTTTGGGGCGACACTCAACTAATATTAATATTACCAATACAATAGAATCAATTACCTATTTTAATCAATTCATTAATAATTAATTAAACATTTTGATCTGAAGGTTCGTTAAGTTCTTTGACACGACAGGGACCAGAATCTGAAGTAAAACATCACATTGATCGAGTAAAACTGTGGTTTATGAATATTTATTGACCAAGTTAAACAGCATTTAAATATTAAATTATGCAAATGAGTTCAGAATGAGTAAAATGAGGCTGATGTGGACAAAAGAACTGTACAAAAGTCTTAAGAGTTCTTTAAAGCTGTGTTGAGTTTGCATTGATCAGCCTTTCTGTGACATGCACATACGACCAGTAGAGGAGATGTTCGGTTTGGTCCTTCGGGCGGTTTCTCTGTAGTTCGAAGTCCTCAGGGCGTCGGATCTGAAGAATCAAACTTGTTGAGATGGAGGCCACAGAACGAGACAGTCTGAAAACACTTTATCCTCGGAAGAGGAGCAGGACACTTAGTGTCTGTGAGGTCTGAGTAGCGCTGACAGAAATGAGGCAATGAGTCAAAAATATGTTGACTATAAAATGCAAATGTTCAGATTTTGGAAAAATGATCAGATTAAGCTACAGCTGTAAAAACACGTCAAAAGACGGGCAGAACTTAAAGGAGGAGAGAGAACTTCATCATTGTCTCTCCTTCGGCAGCTGGTGGTCTGAAAGGAGGAGAGTGAACTTTAGCGTTGTCGCTCCTTCGGCAGCTGGACAAGAACTGGAAAAAAACTGCTGGAGAAGCAGCAGTTTATAAGTCTGATGACAGTTCCCTTCCACCTTCGCGCTAAAGCTGAGCGAGAAGGCAGATGGGTGATGGGTGTTACCTTCTCATGTTACACATGAACCATTAACAGTTTAAACACGTAGGTAAAAGTTCATCTTTCTCTAAGGGAAAGACCATTGACTTGAAATGTAATGTAATGAGGTTCTTCTTCATTTAGAAGTCTTTGTTCCTTGTTTTGGATTTGAATTACTTCAGTCAATGTGGTTCTTCTTCATTTAGAAGTCTTTGTTCCTTGTTTGGGATGTTCCTTTGAGTTTAAACCTTAGCAGGTACAAGATGCAACCCCCTCGTGAAGTGGACTGTAGGCGAAGGTCAGGCCGAGGTCAGGACATTCCTCAGGGGGGTTTGTTGAGGCAGATAACAGTGACCATTCTTTAGTCTTTAGTTTGCTTAATCCAAATAGTCACATTTAATGTTGTATAAATGGCAGATTCATAGGACAATCTTCTTACAACAGATCTGACCAGTATTTTGCCCCCCCCCCCCACTGGAAAGTGTCTAATATAACTCAAAACGCTTTCGGTTCTTCTTCCAGATATGATTATACAGAACTTCCCAGATGTCGGCCCTAGTACTCAGTTAGATTAAGTCACTTTTTAAACAAGTTGTGGATTTCAGCAGCATATTTATACTCCCACTGTATATTGAAGTAACAGTACTCTTACTTTAGTAAAAGTTGTGCTTCCTCTTCCCACTGTGAGGAAGTCTAAAGTGACAAAAGCTTTATGTGACAACATGAAATGATTTGTTTCTTGCAGCTCCTTCAGGTCTGATTTAGTTTGTCATTTTTGTGTCTGTCCTTTTTGAAACAACTGATTTTGTCACTTGTTTCATGTTTTTCCTTCACAGTGCATTCTTAAAGTGAATGTCAAGATCATTTAACCAGTCGCAATGACTATTAAACATTCAGAAGAAGCACAGAGCTGTATTTCCATCTAGAAGACAACATAAAAACACATGTAGATAAAACCATTTATCTAGGGCCTCATAACCTTTAAGTGGACTCGTCTTCTGAAAGTAGTAGTAGCAGTAGTAGCAGTAGTAGTAGTAGTAGCAGTAGTTGTAGTGGTATTAAGTAGCATGTAGCGGTAGCAGGCAGCAGTAGTAGTAGCAGCAGTAGTAGTAGCAGTGTGCAGTAGTAGCATAGTGGTAGCAGAATAGTGTATGTAGCAGTAGCAGTATGCATAGTAAGCATAGTAGTATGCATGTAATAATAATAATAGTCAGTCACGTCAATATGCTGCGTAGCAATAGCAGTAATAATAAGTAGTAGTAGCAGTATAGCATATTAATAGTAGCAGCAGTATAACAATAATAGTATAATAATATGTATTGGCATAATAGCAGTAGTATGCAGTTGTACTTATGCTATATAATATGTATATATGGTAGTAGTATATGCATGCTATAGTAGTGGTAGTAGTAGCAGTATAGTGTTGTATATGGGGTTGCTGTTAATATGTATATATATTGCTGTTGTATATATGTATAATTGTTGCTAGTTGTCATAGTGTGTTGTCATCCGGATATCACGGAACGTATATGATATATATATATATATATATATATATATAGTTATATATATATATATATATACATATATATCATATCATATACTATGCCATATACTATATATATATATATATGCATGTATACAGTTGCTCAGTATACCAGCAGCTTATAGATATATATATATATAGTAGTAGCAGTAGTATGTGGATGATAGTTAGTGGTAATATAAGTAGTCTATAGGTAACAATATAGTATAGCAGTAGTAGTAGCACGCGTAGATCCATAATGCCGCGTGTGTGGTTACAGCAGTATAGTAGCTAGTAGTAGTAGTAAGTATTTGTTGTTGCCATATAGTATATAGTAGTAATGGTAGTATAGTGGCGCTATGATAGCAATATGATAAATTGCTACTATCATACAGCCATGTAGCATCTAACACAATAATAGGTATGTAGTAGTAAGCTAGTAATAGCATAATAACGTAACTAGTAATATTAACGAATCTCGTGTGTAGAAACAGCACATACAGCAGCAGCATATGAGTGAACGATCCAATAAACGTAACAGCAGTAATGTCCACGAGCCATATAATAGCCAATGTAATGTATGTAATAACAGCAGTGTAATAATAATAACATGTGTTTACAGCCAAGGATGCTAAGCTGCTACTGCTGCTGGCAGCAGCAGCATAATCAGCAGCAGTCAGCATATGTAATGCATGTAACAGCAGCAACTGTATATGCCGCATGTAGCAGTCAGAAATGTAATGGCTGCTGCTGCTGCCGTAATTGGTCGTAATAAAATAGTAAAGTAAAACGAAACTGTAGCCGCAGCTGTATGTAGCATATAAGCATAGCAATAAGTGGCAATTAGCAGTAGCAAGGCAACCCTTGACGTGGTCATTGTCGTCGGTAATAATAGTGGTCGCCAATATAATAGTAATATAGCAGTAACCGATAATAATAATATAATAAGCATGAGTAGCAGTAGTAATGTCAGTCAGCAAAATAGTAGTAGTACCAGCATAATAATAGCAATGGTAGCAGTAATACGAGTAATGTAATATACGCAGCATATTAGTACAATATAGTAAGCTGCTTAATGTAGTAATAATAGCAATGGCAGCAGCAGTAGCAGTAGTAATCCGTAGTAGCAGTTGGGCAGTAGTATAGTAGCAATAGTAGTAGCAGTCGTAGCTAATAATATGTGGTCTTAGTAGCCAGTGTAATCATAGCAGTAATAATAATAACAATAATATTAACAATAATAATAGCAGCATTAATAACAATAATAATAATAATAACAATAGCAAGCATAAATAGTAAGTAATGCAGCAGTAGCAGCAATAATAATAATAGCAGTATAATGTAAATAAGTAATAGCAGTAATAGCATAATAACAGCTAGTAATAAGCAGCAGCATGCAGCATAAATAAGCATGCAATAATATGCTGGCAATAGCAGTAGCAGCAGTAGCAGCAGCATAGCAGCTGTAATGCAGCAATGGCAATCACGTATAACAGTAGTAAGCAACAGTAATAATAGCAATAGCAGCAACGTGTAATAGCATAAGTCATAGTAGCAGTAGTAGCAGCAGCATAGCAGAAAGGCAGTAGTATGTAATAGCAGTAGCAGCAGCTAGTAATAAGCAGTAGTAGTAAGTAGCAGCAGTAGCAGCTAGCAGTATATAATAATAATAGTCGCAATAATAATGTATAGTAATATATAATAAGCATAGTAATAATAATGTAGTAGCATAATAATAAGCACTTAATAATAAGCAGTAGCTAATAATAATGTGTCAATAATAATAGCATAGCAGTAGTAATAATAGCATAATATATGCAGTAGCAGTAATAGTAGCCATCAGCCCAGTAGTAATATAGCATATACAATAGTAGCAGTAGTAGTAATAATAATATATATGCCGTATAGTCGTAGCAGTAGTAATATAGCAAGGCAGCAAAGGCAGTAGCAGTTGCAGTCGCAGCCGTAGCTGTATGCAGTCGTATGGTCGAGTAGTAGTAGCAGTAGTAGTAGTAGCAATGGTAGTAGTGCAGTAGTAGCTTGTAGCCATAATAGCAGTATTATAAAATCGTAGGCCGTAGATAATAGTAGTAGCAATACAAGGTAGTGTATAACCAAGTACATACTTGCAGTAGTCCGTAGTAGTAATAATAACATGTAGCAGTCGCAGTAGTATGTAGTAGTAGTATATAATAGCAATATAATAAGCCGATAGTAGTGGCAGTCAGTGGTAGTAGTATGTAGCAGTAACATAGTAGCAGTAGCCATTAGCCGTAGCCGTAAGGTAGCCGCAGCCGTGATGCGTAGCCGTAACCGTAATAATAGGCCGTAGCAGTAGTAGTAGCAGTAGCTGATAAGCAGCAGTCATAGTAAGTCGTAGTCGTAGTGTAGTAATAGTAGCAAGTAGCCGTATGCCGTATACATTAACCGTAGCCGTATGTAGTAGCCGTATATAATATCCCATAGCCGTATGATAATAATAGTGCTGTTATGCAGTAGCAGTCATAGTCGTAGTCATAGTCGTAGTAGTAGCAGTAGTAGTAATAGCAGTAGCAGTATGCCATAACGAACCGTGCCGTAGCCGTAGTCGCAGTAATAATAATTAATAGTACTGTCTGTAGCTGTGCAGGTAGCCAGTAAGCAGTAGCCGCATATATGCTAGCAATGTAGCAACATCAGTACTGGCAGCTATGCCATGCTGCATGTCGTAATCGAGTCGTAGTATGCAATCATTAATGTAGTAGTAGTAGTAGTCGTAGCTTAAGAAGGCAGCTGCCGTGCCGTGTAGTGATAGTAGTGCGTAGCAGTAGCAGTAATAGGAGCAGAGCAGTAGCAGTAATAGTAGCAGCCGTGTCGTAGGTCGTCGCAGCAGCAGCAGCCAGCAGCAGCAGCAACAGCAACGCAACATAACCAGCCGCAGTCGCAGTCGCAGTCGCATGGTCGCAGCAGCAGCAGCAACAGCAGCAGCCGCAATCGCAGTCGCGAGTCGTAGTCGTCAGTAATAGTAGCAGCCGTGGCATTAAGCCGTGGTCGTGGTCGTGGTAATCGCAGCAGTAGCAATGCCGTGGTCGTAATGTAGCAGTATCAGTGTGCAGTAGTGCATGTAGTAACCGTAACCGTAACAGTGATAGCAGTAATGTGATAGCAGCAGCAGCTTGCAGTAGTAGTAGTAGTAGCAGTTGCAGTAAGTGCAGCAGCAGCAGTAACAGTAATAGTAGCAGTATTCGTAGTCGTAGTCGTAGCAGCAGCAGCAACCATGATCGCAGTCGCGGTCGTGGTCGTGGTCGTAGTAATAGTGGCAGTAACCCATTAACCGTGGCAATAACCGTAGTCGTGGTCGTGGTCGTGGTATTAATCGTCGTCGTCCGTGGTAGTGAAAGTAGTCATATAGTAACGAGTAATAGTAGCAATAGCAAGTAAGGTAGCAGTAATATGGCAGCATGCAGATAGCAGCAGTAGCAGTAAATTCGTAGTAGTCATAGCAGCAGCAGCAGCAAGCAATCCGCATGATGCATGGATCGATCGCAAGTCGTGGTCGTAGTAACATGTAGCGATGGCAGCCGTAGCCGCATAACAATAGCATAACCCGTAGTCGTACGTAGCCGTAGGTCGTCGTCGTAAGTGCAGTTGCAGTCGTGGTGCATGGTAGCAGTAGCAGTGCAGTATTGCAGTAACCAGTGTAAGTAGCAATTACAGTAGCACTAGTAATAGTAGCAGTAGTAGTAGTAGTAGTAGCAGTAGCAGCAGTCGAGTCGCAGTAGTAGTAGTAATAGCAGCAATAGCCGAGCAAGTAAGTAGCAGTAATGCAATTGTAGCAGTCGTAATCGTAAGTCGTAATATTAAAGCCGAATAATAATAAGCTGCATTAAGCCGTGAGTCGGGTCGTATCGAGTCATGTAATTAAGTAGCATAACAGCCGCAGTAGTAGCAGCAGCAATAACGTATGTCAGTGATGATTAAGTAATTAGCAGTAGCAGTAGCAGTCAAGCAGGCAGTAATATAATGTTAGCAGTATTAATGATAGCAATAGCTGTAGTCGCAGCAGCAATGGTAGCAGTATCTGGTCGTGGTCAGTCAGTAACCGTCAGTAACATAGTAGCCGTGGTCAGTCAGTCATGTCGTAGCCGTAGTAATAATCGTAGTAAGCAGCAGCAAATGATCGCAATGCCGTAGCGTGCGCAATTAGTAATATGATAGCGTATGGCCGTGGCCGGCCGTGGCCGTGGTCGTGGCATGTAGTCGTCGTAGCAGTAGTCATTAACAGTAGCAGTAGCAGCGGTAGCAGTAGCAAGGGTAGTAGTAGCATGCAGTAGCAGTAATAGTAGCAGTATTAAGTATGTCGAGTCGAGTAGTCGTGCTTAACAGCAGCAGCCGTACGCAGTCGCAGTCGTAGTCGTAAGTCGCTAATAATAGCGGTCACCGCATTAAGCCGCAGTAATAATTAGCGTAGCCGTGAAGTCGTGTCGTGGCCGTAGTCTAATAATGTCGTAGTCCATTAATAGCAGCAGCGAGGCAGCTTAGTAAACCGAGTAAAGTAACAGTAGCAGTAGCCGTAGCCGCAGCCGCGCTGATAGCGTAGCCGTAGCGTCAGTAGCAGTAGCCGTAGCCGTAGTCGTGAGTAAAAGTAAATAATGGTAGCAGTATTAAGTCAATGTGTCGTAGTCGTGGCAGTGGTATTAGTCGTAGTAGCATTAGCAGCATTAATAGTAGTGATCATGCAGTAACAGTGTATTAACCGAGCTTGCCAGTCGAGTGCAGTAGCAGCATCAGCAGCAGCAGTAAGCCGTAGTAGCAGCAGCAGCAGCAGTCGTGGTCGTGGTCGTGGTAGTCGTAGTCGCAGTGGTAGCAGTGGTCGTAGTGCAGTAGCAGTCGAGCGATGGCCAAGTGCTGGTGAGTATGCAGTAGCAGTAGTGTGATATGATAATAGCGATGTGCAGCAGTGATAATGTAATTAAGCTTGGTCGTCGTAATTATGCTAGCAGCAGCAGCAGCAACCATGGCAGCCGCAGCCGCAGCCGCAGTCATAGTCGCAGCAACAGCAGCAGCAGCAGCAGCAGCAGCAACCCGCAGTCGCCAGTCGCGGTCGCAATCGTGGTCGTAGTCGAGGTAATGCGTGGCAGTGGCCGTGGCAGCGTAGCCGATTGGTCGTGGTCGTGGCAACGTAATGTAACAGCCGCATTAGTCGTGGTAGCAGTATCAGCAGCAGTAGCATGCAATGTGGGTAGCCGCATAACCGTGCAGTAGTAGTAGCAGTGTAACAGCAGCAAGGCAGCAGCAATCAGTAGTGTAGTCGTAGTAGTAGTTGTAGTAATAGCAATGTAATCAAGTAGCAGTGATCGTGGTCGTAGTCAGTAACAGCAGCAGCAGCAGCAAGTCGCAGTCATGATCGTGGTCGTAGTCGTAGTAATAGTGGCAGTAACGTGCGTGTAGCCGTGTCGTAGTCGTAGTCGTAGTCGTCGTCGTCGTAGTAGTAGTAGTCGCATGCAGTAGCAATGTAAGTAATATGCAGCAGTATTATAAGCAATAAGTAGTAGCATAACTAATGCAGCAATGTAGCAGTAATAATGTAGTATAAAGTCGTAATGATCGTAATCATGCTGCTGCTAGCAGCAGCAGCAGTCCTGAGTCGCAATCGCAATTGCAGTCGTCGTATAATAATAATAATATATGTAATATATGTATGTAATCAAGTCCGTAGTCGTAGTCGTAAGTCGTCGTCGTAGTAGTAGTAGTAGTAGTAATTAACAATAATAGTAGCAGTAATAGCAGTAGTAACAAGTAGCAATTAGCAGGTACAGTGTAGTGGCACTAGTAATAGTAGCAGTATGTAGTAGTAGTAATAATAATAATAGTAATAGCAGTAGTAGTAGCAGTAATTAACAGTAGCAGCAGTAGTAGCAGTAACAGTAATAATATGTAATAGTAGCAGTAGTAGTAGTCGATAAATGAGTCATAGTAGTAGTAATAATAGTAGAAGTGTATGCCGTAGCAATAATAATAATAATAGTAGTGTAGTAGTATGTAATAGTTGTAGTAATGTAATAGCGCTGATAAATGATCAGCATAATAGTATGCAGTAAGTAGTAATCATGTCGTAATCATAGTAGTAGTCAGTAATAGTAGCAATGTAAGTCCGTGGTAATAGTCAGTAATAGCTGTAAGCCGTCACGTAGTCGTAGTAGTAGCAGTGCCGTAATAATAATTAGCAGGATGGCCATGTCAGTAGTCATGTCATGTCGATGTCATGTCAACGATGTGATATGCCGTAATAGCATATGTGGTATCAAGTAGCAGTAGCAGTAATGTGCAGCAAGTAGCAGCAGCAGCCGTAGCCGTGAGTAGTAATAATAGCAGTAATTGCAGCAGTGTATATGCGTAATGTAAGTAGCCGTAGTAGTAATTGTAATAGTAAGCAGTGATAGCAATAGCAATAATAATAGCAGTATTCGCTAGTCGTAGTCGTATAACAGCAGCCGCAATCGCAATCGCAGTCGCAAGTCGTAGTCGTAGTAATAGTAACCGTAGCTGTAACCGTAGTCGTAACTCGTAGTCGAGTCGTCGTCAGTCATCGTCGTCGTCGTAAAGTAGTAATAAATAGCAGTAGTAGCAGTAATAGCAATGTAGCAGTAGTAGTAGCAGCAGCAGCAATATGCAGAGTAATAGTGGTCATGTCGTAGTGGTCGTCAGCAGCAGCAGCAGCCAGCAGCAGCAGCAACCAACCGTCAGTCGCAGTCGTAGTCGTGGCATTAGTAATAGCGGAGCTTATTCAGCCGTAACTTGTATTAAGCAGCAGTAACCGTCAGGTCGTGGTCGTGGTCGTCAGTCGCCGTCGTAGTAGTAGTAGTAGTAATTCGATGTGCAATTATAGTAACAGTGCTATGAGTAGCAGCAGTAGCATAATAGTAGCACTAATTATAGTAGCAGTAGTAGTAATTAAGTATAGTAATGATAAGTAGTAGCAGTAGCTAGCAGTAGTAGTAGCAGATAGTGTGTAGTCGTGGCAGTAAAGCAATAATAGTAACGGCCGTAGGTCGTAAGTAATAGTAGTAGTAATCGTAATCGTAGTCATAGTAGTAGTAATAATAATAGTAATAAATAACCATGTAGCAGTAATGTAGTAATGTAGTTAGCAATGTGCAGTCGCAATGTAGTCGTAATAGTAGTAGTTGTAGTAATAGTAGCAGTAGCAGTAGTAGCAGTAGCAGTAACAGTAATAGTAGCAGTATTCGTAGTCGTAGTCGTAGCAGCAGCAGCAGCAACAGGTTTGTGTCGCAGCAGTCGCAGCCAGTCGCGTATTCGTAATCGTAGTAATAATGGCAATAGCAATAGCCGCGTAAGCAATAGCACAGCATAACCGTAATCGTAATCGTAATCGTCGCCGTAAGTAAATAATAGTAATAATAAGTAATAACAGTAACATTAATAGTGGCAGTGTCACGTGTAATAACAATGTAATAGCAATAATAGTAACACTAATAATAATAGCAGTAGCAGTAGTAATAATAATAATATGTAATAGTAGCAGCTAGTTGTAATAGCAAGCAGTATGTGTAGTCGAATGATAATAGTGCAGTAGTAGTAGTCGTAGGTCGAGTCATAGTAGCAGTAGTAATAGTAGCAGTAACCCGTGCAGTAATAGCAGTATGCAGTCGCCGTATCGTAAATAGTAGTAGTGCAGTTATGTGTAATGTATGGTAGCAGTAGTAAGTAGTAATAGTAGTAGTAGCAGTAAGTAATAGTAGTAGTAAGATAGCAGCAGCAGCAGCAGTAGCCGATGTAGCAATGTGCAGCGGTAATAACAATGCAGCCGCACGCAGTCATAGTCGTAGTGTAGTAGTTGTAATAGCAGTCATGCAGCAGCAGCTAGCAGTAGCAGCAAGTAGTAGTATTAGCAGCAGCATATAATATGCCAATAATAAGTAGTAGCAGTAGCAGCAGCAGCAGTAGCAGCAGTAATAGTAGCAGTATGCAGCTGCTGCTAAGCAATGCTGCTGCTAGCAGTATAAGTAACAGTAGCATGCTTCTGTATCAGTAGCAGTAGCAGCAGCAGTAGCAGTAGCAGTAGTAGCAGTAGCAGCAGTAGCAGTAGCAGCAGCAGTAGTAGCAGTAGCAGTAGTAGTAGTCTTTATTTGTCAGTTCCTTCACACATACAGAGCAGTGTAAACAAATCAGGGTAAAAGAACCTTATTTACTCTTTGGTTTATTCTGGTCTCTTTAAAGATGAAGAAGATTTAAAAATACATAAAAATCGTGTGTCGTTTGTTTTCTGCAGTCTGAGTGTATCTGAGTGTATCTGAGTGTATCTGAGTATATCTGAGTGTATCTGAGTGTATCTGAGTGTATCTGAGTGTATCTGAGTGTATCTGAGTGTATCTGAGTGTATCTGAGTGTATCTGAGTATATCTGAGTATATCTGAGTGTATCTGAGTGTATCTGAGTGTATCTGAGTGTATCTGAGTATATCTGAGTATATCTGAGTATATCTGAATATATCTGAATATATCTGAGTGTATCTGAGTGTATCTGAGTATATCTGAGTGTATCTGAGTGTATCTGAGTGTGGAGTGGAGCATGAATCATCCTCAGAGCGCTGGTGATTCTGGGCTCATTATTCTTACAGCTGCTTTCACCCTGCTTAAGACACTACAGCAGGAGCCTCCGACACGAGCGGATTTGTGTTTCCCAGACTAAACAGAGTCCTGTGGCTGTGTCTCCATGGTAACCGCACTGACATAACACAGTGGACATCCCTGTTATGGCAAAGCTCGTTCCAGTGCGCTGCCTCTGCTCCACTCTCATTATCTGGAGAACACTTCAAACTGCAGCCTCACAGAACATGTGAGGAATAAGAGTTCTGTTACCTCCAGATATATTACTCGAGTAACTGAGAGTAAAGGCCTGGACACATCTGACCACTGAAGTGAAAGGACCTGTGTTTGATCTCCGTAAGGTCAGAATAAGTCCACTGTGTTCTGTCTGCATCTAATTATAGTGTTTCATTCACCGATAATCTCAGAAGGAAAATCCTGCTTAAGTAAAGGTCAGTAAATAAATAAAAGTGTGTGGTTAGCATGCTAATTGTTGATAGCGGCTGCAAAACGCCGCTCTGGTCTCTGAGAGTTGTGACAGGATGTGCATTAATCTCTGCTGACAGCACCATAGGAGAGAGTGAACGCCGCGGGGAGTCTCTACATGAGGTTTATGTGCCATGACTGTGGCCTGTGTTTTGTTTTCGAGCTGAGATCTTTAATGCTTCAATGTTCATTTGAGTGTTGAGCGTTGGAGTATTTACGCTGAGCTGTGTGTAGGAAACATTTGGCTTGTTTAGGGTTGAACTCTTCTGTCCAGTCGTGGGTCTCTCTGTTACACACACTGGTCGGCCTTGATCCGAGTGGACGTTTTGGACAGTACTGGGGTCATAATGGAGTTGGTGATAAAGGTCTGGCCTGGAGCATTCAGTGGTTCTCAAACTGTGTGAGGCTCTTGAAATGGGTTCAGACATTTTAGGCCTACAGAACCGTGTGTAATAATAGAGAGAAATTCTTCATGAATCCTGGGAAATTCAAGTTTTGCTGCAGCCGCATTTCCATTGGGCTTTTCAGGAGCCTTGATGTCTCAGTCAAAGGTCTCAGTGCAGTTTAAGAGGAGGACTCATCAGGAGGATCAGCAGATCCTGTGGAAGAGGTCAAAGTTTCCCTCCCTTCTGTGTCCTGCAGCGTCACAGCAGTGTTCAGGGGGAGTCCTGACTTACCCCTTTGAACTGCACATACTTCACTTCAGTGTGTGAGGCAGGCAGCCACAAGAGCAGCTAACCACTCCACTGCCATGGGAATGTACAGTGGGCCAATAGCAGCACACTGAATAATCCAGGCCAAATGCATAAGACTTCACCTTTAAACCCCGTCAACACAGAGCAAATGCCCCAGGGTTTTCTGAACACACTGTACCTGCCCTGCTCACTGTAACCACTGCATCTGAAACTCTGAGACTCTTCCATGAATTAGTGCGAGTCTCTGTGATCACTTAAAAGAATGAACAGAAGCCTGTTCGTTTTGAAGGACCCCTGATAAAACTTGCCCCCCTGACCTCCCCTCACATGAAGCTCTAGCTCTGCCACTGCTGCCCTCCCTGTTGTTCCCTGTGGAGGGCGCTAATGAGGAAACTGCACACGCTCTGCACTGTCACACACTCTTTTATCATAATTGGCTGTTTTGGACTTAAATGATTCTGTGTGTTAAACACGAGCTCAGAGCAGACGGTCAGTGAGCAGCAGATACAGGGACCTCAGGTCTAACAGCTCACTGGCTTTGGAACTTACATGATGCTGAATCTCCCTCCATTCAGACGGGTGAGTGACAGGTGGATGAGCCAGTGGTCCATCTGTATCAAAACAATATAACATCTATAACCACTTATGAGGAGCAAAAGAAAAAAAATAATGAAAAACATCCGTGACTTCTGCAGAATCAGTGAGCGAAGCTCTAAACTCCACCAATGAGCTCCTGACCATCAGACTGGACGGTCCTGTGGATATTTCACACTTCCCAGTTCACTTTGAGACGTTACATTTTGGGACAGAAGCTGAAAGTCGATATGCAGAAAAAGAAGAGAGGCCCATAAATGGAAGAACTACCAAATAATGATTCATACTTTAGACAGAAAAACAAATCATTTTAATTCAATCTAGAGCTGCTCAAATGAAGAGTTTTTCATCTGTCGGTAAAGGATTAGGTCTGCTCAGCATTTCCATCCATCAGCATTTAGATCCAGGAGCCTGTTGGCTGTGCTAAGGTCACACAGCTGTGCCAGGGCCAGTTTCAGGGCCTTCAGTAGTTCTCCACACTCCTGCCCTTCATCTGGATCTATGACATCAGTACATTCTGGAATATGACCGTGTGACCCGATAACTGGAGCAACGGTTTGTGTTTGTGTGTTTTTAATATAAACGTCCTTTTTGAATGAGTTCTGCTTAAAATGTGACATTTCGTCCTGGGACTGAAAGTGTTAAAAGAGCTTTTGTTAAACAGTGAATTAACTGTGATTAGCTTCAATTCTTGGAAAGCTTTTGTCAAATATGACAAAGACAAGTTTAATTACAGGGAATATTTCAATCTTTCAAATGTGACTCTGTAATACACCACAGAGGCTGGACCAGGTCTTTTGAATCACAGTGGAGCTGGTTTACTCCTCCAAACTGAGAAAGAAAAGGAGCGTCTGCAGCTCTTTAGCTCACTGCAGGAGCAGCCTCTCCATTTCCTCCTCTGCACCACCTCCAGTGTCTCCTCCCAACATGTTCCAGAATAAATCTAAACTTCTCGCTCTGCAGCAAATCTGGATGTGTCTGGATGTGTCTGGATGTGTCTGGATGTGTCTGGATGTGTCTGGATGTGTCTGCAGCTGAGGTCTGAGCTCCAAACTTTACAATAATAAACAGGACTCCTGAGTCAGTTAAATACAGGCTCCACTGAGGCCCTGACTCCCACACGCCCTCTGTTCTTTAAGAGGAGACGTGTCCTCTGAGAGGAGACATGTCCTATCAGAGGAGACGTGTCCTCTGAGATACTCTCTGGATCACCTCTGTTCACTATAGCCTCAAACTCACTGTCAGTTGAAAAGACTTTGGGAAAAAGAATCATATTAAAATGGCTCTGAGTCTGTGAGGCCGACTGTCCAATAAGAACAAAGTGACTCTACAGGACTCCTCACACACTGGCCTGTGTTCACCACTTTAAGATCAGTAGTAGTAATAATAATAATAATAATAATAATAAAAATAATAATAATAATGATGCATCAGTTTTCTACAGCGCTTTTCTGGACACTCAGACCGTTCACAGTTCTTCATTCACTCCAGACCCGGTGGTGTAAACTGCTGTAGCCACAGCTGCCCTGGGGCAGACTGACTGAAGTGTGAGGCTCCAACCTGCACCATCGGCCCCTCCACCACCACCATCACTCACACACACCACTTTCATACTAGGCAGTGTGGGTGAAGTGTCTTGCCTAAGGACACAATGACAGTTTTTGCCACTGGCGCCCCCCTGTGGCACCTGACGGAATCAGGCTTTGACAAACTGGTGTGGCCTCCCCATCTCCACAGACTCCTACTGTGAGGTTCTGAGTGGACCAATCACAGAGCAGGACAGAGGTCTGTGCAGAAGCCAAAAGCCAAACGAACCAAAACAAACCTGGCACCGCACGAGAGCCTGTTTTAGTGAACATACTTATGACTGTGTTTGCACACAGCACTTCTGTCAGCAGGATCTTCACATTTGTGAACAGGGGACATGTCTGTGCTTTCCTCTCAGCTGGAAGCTTCACATATCTAAAGTTTGATTTTTCGCCTTGTTTCGCTGTTCCCAGTCAGATTGTAATATTCTTCGTGACGCGTTTTCCCGCTCACTTTCAGAGATAAATGTGATCATGTGTAGAGTCCAGAGGGGCTTCAGTCTGGTGTGAGCCACGTCAGATTCTGTGACCAAACACTTACATTCGAGTGTGTGAACAAGTTCAAACCAAGTGGAGCTTTTACTGACACCAACTGTAACACACATTTATACTTTATTACAGACAAAGGTGTCCAGGTTGTTTCTGTTAGAATTTGGTGTTCTGCTTCTCAAGACAATTGTCCGATCAGAAAGTTAATGAGTTTTGTTTGAGTTGCCAGTTTCAGTGCTAAAATCCAGTTGGTTTAAACCTAAAAGACCCTGAGCACAGATGTTGGTGTGTGCAGCTCAGTGTGATCTGGACACAGCTCTTTCGCTTCTCGCCTCAGAGGATATGAGCCTCTGTTTTATCTGCACTGCACTGACACTGACAGATCACCATATATTGGGTTGTCACTGCTCATTGTTCTTGTTGTGCTGGTTGTGGAGGGTTGTGTATTTTTCCTCGTCTGGACTGACGTGCCCTTTGGGACAAATACACTTATCTGATTCCCAAGACTATGGCACATTTTCCACAGATATGACTCCACAAACTTGTCATAATAATCTTATCACTTGAAGTCCTTTCACCTGACCACATCTTTGGCTTTGAATAACCACCTGCTGAAGCCAGTGTGAGAAAATCATTTCATTTTACTTTATTTACACTGACAGAGAAGCAGCTGCTTGTGGACAGGCCCAGTAATTACACAGACATGAACCATACACCTGAGTCTGGTCTGCGTCTGAATATAAAGCATGACTGTTCCTGAAGGAGGAAGAGTGTGGTTAGCATGCTAGTTGTTAGCTTTAGCAGCAAAACTCTGCTCTAGTCTGTGGAAGTTGTGAAAAGTGCTTATAAACAGCTTAGATACAAACGATAAGTGAGGAACATGTTTGGACCACTGCAAAACATTTCAGATGAATCTTTCAGACTGTAAAAATCAGGCTTGAGTTCTTCTGTGGAAAAGCTGCTGACCTGTAATTTACACCTCTGCAGACATGCTCTAAAATGAAGGGGATTCTTGCATTATCCTCACAGTTCAGATTTCAGTCTCGCTCAAACGTAAATGCGTCCAGACCGGTTTAAACTGTGCACCATGAACTGAGTGTGACTAAAATAAATCACAAATCCAATTGCAATGTCAGAAAATGAAATAAATAAATAGTTAAAAGTCTTGGTGTAAGCAGCCTCACATCTGCAGCCCTGGCAGCTCCTCCACTCTGCCGTAGTGAATGTGTCCGACATCCCGCGACTCATTTTCACCTTAGTGATGGACGCCCACATAATCTACGCCCACATAATCTACGCCCACATAATCACAGTGCAGACTACAGCGAGCGCACTTCTGTCCAAGGCCTGCAGGGGGAGTGGGACGCAGCCAAGTCTACACAGTGTGGCCTGAAAAGTCAAGAAAACAATAGTAAAAAACTAGTAAACCGAAAAGATGTTTTAAAAAGTTTCATACATTTGACCCTGGGAGTGTGAAACTCAGAGATTTACTGTTTAGAACCAAAATTCTAATTTATAATCCACAAAAGTTTACACTCATAAATCTTTTTGCTCAAAATCATTTCACCTGCCAGCCATAGTGGAGAAAACCTCATTCATTTATATGGGGGATTGGACAGAGAAGAGAAGTAATCTTTGTGCTGGTGTTCTGTTCAGAGCTGATCATGACAGACTTCAGCACCAGAGACAGAGACAGAAGGTGACAGATCATGGACATTATTTTGTCCCCGTCGCTGAGCAAAGTGCAGCAGATATTAAACTGTACAGGTGTGAACAGGTGTGAACAGGTGTGAACAGGTGTGAGCAGGTGTGAACAGGTGTGAGCAGGTGTGAACAGGTGTGAGCAGGTGTGAGCAGGTGTGAGCAGGTGTGAACAGGTGTGAGCAGGTGTGAGCAGGTGTGAGCAGGTGTGAGCAGGTGTGAGCAGGTGTGAGCAGGTGTGAGCAGGTGTGAGCGGGTGTGAGCGGGTGTGAGCGGGTGTGAGCGGGTGTGAAGCGGGTGTGACCAGGTGTGATCAGGTGTGAGCAGGTGTGAGCAGGTGTGAGCAGGTGTGAGCAGGTGTGAGCAGGTGTGAGCAGGTGTGAACTGGTGTGAGCAGGTGTGAGCAGGTGTGTGCAGGTGTGAACAGGTGTGAACAGGTGTGAACAGGTGTGAACAGGTGTGAACGGGTGTGAACAGGTGTGAACGGGTGTGAACAGGTGTGAACAGGTGTGAACAGGTGTGAACAGGTGTGAGCAGGTGTGAGCAGGTGTGAACAGGTGTGAACAGGTGTGAACAGGTGTGAGCAGGTGTGAACAGGTGTGAGCAGGTGTGAACAGGTGTGAGCAGGTGTGAGCAGGTGTGAGCAGGTGTGAACAGGTGTGAGCAGGTGTGAGCAGGTGTGAGCAGGTGTGAGCAGGTGTGAGCAGGTGTGAGCAGGTGTGAGCAGGTGTGAGCAGGTGTGAGCAGGTGTGAGCAGGTGTGAGCAGGTGTGAACAGGTATGAGCAGTTGTGAGCAGGTGTGAGCAGGTGTGAACAGGTGTGAGCAGGTGTGAACAGGTGTGAGCAGGTGTGAGCAGGTGTGAGCAGGTGTGAGCAGGTGTGAGCAGGTGTGAGCAGGTGTGAGCAGGTGTGAGCAGGTGTGAACAGGTGTGAGCAGGTGTGAGCAGGTGTGAGCAGGTGTGAGCAGGTGTGAGCAGGTGTGAGCAGGTGTGAGCAGGTGTGAGCAGGTGTGAGCAGGTGTGAGCAGGTGTGAACAGGCACTAAAACTTTGCTGCTGTATTTGCTGATGATAATCAGTCGTTCTTCTAACCAAACTTACACAGTTCCATAAAATGCCTCCTGTAGTTTGCACCCAGCAGAATCAGGCTGCACATGGAGTTCTCCAGATGTGTTTTTGGGGATCGTACTTCTTGTGTTTTAGGGCTGGTTTCTTCAGGTATATTTACTAAGCGTTTGCTAAATGCAGTGCACATGCTCCTAACACTGTTCAGGTTAATGTCTCATATGGACGCATGAACTGACACAATGAGCAAAGGCCTACAGCACCATCAGATCAGTTTAAAGTAGGCCAATTATCCAGAGTGTGGATATAAATGCAGTGAGAGAGAACACACAGAGCTGTTTGCTGTGTGGTTTGTGAAAGCCTCAGGCTCCTCTGCTCTGTCTGTTCCATTTCATTTAGCTTCACTTTGAGAAACTGCTCCATAAAGTTGTCCAGAGCGGAGAGTCCACAGGTCCAACAGGAGCAGTATAACACACCTGGAGCAGGATTAGTGCTTTGGTAAAATGCTTGTGTCTATATCCCTCTACGACACTGTGCAGTGACATTACGCTGGGGTTTAATACATATATGTCTATGATGGAGTGTTTAGCCGTGACTACGGAGACACAGTGTCCACATGAGCAAACACGGCTTGAAAAGGTTTTAGATACAAAATGGATTTAAGCAGCAGATTTTCAGGAGCCTGTGATCAGTCCGAGCGTTCATGGTCCTGTTTAGGACTAAAACAGATGAACCTGTTCTTAAACCTCTGTTTAAAGTCTAACTTGAATAACTGAACCTCAGACAGAGCAGTGCCTCGAATTAGCATGGCCTCCCAGTCTGAATCCTGTCAGATGTGTGATTTGTAAAGACTATTTCACAAACACGTCTGATCGGTGGTAGAGCTCAGTGAGAATCGCTTGTCCACAGAGAAGTTAAATTCTAGTGTCCTTCATATGCAGGTTAAAGTGAATCAGGATGTCTGCTGTTAGCATGCTAGTTGTTGTTAGCTTTACTGTGACAGCAAAACTTTGTCCTGAAAGTTGTAAAAGTGCTTATAAACTCATCGTGATGAATAATTAGGATCCTCAGAGTGCATAAGGTCAGTGAGGAAGAACTTTGGAGCAGTTCTGTTGGTCATGTTTTCAGACAGTGAGTATAGTGAGTATAGTGAGTATAGTGAGGATAGTGAGGATAGTGAGGATAGTGACTATAGTGAGTATAGTGAGTATAGTGAGTATAGTGAGTATAGTGAGTATAGTAAGTATAGTGAGTATAGTGAGTATAGTGAGTATAGTGAGTATAGTGAGTATAGTGAGTATAGTAAGTATAGTGAGTATAGTGAGTATAGTGAGTATAGTGAGTATAGTGAGTATAGTGAGTATAGTGAGTGTAGTGAGTATAGTGAGTATAGTGAGTATAGTGAGTATGTGAGTATGTGAGTATAGTGAGTATAGTGAGTATAGTAAGTATAGTGAGTATAGTGAGTATGTGAGTATAGTGAGTATGTGAGTATAGTGAGTATAGTGAGTGTAGTGAGTATAGTGAGTGTAGTGAGTATAGTGAGTATAGTGAGTATAGTGAGTATAGTGAGTATAGTGAGTATGTGAGTATAGTGAGTATGTGAGTGTAGTGAGTGTAGTGAGTGTAGTGAGTATAGTGAGTATAGTGAGTATAGTGAGTATGTGAGTATGTGAGTATAGTGAGTATGTGAGTATAGTGAGTATAGTGAGTATAGTGAGGATAGTGAGGATAGTGAGGATAGTGACTATAGTGAGTATAGTGAGTATAGTGAGTATAGTGAGTATAGTGAGTATAGTAAGTATAGTGAGTATAGTGAGTATAGTGAGTATAGTGAGTATAGTGAGTATAGTGAGTAAAGTGCCTTTAACGCCGTTCTAGTTGCATTTCTTTGTCCTCTTCATGTTACATGAAGTCTTTATCACATACAAGTAAACCTGTCAGCCTTGGATTTGGGATTTTGTTATCACTTTAGTTTTCTACATGTTGTTCACTGTAAACTGCAGTATTGAGCTAAAATGACTTTGAGTTTAATCTGGTCTTAAATGTTTTTTCAAAAGTTGAAAAATGGCTGTACCCGACTTTTGGAATTTGGAAGAACTGGTTGGAGATAAGTTGTAGGTGACAAGACATTTTCAGATGACTCAAGCCTCAAATGCAGAACAATACAAGACTCAAACATGCACCAAACAGAACACAGCTCTGAGTTTGTTATGAGAAACACTGTTATGATGGGGATACAGAATATGTCAGCTTTTAATCTCCTGCATCTCACCGCGGTGGAGCCCTGGTGCAGGCGCTGGTCTGGGCTCGTACTCCATCATTCTTCCAGTCATCATTAGACATGTGCGAGTACTTTAAGCTGCAGAGAACATGATAAAGCTAATGTACTGCATGTAAAACCATCCAGTGCCCAGAGCCAGAGCATTAGCTGATCACATCCCCCCGAGGCCTGAGCCAAGAGGACGTGCTAATGATGACACACACACACACATGTTCACACTGCACACACACATGTTCACACTGCACACACACATGTTCACACTGCGCACACACACACACACACACTGCACACACACACACGTGTTCACACTGCACACACACACACATGTTCACACTGCACACACACACACACACACACACACACACACACACACACACACACACACACACACACATAAGGCTGTCACTTCAGCACATGAGACCACTTCACACTTAGCCTTATAGGGTGTGTTAGCATATTGTGTATGACTCGGGATGCAACAATAATGTAAATCTGGTGATATCGTATCGTCAGAGGTCTCATAATAATATCGTGGACCATCACAATGTATCGAATCACAAGTCTCTTTGCTTAAATGAACAGTTCTGTCTGTTAAGTCTGTGAAGCGTTTTTAGAGGAAAAAGGAGCAGATTCACAGTTTTGTGCCTCCACAAAATATTGTAATAAATCTGGTCCAGTGAGATGTTTATGGTGAAAATATTGTACAGACAGATTTGGATTTCGTTCCATCCCTAATGACAATAAATGTTGCACCAAATGACTGGTCAAAGCATTTTAGAGTCACTCTGTGATTCTGTAGAATATCGTAATATCTGAGCCTCCACCATATGGAGCTTTCCCACGATCTCGTAATAAATATCAGACTGTGAGGTTCAGACTGTGACGCTGTGGTATCTTGAGACTTGGATATTGTTACACCCCTGTGTACTAATATTCATCATCCTCTTGGCTCTACTTAAATGTCATGTTTGAGTAATCTAGCGATCTCTTCCGGCCTATACAAAAGCAGGATACAAAACAACACAGTACAACTTGAAACCACTGCAGCCCTTCAGATTTGTCATTAGTGGGCTGTACGCTGAGTGTGTTGTGACAGTGCTCTGAAGGGGGAGCGACTTAACACAGGGAGCAGAGTCATTAGTGGGCTGTACGCTGAGTGTGTTGTGACAGTGCTCTGAAGGGGGAGTGACTTAACACAGGGAGCAGAGTCATTAGTGGGCTGTACGCTGAGTGTGTTGTGACAGTGCTCTGAAGGGGGAGTGACTTAACACAGGGAGCAGAAGGACAGGAGACTGTGAGCAAGTGAAAGTGAATTAGGGCTGAAACGATTTATTGAGTTAATCGATTAAATCAATTAGAAAAATGCATCGATTATTATTTTTTTGCCTCGATGCTTCATTTTATTTTCATCCGCTCGGCGATGGCCGGAACCTTCTGTGGTAGAGGTAAAGTTTCCGCACTTCACTGTACACAACAGCGCGGTGCCCATGGATGTGTAATAAGAGCACATCTCCTCCTTACGCCGCACATGGATCATGTCTTGTCACGTCCGCTGTGTGGACCGAGCTTCCTCCTGTGCGCCTCTAAACCAGAACTAACACCAGGACTAAAACCAGGACTAATCCAGGTCTAAACCAGGTCTAAACCAGGTCTAAACCAGGTCTAAACCAGGTCTAAAGCAGGTCTAAAGCAGGTCTAAAGCAGGTCTAAAGCAGGTCTAAACCAGGTCTAAACCAGGTCTAAAGCAGGTCTAAAGCAGGTCTAAAGCAGGTCTAAACCAGGTCTAAACCAGGTCTAAAGCAGGTCTAAAGCAGGTCTAAAGCAGGTCTAAACCAGGTCTAAACCAGGTCTAAACCAGGTCTAAACCAGGTCTAAACCAGGTCTAAAGCAGGTCTAAAGCAGGTCTAAAGCAGGTCTAAAGCAGGTCTAAAAGCAGGTCTAAAGCAGGTCTACAGCATGTCTAAACCAGGTCTAAACCAGGTCTAAAGCAGGTCTAAAGCAGGTCTAAATCAGGTCTAAATCAGGTCTAAAGCAGGTCTAAAGCAGGTCTACAACAGGTCTAAAGCAGGTCTAAACCAGGTCTAAACCAGATCTAAAGCAGGTCTAAAGCAGGTCTAAAGCAGGTCTAAAGCAGGTCTAAAGCAGGTCTAAGCACCAGGACTAAACCAGGTCTAAAGCAAGTCTAAAGCAGGTCTAAAGCAGGTCTAAAGCAGGTCTAAAGCAGGTCTAAAGCAGGTCTAAAGCAAGTCTAAAGCAGGTCTAAACAAGGTCTAAACCAGATCTAAAGCAGGTCTAAAACAGGTCTAAAGCAGGTCTAACAGGTCTACAACAGGTCTAAAGCAGGTCTAAAGCAGGTCTAAAGCAGGGTCTAAAGCAGGTCTAAAGCAGGTCTACAACAGGTCTAAAGCAGGTCTAAAGCAGGTTTAAAGCAGGTCTAAAGCAGGTCTAAAGCAGGTCTAAAGCAGATCTAAAGCAGGTCTAAAGCAGGTCTAAAGCAGGTCTACAACAGGTCTAAAGCAGGTCTAAAAGCAGGTCTAAAGCAGGTCTAAAGCAGGTCTAAACCAGGTCTAAAGCAGGTCTAAAGCAGGTCTAAAGCAGGTCTAAAAGTAGGTCTAAAGCAGGTCTAAAGCAGGTCTAAAAGTAGGTCTAAAAGCGGGTCTAAAGCAGGTCTAAAAGCAGGTCTAAAAGCAGGTCTAAAAGCAGGTCTAAATCAGGTCTAAAGTAGGACTAAAGCAGGACTAAAGCAGGCCTAAAGCAGGTCTAAACCAGATCTAAAAGCAGGTCTAAAGCAGGTCTAAAGCAGGTCTACAACAGGTCTAAACCAGGTCTAAAGCAGGACTAAAGCAGGTCTAAAGCAGGTCTAAAGCAGGTCTAAAGCAGGTCTAAAGCAGGTCTAAAGCAGGACTAAAGCAGGTCTAAACCAGGTCTAAACCAGGTCTAAATCAGGTCTAAATCAGGTCTAAAGCAGGTCTAAACCAGGTCTAAACCAGGTCTAAATCAGGTCTAAATCAGGTCTAAATCAGGTCTAAAGCAGGTCTAAACCAGGTCTAAAGCAGGTCTAAAGCAGGTCTAAAGCAGGTCTAAAGCAGGACTAAAGCAGGTCTAAAGCAGGTCTAAATCAGGTCTAAAGCAGGTCTAAATCAGGTCTAAAACAGGTCTAAAGCAGGTCTAAAGCAGGTCTAAACCAGGTCTAAAGCAGGTCTAAAGCAGGTCTAAAGCAGGTCTAAAGCAGGTCTAAAAACGGGTCTACAACAGGTCTAAAGCAGGTCTAAACCAGGTCTAAACCAAATCTAAAGCAGGTCTAAAAGCAGGTCTAAAGCAGGTCTAAAGCAGGTCTAAACCAGGTCTAAAGCAGGTCTAAATCAGGTCTAAATCAGGTCTAAATCAGGTCTAAAGCAGGTCTACAACAGGTCTAAACCAGGTCTAAAGAAAGCAGGTCTAAAGCAGGTCTAAAGCAGGTCTAAAGCAGGTCTAAATCAGGTCTAAATCAGGTCTAAAGCAGGTCTAAAGCAGGTCTACAACGGGTATAAAGCAGGTCTAAACCAGGTCTAAACCAGATCTAAAGCAGGTCTAAAGCAGGTCTAAAGCAGGTCTACAACAGGTCTAAAAGCAGGTCTAAAGCAGGTCTAAGCGGGTCTAAACCAGGTCTAAAGCAGGTCTAAACCAGATCTAAAGCAGGTCTAAAGCAGGTCTACAACAGGTCTAAAGCAGGTCTAAAAAAGCAGGTCTAAAGCAGGTCTAAAGCAGGTCTAAACCAGATCTAAAGCAGGTCTAAAGCAGGTCTAAAGCAGGTCTAAAAAGCAGGTCTAAAGCAGGACTAAAGCAGGTATAATGCAGGGCTAAAGCAGGTCTAAAGCAGGTCTAAAGCATGTCTAAAACAGGTCTAAACCAGATCTAAAGCAGGTCTAAAGCAGGTCTAAAGCAGGTCTAAAGCAGGTCTAAAGCGGGTCTAAACCAGATCTAAAAGCAGGTCTAAAGCAGGTTTAAAGCAGGTCTAAAGCAGGACTAAAGCAGGTCTAAAGGATGACAAAAACAGGTACAAATCAGGGTCTAAACCAGGTCTAAAGCAGGTCTAAAGCAGGTCTAAAGCAGGTCTAAAGCAGGTCTAAACCAGGTCTAAAGCAGGTCTAAAGCAGGTCTAAACCAGGTCTAAACCAGGTCTAAACCAGGTCTAAACCAGGTCTAAAGCAGGTCTAAAGCAGGTCTAAAGCAGGTCTAAAGCAGGTCTAAAGCAGGTCTAAAGCAGGTCTACACCAGGACTAAAACCAGGTCTAAACCAGGTCTAAACCAGGTCTAAAGCAGGTCTAAAGCAGGTCTAAACCAGGTCTAAACCAGGTCTAAACCAGGTCTAAAGCAGGTCTAAAGCAGGTCTAAAGCAGGTCTAAAGCAGGTCTAAACCAGGTCTAAACCAGGTCTAAACCAGGTCTAAACCAGGTCTAAAGCAGGTCTAAAGCAGGTCTAAATCAGGTCTAAAGCAGGTCTAAAGCAGGTCTAAAGCAGGTCTAAACCAGGTCTAAATCAGGTCTAAACCAGGTCTAAAGCAGGTCTAAAGCAGGTCTAAATCAGGTCTAAATCAGGTCTAAACCAGGTCTAAAGCAGGTCTAAAGCAGGTCTAAAGCAGGTCTAAACCAGGTCTAAAGCAGGTCTAAAGCAGGTCTAAACCAGGTCTAAACCAGGTCTAAACAGGTCTAAAGCAGGACTAAAGCAGGTCTAAAGCAGCAGGTCTAAACCAGATCTAAAGCAGGTCTAAAGCAGGTCTAAAGCAGGTCTAAAAGCAGGTCTAAAGCAGGTCTAAACCAGATCTAAAAGCAGGTTTAAAGCAGGTCTAAAGCAGGTCTACAACAGGTCTACAACAGGTCTAAGCAGGTCTAAAGCAGGTCTAAAGCAGGTCTAAAGCAGGTCTAAAGCAGGTCTACAACAGGTCTAAAGCAGGTCTAAAGCAGGTCTAAAGCAGGTCTAAAGCAGGTCTAAAGCAGGTCTAAAGCAGGTCTAAACCAGATCTAAAGCAGGTCTAAAGCAGGTCTAAAGCAGGTCTAAAACAGGTCTAAAGCAGGTCTAAACCAGGTCTAAAGCAGGTCTAAAGCAGGTCTAAACCAGGTCTAAAGCAGGTCTAAAGCAGGTCTAAAGCAGGTCTAAAGCAGGTCTAAAGCAGGTCTAAAGCAGGACTAAAGCAGGTCTAAAGCAGGTCTAAAGCAGGTCTAAAGCAGGTCTAAAGCAGGTCTAAACCAGGTCTAAAGCAGGTCTAAAGCAGGTCTAAAGCAGGTCTAAAGCAGGTCTAAAGCAGGTCTAAAGCAGGTCTAAACCAGGTCTAAAGCAGGTCTAAAGCAGGTCTAAAGCAGGTCTAAAGCAGGTCTAAACCAGGTCTAAATCAGGTCTAAAGCAGGTCTAAAGCAGGTCTAAACCAGGTCTAAAGCAGGTCTAAAGCAGGTCTAAAGCAGGTCTAAAGCAGGTCTAAAGCAGGTCTAAAGCAGGTCTAAACCAGGTCTAAAGCAGGTCTAAAGCAGGTCTAAAGCAGGTCTAAAGCAGGTCTAAACCAGGTCTAAAGCAGGTCTAAAGCAGGTCTAAACCAGGTCTAAAGCAGGTCTAAACCAGGTCTAAACCAGGTCTAAACCAGGTCTAAACCAGGTCTAAACCAGGTCTAAACCAGGTCTAAAGCAGGTCTAAAGCAGGTCCAAAGCAGGTCTAAAGCAGGTCTAAAGCAGGTCTAAAGCAGATCTAAACCAGGTCTAAAGCAGGTCTAAATCAAGCCTAAACCAGGTCCAAAGCAGGTCTAAAGCAGGTCTAAAGCAGGTCTAAAGCAGGTCTAAAGCAGGTCTAAAGCAGATCTAAACCAGGTCTAAAGCAGATCTAAACCAGGTCTAAAGCAGGTCTAAAGCAGGTTTAAACCATGTCTAAAGCAGGTCTAAAGCAGGTCTAAAGCAGGTCTAAAGCAGATCTAAAGCAGGTCTAAAGCAGGTCTAAATCAGGTCTAAAGCAGGTCCTAAAGCAGGTCTAAAGCAGGTCTAAAGCAGGTCTAAAGCAGGTCTAAAGCAGGTCTAAAGCAAGTCTAAAGCAGGTCTAAACAAGGTCTAAACCAGATCTAAAGCAGGTCTAAAACAGGTCTAAAGCAGGTCTAAAGCAGGTCTACACCAGGACTAAAACCAGGTCTAAAACCAGGTCTAAAGCAGGTCTAAACCAGGTCTACACCAGGACTAAAACCAGGTCTAAATCAGGTCTAAAGCAGGTCTAAAGCAGGTCTAAAGCAGGTCTAAAGCAGGTCTATGCCAGGTCTAAACCAGATCTAAACCAGATCTAAAACCAGGTCTTAAACCAAGTCTAAACAAGGACTAAACCAGGTCTAAACCAGGTCTAAACCAGGTCTAAACCAGGTCTAAACCAGGACTAACCCAGGTCTAACCCAGGTCTAACCCAGGTCTAACCCAGGTCTAAAGCAGGTCTACAACAGGTCTAAAGCAGGTCTAAAGCAGGTCTAAAGCGGGTCTAAACCAGGTCTAAAGCAGGTCTAAACCAGATCTAAAGCAGGTCCTAAAGCAGGTCTATAACAGGTCTAAAACAGGTGTAAAGCAGGTCTAAAGCAGGTCTAAAGCAGGTCTAAACCAGATCTAAAGCAGGTCTAAAGCAGGTCTACAACAGGTCTAAAGCAGATCTAAAGCAGGTCTAAGCAGGTCTAAACCAGTTCTAAACCAGGTCTACATCAGGTCTAAACCAGGTCTAAAGCAGGTCTAAAGCAGGTCTAAAGCAGGTCTAAAGCAGGTCTAAAGCAGGTCTAAAGCAGGTCTAAAGCAGGTCTAAAGCAGGTCTAAACCAGGTCTAAAGCAGGTCTAAAGCAGGTCTAAAGCAGGTCTAAAGCAGGTCTAAAGCAGGTCTAAACCAGGTCTAAAGAAGGTCTAAAGCAGGTCTAAAGCAGGTCTAAAGCAGGTCTAAAGCAGGGCTAAAGCAGGTCTAAAGCACGTCAAAAGCAGGTCTAAACCAGGTCTAAAGCAGGACTAAAGCAGGGGTAAACCAGGTCTAAACCAGGTCTAAACCAGATCTAAAGCAGGTCTAAAGCAGGTCTAAACCAGGTCTAAACCAGGTCTAAACCAGGTCTAAACCAGGTCTAAAGCAGGTCTAAAGCAGGTCTAAAGCAGGTCTAAAGCAGGTCTAAAGCAGGTCTAAAGCAGGTCTAAAGCAGGTCTAAAGCAGGTCTAAACCAGGTCTAAACCAGGTCTAAAGCAGGTCTAAACCAGGTCTAAACCAGGACTAAAACCAGGACTAATCCAGGTCTAAAACCAAACAAGAATTTGAAGTTGGTTGTTACATTCATGTAGTTTTAAAAAGCACGACACTATCAAGTAATCCAAAGTATTCAGATTACTCACTTACAGTTAGTCATTTTAAGTAATTTAATGCATTACGTTAAAAAACTACATTTTGGGGAATGTAATCTGTAATCTGTAATCTGTAATCTGTAATCTGTAGGGGAACATTTTAAAAGTCACCTTCTCCACACTGATGCTACAACATGTAAACAGAACCGTACATTACATCAAGTGGAAAAGAAACCGTGAGGTGAGTCGACCTGAGCCCAGTGATAATTACGTTTTTCATGTCCAAAACACGTGGATCTGTCAGTGCAGGTGGAGTGGACTTAACATGTGCAAAGGAGACGCGACATTAACAAACGATTATTTGATTATTGGAACAAAATAATCGACAGAATAATCGATTACTGTAATAATCGGTAGCTGCAGCCCTAAAGTGAATATAGCATTTTCAAAAGAATAAAAGGAAACATGGTGATCTAAATATGTGAGGTGGTACAGTTAATACCCCAGAGAAGTCAAATTGTCCTGTTCTTTACTATGGAGATGCTGCTGCTTTGCTGTCAGTGTTTTCTGTTTGGGAGAAGAATTTAAGACTAAATATGCAGAGTTTGTGTGATAAATGAAACAAAACACAACTCCAGGCCTGTTTGTGATGAGGTCACAACATTATAATGGGACCTTTAAAATGTGTTACTAAACAGGCCTAGATTGAAACAGCAGCTCTTTCTGTGGACCCCCCCTCTGCGTGTCACTGTCGGACCCAGTGGTCGTGTTATAATACAGATAACCCTTTAGCAGAGCAGTCATTACGGTTCCAATTTTCACTCACTCAAACACAGGCTGTGCTCTGCTGCTCACACTGGCAATTTCGTCCCCTCAGATTCGAGTGGATGTTTCACATTAATTTATATTCATATGATATGATAAGAAGTGTTACTGAAAATACTACTGAATGCTTTTCAAAACGCTGCAGCCAGTGTGTTTTCCCTCCTACCCTGGGCTTTCAGGTTGAGAAAAGAAGCCTTTGTCAAGTGCTCCTTCCTGCCCTCCCCTGGCTGCAGCAGTCGGCTCCTCGGATTCCTCTGCTAAATATGATTAATGTAACGTAAATGTTAGTGACGTCTATTCTATCCTTCCTGCCTTCAAAGTCACTTTTTGTTGCCTGGAGAATAATAAACCAGGCAATGACTGTGGCTGTCCACTCCACTGTCCACCCCGCTGTCCACTCCACTGTCCACTCCGCTGTCCACTCCGCTGTCCACTCCGCTGTCCACTCCGCTGTCCACCCCGCTGTCCACTCCGCTGTCCACTCCACTGTCCACTCCGCTGTCCACTCCACTGTCCACTCCGCTGTCCACTCCGCTGTCCACCCCGCTGTCCACTCCACTGTCCACTCCGCTGTCCACCCCGCTGTCCACTCCGCTGTCCACTCTGCTGCTGAGTGGACAGTGGACTTCCCCCTCTCTCTCACAGAAGCTTATTTCACACTCAATATGGGGGGGGTTTATTCCAGGAGGTATGGATCGTTTTGAATGTTCTAATGTCGTTTCCTTGTTAAAACAGACCTGGAAATGTGTTTTGCTTCATTCACATGTTTGAGTAACTCTTCATTAGTCTGTCTACAGCTCTAAAGCTCAAAATGCTCTGTTCCACCTTGTGATGTCATGAAGTGGTAGTTTTGAAGTGAGCAGCTCCTTTTACCTTTAGTTCAGAAAAGACTGACAATTCCAGGGCTGAAATCATCCAAGGGATTTTTATTTTTTTTGGTGCACTTCCTGTATTACCACTTGATGTCATCACAAGGTGAAACAGTGTTTTCTGTTTGAGTCGAACTCAGCCTAAATCTGCAGGGTTTGTGTGTGTGTCCAGGTCTGTTTGTGGTGAGCAAACTGCATTAGGACAGATCAGAGTGTAAGATGGGCCCTTGTGGGTAAATGCAGTGCCTGTGATTTGCTGTTTTTGTCCATTTAAATCACTTTCAATTGATTTTGATTTGATTTGGATTTATCCTGCACGTGTGGGTCATTATGTTAAAATATTCACATGACAATATTCATTTAAAACTGTGGGGCCCAATGGGAGATGACGTCCCCATGAAAATGTTTTTAATGAAGGAGCAACATGGCTCCTAAAAGCACCATTTTCCTAATACCTCCTCTTTAAAGTGTGCAGCCTGTGGGAGAGGCTGGCGTGTGGGTGACGTGTTTTTAATTACTTTCGGTTCCCTCAGACCTGGACTGTGTTGTGCATTACAAACTCTCCCTCCTCCACACACTGTACTCCTCTCTCCACATTAAACCTGATGCACGCTGCTCTCTCACTGCTCTGAACAAAGTCGCTTTCTTTTGCTCTGCCAGCGTTTAACACTTATTTTATTATCGTTTGTCCTGGTCTAGTCCTCGCTCAGTGTTTGGTCACCGCTGTAATTCATCACCACTAAATAAATGCTCTGAGCACATTTGACTCTAATAGCTGCATCCATAAATCACAGGGGCTGCTACAGAGCAGGGCCCTCACAACAGCCTGGGCCCTCACAACAGCCTGGGCCCTCACAACAGCCTGGGCCCTCACAACAGCCTGGGCCCTCACAACAGCCTGGGGCTCGTGCCTCAGACCTGCTGCAATTAGCACAGTTCTCTATACAGTTCCAGTCCAGGGACGGTGTGAGGACTCAGTGTGAGGACTCAGTGTGAGGCCTCAGTGTGAGGACTCAGTGTGAGGACTCAGTGTGAGGACTCTGTGTGAGGACTCAGTGTGAGGACTCAGTGTGAGGACTCAGTGTGAGGACTCAGTGTGAGGACTCAGTGTGAGGACTCAGTGTGAGGACTCTGTGTGAGGACTCAGTGTGAGGACTCAGTGTGAGGACTCTGTGTGAGGACTAAGTGTGAGGACTCAGTGTGAGGACTCTGTGTGAGGCCTCAGTGTGAGGACTCTGTGTGAGGACTCAGTGTGAGGACTCTGTGTGAGGACTCAGTGTGAGGACTCAGTGTGAGGACTCAGTGTGAGGACTCAGTGTGAGGATTCTGTGTGAGGACTCAGTGAGGACTCATTGTGAGGACTCAGTGTGAGGACTCTGTGTGAAGACTCTGTGAGGACTCAGTGTGAGGACTCAGTGTGAGGATTCTGTGTGAGGACTCAGAGTGAGGACTCAGTGAGGACTCAGTGTGAGGACTCAGTGTGAGGACTCTGTGTGAGGACTCTGTGAGGCCTCTGTGTGAGTACTCTGTGTGAGGACTCAGTGTGAGGACTCTGTGTGAGGACTCAGTGTGAGGACTCTGTGTGAGGCCTCTCTGTGAGGCCTCTGTGAGGCCTCAGTGAGGCTGTTTAATGTTTAATCCAGTACAGGAGCCACAGCAGTGACTAAACACTGCAGGAAGTTCATAGTTTTCTAATATCTTTTGAAATGTGCTTTTGAAGCATTTGCATTCATATTCTGTCTGTGGTGTTTTTCTTTGCTCTTTGACTTTCCTTTCAGATACTCGGAGTTTGCTCTGCACTGCAACATTAAATAAAACATAGACTGTGTATTATGAGGCCTGATTCAAATCACCTGAAGACCAGAAAAAATGCAAAAGCAGCACAAAAGCCTGAACATGCAGCGACTGTCTGCACCACACCTCAAGAGCACATTTTCACTCCCAGAGGGTAAATACTGAAGGAACCGTCAGAAGCACCACTCACAGCCTGGACTGTCTTCAAATGTGAAAAACAGAACCAGTTCCTTTTCAGTGGTTTGGTCCAAAGTTATTCCTCACTTGCCTTGTGAATCCAGAGCAAGAATAAAGCTGATGAGTATTGGAAAACTTAACAACAACTGGCATGGTAATGTGCACCTCCTGATTGTCAGACAGTAAAGTGCTTTATTCTGCTGTTAGCAGTTAACACACAAGAACATTCACACAGACAGTGGCTCCTCTTTTCTGCATCACTCGAGGAAAAACTCAAACACAACACTCCCCACATCAGTCTAACTTTCCCACAATCAGGGAATAATTTAGCTCCATAAAATGGAGCAAACGTTCGACCAACTGGCAGAGCGTTTGTCCACTGATCTGAAGGTTGGTGGTTTGAATCCCGCTCTCGACATAAAAACATCATTGGTGAGCGTCAGATCCACAGGTCACTGGTGTGATTCCAGCTCCACAGATGAATGCTGTCATTGTGTTCTTGAGCAAGACACTTAACTCACCTCACCCCAGTGTCTGCGTACAGCGGTGTGTGAATGGGCGACTGGTTCCTTGTTGTAAAGTGCCTTGAAAGGTAGAAAAGCACTATAAAAATGTGACCCTTTCTTTATAAATAAGCAGCACATATTGTTTTGGCTTATAAAATATCTGTACATCTGTACAGCTGTTTCTTTAATACATTAAAAAACAAACCCCTGACCCTTTAAAAATAAATGTCCATCCATAAAGGAAATGTATTCAGTCCCATTAAGAAGATAAGCATTGGATTCCTGTCATCTGAAGCAGACAGCGCTCTTCTGTGTCCTTGGCAGAGGTGAGTGGACAGAGACATGAGCTGATCTGATCGAAGCCTCTCAGTGGCTGAATACACCTGACACTGTGGCCCTCCTCTGATAGGGCCTCTGGGAGACGCCTGCCTTTGTCCTGGGGCCCCTGGGCTTCGGGTCGGGCAGGATCTGAGGTGACATTTCTGAAGAGCAAAGCAAAGGAAAGCATTTTGTGGATTTAGTTTTTCAGTTCATTTTGTTCCTGTGGATCAGTTTGACACAGTGACACATTAAAGGTTCAAATGTTTTATGAAGAATTGTTTATTTGAAGAATGGATTTGGTGTCATACAAACTAATATTACTTCTACTGGAAATCTCTAGATGTGTATTTAAATATGCACTTGGCAACTTTTCTGCATCCACCACCTGCTTGTTTCCATGGAGATGTTTTTAATAATAAAATTAATGCACTTTTGAGGCTTGTCGACGCCTCTCAAAACGCTCCACTGCGTTTCATTGTTCTCTGCACACTGTGGTGATCTGCCCCCTCTTCCCACTCACACACTGCTCTTCCACACTGGGACCACTGCTCTAATCACTGAGCTGCCGTCTTTAGAGCTCAATTTCACTTTATGGTAGAAGTGAAGTTCTGAAGTACAAATGCTCTGTACATGTCACATTGGCGGCACGGTGGCTGAGTGGCAACACTCAGGCCTCACAGCAAGAAGGTTGCAGGTTTGATCCCCGGGTCGCCCGGGCCTTTCTGTGTGGAGTTTGCATGTTCCTCCCCGTGTCGGGATGGGTTTCCTCCGGGTGCTCCGGTTTCCCCTGTCAACCTAAAACATGCAGCACCTGAACTAACTTCAAGGACCATAATGTCCACCCTCCTGTGGGCTCCACCTGCAGAGGGGTTCATAGGGGGTCAGGTGCTGTGAGGATTGGGCAGCAAACTGCCCCTGTGACCCAGCCGGATTAAGCGGGAGAAGATGGATGGATGTAACATTAAGTTGTACGATGTAAAATGCGACACTGAGATGTTTTTAGTAACTGTGTGTGTTTGTGTTGGCAGAGCCAGGCCATGCGCATCGTGAGGACTGTGGGCCAGGCCTTTGAAGTGTGCCACAAACTGAGCCTGCAGCACACCCAGCACAGCACCCAGAACAGCACCCAACCAAGCACCCAACCCAGTGGAGAGGGCTCCGAGGAGGGCAGCACGATACCCACCAACGGTACGGAGCAGTGCCACTGTTCGCGAACGCACCAGCCTGACCCACAGAGACAGAGACTCAGCCCAGCAGTGAAGAGGCTCAGCAGTTTAACTGAGGCTGAGTTCAAACTGGTCACGGTTTAGTTCTGGTTTGATTCTTGATGTAGACTTTGTCTTGGCCTGTTATAATCCTCCTATAATCCTCTTCTGGGTTTAGTCCTGTTTTAGTCCTGATTTAGTTCTGGTTTAGTCTCGCTCTTGTCCAAGTTCAGTTAAAGGTAGTCATGATTTGGATTAGAGGGGTGCTGTTCTCATTCTGGATTAGTCCTGGTTTAGTTCTGCTCTAGTTCTGCTTAATTCTGCTTTAGTCCTGGTTAAGTCCTGGTCTAGTCCTGGTCTAGTCCTGGTCTAGTCCTGGTCTAGTCCTGGTCTAGTCCTGGTCTAGTCCTGGCTGCACTTGCAGTTATAATTTCTTAAAGGCTTGTGGTGTCTCCACTACAGTAAACTACACCACAGACACTGACCTGTTGGATTTGAGTTGTTTTCTCTGACAGGTTTAACCTGAGAAAGGTGAGAAGACCAGGGCATTCTGGGTAATCATTCTTACAACAGACAACAGCATGAGAGCAGGATTTGAATCTGCTCACACACTCTTCTGCTCACACACTCTTCTGCTCACACACTCTTCTGCTCACACTCTCTGCTGAGCCTGTGTCCGCTGTGCAAAGTTTAAAAGCATTTAAGAAGTTTAAGTAGTAGTAGTAGTAGCAGTAGTAGTAGTGGTAGTAGTAGTAGTAACAATAGTAATAGCAGTAGCAGTAGTAATAGTAGCAGTAATAGCAGTAGTAGTAATAATAGCAGTAATAGCAGCAGTAGTAGCAGTAATAGCAGTAGTAGCAGTAGTAGTAATAGTATAATAATAATAATAATAATAATAATAGCAGTAATAACAAGTAATAATAGTAATAAGTAAGCAGTAGCAGTAGTAGTAGCAGTAGTAGCAGTAGTAGCAGTAGTAGTAGTAGCAGTAGTAGTAGCAGTAGTAGTAGTAGTAGTAGTAGTAATGTTAATAGCAGTAGTAGCAGTAGTAGCAGTAGTAGTAGTAGCAGTAGTAGCAGTAGTAGTAGTAGTAGTAGTAGTAGTAGTAGTAGTAGTAGTAGTAGCAGTAGTAGTAGTAGTAGTAGTAGTAGTAGCAGTAGTAGTAGTAGTAGTAGTAGTAGCAGTATTCACTTTGTGTTGAAAAATGGCTCTTCTCTGTGGAAGTGCTGCTGTCAGGCTCATGGTTCAGGATCAGTTTTTTCTACATGATCTCATTTTGTCCTTAAATCAAGATATGAACATTATTAACAGACCAATGAGCTGCTCTGTCTCTGAGGTCACTCCTGCTACTGCTACCAACACCTCTGAGTCACAGGTATTGGGGTGATCGTGGGAGTAGTGGTAGTAGAGGTGGTGGTAGTAGTCATGGTTGTAGTGGTAGTAGTAGTAGTAGTGGTAGTAGTTGTAGTAGTAGTAGTAGTGGTAGTAGAGGTGGTGGTAGTAGTAGTGGTTGTAGTAGTAGTAGTAATAGTGGTTGTAATGGTTGTAGCAGTGGTGATTGTGGTAGTAGTAGTACACACACATACACACACTCCTCCAGCTAACACCTCACACACACACACACACACACACACACACTCCTCCAGCTAACACCTCACACACTCCTCAAACTGCACTGGTCACCGTGTGGTCACCGTGTGGTCACCGTGTGGTCACAGTGTGGTCACCGTGTAAGGTTTATTTTATTTATTTATATAGCGCTTTACACAGACAAATGTCCCCAAAGTGCTTTACACAGCATTTTACAGAGCATTCTTCATTCACTCCATACCCGGTGGTGGTAAGCTACTGTTATAGCCACAGTTGCCCTGGGACAGACTGACGGAGCGCGGCTGCCAAGCCAAGCGGCGCCAACGGTCCCTCCGACCACCACCAACACTCACTCACACAACTTTCACACCTACAGTGCATGTTTTGAGTTGTGGTCACCGTGTGGTCACCGTGTGGTCACCGTGTGGTCACCGTGTGGTCACCGTGTGGTCACCGTGTGGTCACCGTGTGGTCACAGTGTGGTCACCGTGTGGTCACCGTGTGGTCACCGTGTGGTCACCGTGTGGTCACCGTGTGGTCACAGTGTGGTCACCGTGTGGTCACCGTGTGGTCACCGTGTGGTCACCGTGTGGTCACCGTGTGGTCACCGTGAGGTCACCGTGAGGTCACCGTGAGGTCACCGTGAGGTCACTGTGAGGTCACTGTGAGGTCACCGTGAGGTCACTGTGAGGTCACTGTGAGGTCACTGTGAGGTCACTGTGAGGTCACCGTGAGGTCACCGTGAGGTCACTGTGAGGTCACTGTGAGGTCACTGTGGGGTCACTGTGAGGTCACCGTGTGGTCACCGTGTGGTCACCGTGTGGTCACCGTGTGGTCACAGTGTGGTCACCGTGTGGTCACAGTGTGGTCTTGTTTGGGAACATGAAATCAGCCTCTGCAGCACATTTTCATTTCCACTTTAACTTCAGACAGAGCTGTGTTGCTCTGATGTCTCTGTCATTTTCACATCGCACATTCAGTGATATTGGCAAAAATAATCAGAACAGTTTTGTGAAGTGTCACATTCTCCAAAGTGTTTTGATCGTTATTGTGCGATTGTGATTCTTCAAAACTGCTGACACCAAAACGGTTCCTTAATCTGAAGCACTTTGAGCTAGAAAAAGCACTACATAAGTGTGACCAGTTAGCATTTAGCACAGTGAACTAGTTGGAGGTACGGTGGCTGCACAGTGAGAAGGTCTCAGCATTTCTGTGTGGAAACCTGCACCAGTCAAATCCTCCAGCTGAGGCAGTCCTGACCTCGCCTGATTCATCAGCCGGTTTCACTTCGGGAAAACCGTCGCAGCATTAGGATTTGTTCTCTCGATGGTCGGCGGATACTTTTTTTATTTAACCACTCGCTGCTGTTTGGTGGTGATGTCTGTAATGCGCCTGAACGCCCAGTGGTGTCCAAGTAAAACCTGCACAACAGCAAATCCCGTAGGAAGAAGGGCAAGAACGTTTTTCTCCTTGATAAAATTCAACAAACATTCTCTTTGTTCCGGCTTTAAATCCTCGATGTCGAGAATCGTTGCCAACACAAAATGTCTTCGTCTCCATCTGTCTGGACGCTTTGTTTCCTGTTGGACACAAAAGGACCCAGAGGTGCTGGAGTTTGACCTCAGGGCTTCACAGCTCACAGCTGATTGGCCGAAGCACCAACTACAACTTCTGGGGTTCTTGCAAACCGCCGAGTGTGTTCTGATTCCTGATGAGTCACTGGAGAGAAGGAAGCACTAGGTGGCGCCAGCCTGATTAGTCCTGACCAAGATTAGCTCAAGATCTGGAGATGGGTCCTAAGCACCTGCCAAATGCAGAGGGTCTATGATGACCTACAGGAACATAACAGCAACAATAATAAGTCTTTTGAACTGGCAAACATGCACTGTTATGGAAGAATTATGGAAATGTTGATCTTGAAGAAAAAAATAATTAATCCATTTGCGAAGCCTGATGAGTTTTTGGAATACAGACAGTTACAGCAGATATGGACAGGGCCACAGACCAACAGCCTCTCCGAGCCTCTACTCCAGAGCATCTGAGCTCTGAGGATTTCTACAGAAATACAAGTTCCATACAGATCAAAGCAGAGTGACTTTTGTTCACAGGTTTGTGCTAATCAATGTAACTTACATTTGAGGACAGGTGAGATGACAGAAGACTTCCTGACCTGGAGACTGAGCCTTTACACATGTTGATGACTCCTCTGGTCTCAGGTAGATGACGTTCATCTACACAAGGACAGAGAAGATAAACGTCCATCACAGCTCTAACTGTACTTTTACTTCCAAACCTCCCACATGTGTAACCCGGAGCCACAGGGGCCCCTGGCTCCTCTCAACTCTTATTTAGGGCCTTCAGTCCAGTCTGATTAAAGCTGTTTACACCAAGTCAGCGCTTTCACTGTTTTCTATACCAACTCATTATGGACAAGTGCAGTAGGTCAAATAACAAAGCTAAGGTGACCAGAAGCCTGAATAATGCATCAAATCGGTTCTTTAGCTTCACAGACCCCAGCGCACTTAACATTTGACATATTTTTACATAATCCAGAAGTTTCCTCCTCGTGTATACTCGGTACTTTGAAACCTGGTTAGTTCAGGCAGAGGAGGAATAGCAGATAGAGCTGAAAACCAAGACAGAGATTGTGCTCGAAATTCTACAGCTTTTTACCATAATTCTGCCTCATTTCTGCTTATTTAATGTGTAAAACGCAGCTTTGAAGAACCTGATAAAAGCACACGTCTTCAGATCAATAATAAATTAGAATCATTTCAGCATTTCAGCCGTCTTGTTTATGTCCTCACTTGCTTTCCTTGATTTCACGCACAAACATAACGGCGTGTTTTAAAGTTTGATTAGCATAATTGACATTTTTTCCCCCAAATGATCACAACAGCCCCATTTGCATAGCGTTTGTGAAAATGAGCCCTTTTCCTCGCTCTGTGACGGCTTCCTTGTGCTCCTGTCGAAAATGCATTGTTTTTTAAAGATGCTCGTTTTTTACAGTCAGATGCAGCAGTGAGACGGCGTCGACTATACACCAATTTGTCCCATTAAATTTGTATCAACAACTCCAAACACTCAAACAAACAAGAATCGACTTCCATCAGACGGCCTCACCAATCTATACAAATATAGAGTGGTATTTACTTTGTAGAGAAGACTCAATTTCCCCACAGACAGGTTCACTGTGGCGTCCAGTCCAGTTTCATCATAATAAAACATCAGGCTTCACAGTGAATCTAATTCACTTCACACAAAACAAAGACACACAGAACAGCAGTGAGGAGCAGTCCTGGACTGTGTGGTGCCGAGGGGCAGGTTATGGAGGGCTGTGTGGGTGTGGGTGAGGTGGAGGCTGGTGTGGCTTTACACAGGCTAGGCGTTCATGAGCAGAAAAGTTACACAGTGCACCTTTAAAGGACGAATATTACTCTGTTTTCTCATTTATGTTCTAATGGAGTTTCCTCTTCACAAACAGACCTGGACTTGTTTAACACACAAACATATTCAGATTAAGTTCTTCTCTCAAACTGAAAACTCTTTTCCACCTTGAGATGTCATGTGGTAATACAGATACTGCTCCACTGTGTTTTTAAACTCTATACACTTTCACTAGAATCATTTGAATGATTTCATCCTGTTTCTACTGAACAAAAGGTAAAAGTTAGCTGTTACCTTTAAAACTACCACTTGATGACATCACAAGTTGGAAGAGAGCATTTTGAGCTGACAGACTATTAGATGAGGTGTGAATGAAACAAAACACAGCTCCAGGTATTTTTTATAATATGGCTTAAAGCTCACAAGTTACATTTTGCATAATAAAGGACATTTAAGTAAAAATATTTTTAAAATCATCTAACAGCTGGGAGGAGCTTGGAGTAGAGCCGCTGCTCCTCTACACTGAGAGGAGGCAGCTAAGGCTCAGGTATCTGAGTTAGCTTTTTATCATTCTGCTTTTTTATGAACTATTCCTCAATGGGGCTTTAAGTTATTTCTTTATCTTTGTGCATTTAATGAAATGTTCCACAGTGGGGCTTTAAGTTCTCTCTCTGACATGTCTCCCATGTGTCCTGTATGTCCATGTGTGCCTGACCATCCTCATGTGTGTGTGTAGGTGTGCGTGCTCATCCTGTATGTGTGTGCACTCTGTTCCATCCAGATCGCAAAGCCCCGCCCACCTCCGAGGCCACGCCCATCTCCACAGAGGCCCCGCCCACCGAGGAAACTGACATTGACTCCGTGGAGACGGGCCCTGTCCCAGTGCTGGAGGAGTCCAACGCAGACAGAGGGGTCACAGATCTGGACGCGACAGAGACGAGCGACCTGCAGGTGGACAAGGTACTGGTCAGAATGTGCTCGTGTGACAGGGACAGAAACATCTGACACAACACACACATCACACACTCCAGTCCTGTCACATTCACACTGTGTTCATTTCGTTGGCTCAAATATTTTCTCTTAGTTTTCATCAGTGTCATCATTTTGCTCACCAACAGTAATCATTAAAGTTGGGGCCACATCTTCAAACCATCAACACTTGTTCTTTGCCTTCACAAACGTTTGGCCAGTCAGTGGTGTTCAGGATCTATTGGCCAATAGATCAGATTCAGAACTAGTTCAGACAGAGGTGGGGCAGGATGAAGCACCCAGTCAGCTCTTACCCCAGGGCTGGACACTCCAGCTTTAAGATGAAAACTAGGACTGAAATGGTGCACACTGAAACTGTAACTACAAATCGACCACAAGTCGAGCTTTGTGTCGACTAAAGGACTGAGATTTTCATTAAAGAATGAAAATGAACATAAGTGAATAGAATAAATAAGAGGGGACCAGATCCACTTCAGACAGTTCCAGAACCCCAAACCAGAGCATCCACAGACTCAGCGCCAACAGTGAGTCTGGACACGTGACCAACACTGGATTTAGCTGATTACATTAGCAGGACATTTGCATCAACTACATCTGGGATGAAACCAAAAATCCTTTAATTGGTTCTCTCAGTTTTAAGTCACTGCTGCTGCCTCCTGGTAAAGCCTGGCTCCTCTGCATGATTATAGCCCCTGAAACCAAACATTTCTGTTTGTGATTATCTTGAGTATTTGCTAAAAAATGGTGAGAAACTTACTGTCATCAAACTTAGAGCTGTGGTACGACCAAAGAGCAGACATCAGACTGTCTGAGGTGTTGGAGTCTTGGTGCAGAATGAGCACTTATGAAGAGTGCGTCTACATAAAAAGAGCTCCTCAGTAACAGCAGAAGACCTCCACTGTGAACAGGACCATCTCACCCTGAGTCTTTCATTCACTCACTTTTACAAACGTGGAAACGCCGCTAGCGTCGCTCTAGCCTCCGGTCCAGTTACAGCAACACTCCCACACAGAATTGCAGCCTCATATTTGCTCCGCCACACTTTAGTTTTCTCCACCATCACAGTGTGTGAGCTGTGAACCATTAAACTGCTCACATCATCCAACAGTCTTAAAAGACACCAGGCTTACGGTGAATACGTTTTGGTGCTTGTATCTTCATCTTCTTCACCAAACTGACCAATCAGGAAGCCTTCTGCATCCACTCTGTGCATATTCATGTTATATTTGACTGCAAAATGGCTCATTATCATGGAAGAATTAGACCGTGCTGCCCTCTGCTGGCCATCCCACCGCTTCCTAATAGAATTAATAGTCTATTCATCTTTTCAAAGGTCAGATAAGGCTGGTAAATATACAGTGGTGTTCAGTAGATGACCACGACTGGCTGAGATGAAATAAACAGTTGAATAATAATGAGAGTCCAGGGAACCATTGAAATGTGTGAGTGTGTGAGTGTGTGAGTGTGTGAGTGTGTGAGTGTGTGAGTGTGTGAGTGTGTGAGTGTGTGTATGAGCAGCTTTTACACTGCTCCTCATTGATTTGGTGCAGTCAGTAAGTCCCATAGAGCTCAGAGCTGTGTGCCACTCTCATTACTCTAATGCAAATGTGTTTGTGATGGAGCAGCTGTGCTTTGAAAAGAGCGCCTCCTCTCTGTGCGGGTGTATGCCTGCAGCCTGAGACACACACTAATAAAGACGAGTACGAGGCTCATTTCTGCTGCCATCTATCACCAGAACGTCACCAAAATGTGTATTTACACTCTGGGTTATGTGAGGACACGAGGCGAGCGCTGTACTTTGATAATCCCACACTCCACTGAAGAGACTCTGTGATCCTGAACAAAGAACATGAAAATGAGCAGCTTGGTGTCCTGACCTCAGAACATCAGGAGTAAAGAATACATTCTTTTCACTGCATTCTGCCACCAAAATACATGTTAGTGAAAGCCATTCATGCTGCTTGACCTGTAATTAAAGGATCAGTTTGAGTAAAGTGTGTCTTGCCCCAGTACAGGTCTATTGTATAAGCAGCTCTTTATAATTCCATGTTAGCACACTAATAAAACACTCTAATGTGAATGCAACTTTGACGAAGTGTCTTGCCCAAGGACACAACAACAGTATGCACTAGTTGACATTGGATCGCTCCTATTACTACCACACTGTACTAGGTGTGTTCCCAAAATCAGATACTAATTGATACTAAAACTAGTACCAAATAGGGCGACTAGATGAGACTGGCTGAAATTCGGGATGGTGTTTTTTGCTAACTTCATGTCACAGTCAAGTGCTCGATATGATTGTTGGTCACATAGTGGAACACAGAGCTCAGCAGCAGTGATTTTACCCTACATAGAATCATCCTGTTTCTTCAAGAATGACGAGACCAACTTGTTGGTCTGTACTGTCGTGGTGTTGGTACAGTGTAATTTGCTGCTAGTATCTACTGGAA
>CM060660.1:440000-622500 GCA_030686955.1 Odontamblyopus rebecca | reverse complement strand
GACTTTATCCTCACTTCTCACAACTCTCACAGACCAGAGTGGAGTTTTGTGATGACTGTAGAGCTAACAACTATTCACCTTCAAACATCCATCCATCCATCCTTCTTCCATCCATCCTTCTTCCATCCATCCATCCTCCATCCATCCATCCATCCATCCATCCTTCTTCCATCCATCCATCCTTCTTCCATCCATCCTTCTTCCATCCATCCTTCTTCCATCCATCCTTCTTCCATCCATCCTTCTTCCATCCATCCATCCTCCATCTTCTCCCCCTTAATCCAGCTGGGGCGCATAGCACCTGACCCCCCCTAGACTTTCAAACATGCACTTCTTAAGTATTGTTATTATTTACACAGTGCTCTGTGTTTCCAGGCAGTAAACAGAACTTCTGTTAACCGAAAGAGCTGTGACCTCCTGAGCACCGGCCCATTCATCTGTGTCCTTTATAGTGGCCGTTGTGTTAACGAGCCTTTTAACTGTTTTCAGATAGACTCTTCCTGTTGTACTTTGTAGACTCGGGGCTTTCTGTTGATGTGTGATTTGTTTGGCCCAGACTTTTGGAAACTCCTTTTCCTTTTGATCCAAAATGGTTTTGAAAATGGTATTTTTATGGTACAAGGAAAAGAAAATCTCATATCCTTTACTTATACTATATTTTTCAGGTATATTTATATTTCTTAAACCTTTAAGAGTGTCAGTGTTTTCCATTATAATGGGACCATAGTGTTGTATTTGTAACTTATTTTTGCAGCTGACAGAACTGAAACAGAAGGATTTCTCCTCTGAGGGAGACTGTGATTCTGATTTTTTGGATGATGAGAAAAATGAGGAGCACATCAGGTTTAGATAAGTTTTCAGAATGTCTTCAGTTTATTATGATGATGTAGATGCAGAAGTCTGATTATCATCATTTTCTGACCCTAAAAAACCTGCACCAGGGACTTCAGGGGGAAATGAGCTCTAGTGCTGCAGCCGGACACATGCATCTGTCCTGTGAAGGTCAATGGAGAGAAATACAGAAAGAAACAAGATAATAATAATGATAATTATATATATATATATATATATATATATATATATATATATATATATATATATATATATATATATATATATATATATATATATATAAATAAGCCCACCTGCCGCTGCAGCCTCTGTGTGTGATCAGTGAGTAAATGAGGTGCTCGTTTGTGCATCTTTCCTCATATCCCATAATCCCCTCTCATAATGACAAACTGAGGACGACGCTCTGAGCCACATGTTCAGGCTTCAACAAACACAACACACTTAAATTAGTTTTTCTGTGATTAGAAAAAAATACTTCCATTATTTACGGCTTTGCAGTTGCAGGATGTTCCATTGGATTTCTTCTGTAATGAGCTGCCAGGGCTCAGTGATGTGACACCAGAATGAGTCAGTGTTTCAGAGTTTCCCATCACATCCTGCTAGACCATGATTTTAATTTCATTTTGCATGATTAAAAATAGCCGCAGTAACACAGGGAGCACCTCAGACTCCAGTCAGAGACATCAGGAGTTTAACCCACAACCTTAGCCACACCGGCTTGTCAAGGCCTGATCTCATCAGATGTCAGATGTCGGCCATGCTGGGCCTGGGTAACACTTGGGAGAGCGCTAGGAAAACCAGGAGAAGTGATGATGCAGATGGACATCCTCCCTTCTGTCCCCCACTGTCCGTTCTAATTTATGTCCATTTAAATTTCAGTTCAGTTGCGATGAATCTTGCAGCTGTATTCAGGAGTCTCACCCACAGCCTGGTGGCCCTTGTTCTTCTGGCAGAAGAGGCTGACTGTGCTCTGGGCCTTCACACCTCCTCATACCAGTGCTTTTAGCTGGAGGAAGATTAGCCTGCGCCTCCATTTCCTCATTGTAAAGAGTCTATCTGTTCAAATGTAATTGCTCCTCTTATCTGAGTCCAGTAGGAGATAGGGTCAGTGTACGTGTGGTCAGCACACAGGGGCTCCTGACCACTGGGGCTCTCTATCTCTGGGCAACGATAATGGTTTTTAATTAGCAGACCCTGGCAGAATGTTCCAGAGTAGGGCTTTTGTATTCTCCAGGTGCATCCAGTGTGTCCTTGGCCCTGTGAAAGACTCACTATCTCCTCCACATCATTCACACTCTAAAGCCGCATGCCGTGTGTGAGTCCAATGCTGATGCATTGCTCAAGGGCAGAGGCAGTTACAGGTCAGTCTGAGGGCTGCAGAAGTGGGAGCGCAGACAGTCACAAATGGGCTTCAGTCACTTTTTAAAGAAAGGATTCTTTTCTGGCAGCATAAACCTACTTGAGTAATATTTAGAGTGAAGTAACAGTTCTCTTACCTGAGGAAACTTCCTCTTCCCCCTGTGAGGAAGTCTGAAGTGACAAAAGCTTTATGTGACAACATGAAATGATCTGTGTATTTGTGTTTCTTACAGCTCCTTCAGAGCTGATTTATCTCATTTTTGATCTCATTTTTGTGTCTGTTCTTTAAAAAACAGATTCTGTGACTTATTTAATATTTGTCCTTCAAATTACATTCACTTCAAATGATAAATCAGATGCTCCGCCCTGACACTTACTCTTTAAGTTACATTACTCTTGCTTTAGTTTGATTACTCTACTCTACTCTGGACACAACTGTACTCAAGTACGAGTACTGCTAACTCAAATATTTTATATAAATGTACTTGGAACTCAGGACTAAATATTAAAGGAGACATATAGTGTGTTAGCTGCAGATCAGGATTGTTTCACTTGTACCAGGACGGCTTCATGATGCTGCTCGATCCTCGTCACCGATTAAGGAAATCGAACAGGAGAAGGAAGTGCGTCGGTGGCACTGGTTCAGATGAGCAGCTCAGATCACAGCCGTGATGTCTTAAATACAGGAGAATAAAGATCACCAAAATATGTACAAATCACTCCAAATACAACTTCAGCGTCAGTGAGAAGGAAACTATTATGGTTAAAAGCTCTGAAAAGTTAATGAGCACAATGGTGTAATCGGGTCTTTCCAAAGGACAAAATGAGACAAACTAAATCAGCTCTGAAGGAGCTGCAAGAAACACAAATATTCAAATCATTTCATATTTTCACATAAAGCTTTGGTCACTTCTCACCGTGGGAAGAGGAAGCACGAGTACAAAGAGTACTGTTACTTCAATATGATATCCCTATGTAGAAGTCAGAAGTAGTAGACCGTGGTACTACTACTAGTAATAAGGGAAACTAATAACTGATTTATTATTTGAAGTTAATGTAATTGTGAGGGCAAAACATGGATTAACATCTGATGTTAAGCATAAGAATCGGCACTAATAGATGTGCTCACTCCCCAAAACTAAGTACAGTTACTACCAACTACTGCAATGTAAAGTTATGACAGGATATTAGGTGTGAAGCAGCTCCTGCACTGACACCTGCTGCTTTTACATTGGCTGTAGAGATGCAGGAAAAGCTCTTTGACTAAAAGTGGTCCCTGAGCACTTTGCTCTGGTTTTACACAGGCACATCTTTCACTTTTAGCACTTCCTGTTTCCCAGTCTCATATTTATGCACCTCCATCTTAAATTCAGTTTTATATTTCAAAACACTCAAAATGTCAGTATTCATTTTCTGAACATAAACAAGATGTACGTTCAGTCAGCTCAGTTTAAAGCCACAGTGTGTATTTTTTCTGTCAGAAGCAGACTAAAATAAGGTGAAAACAAATGTCTTGACTGTGAGTGGGCTCCACAAACCTGACTCTTAATTCATGCTTGTTTCTATGGAAATGTAGTTCCTTTGGCTATAATCTTCAGTATGGTACAAAACCTGTCTCTGTGAAGAATGTTCTGAACTATGGTTTTAACTTTCTATTTCCATTGAATCATGCAGGTGATGTGACACCTCCAGAAAGTTACATACTGTAGCTTTAACACAAAAAATAGTCAAATTACTTCCTCCAAATTCCAAACTTGTCCCCAAACCACATGTTTGACCTCGAGACGACTCGCTCTGCTGCAGGTTCTTCCACATTCCCTCATCAAAACCATCCCTGAGGTCTGAGCGTGGCCTGTGTGAGGGTCCTGAGGGGCCCATGGAGCAGATTGGCCCCTTCTGATTTGATCAATAGTTTTAGTGTCATCCATGCATGTTTGAGTAATCTGGCATTTTCAGCAGTATAGCATTTTCAAAGTAGAAGATAACATGGTGATCTAAACCTGTTATGTGTGAGCAGTTACTGCCCCACAGTGGTCACATACCCCTCTTTAGATACTCCCCCACAGTCGTCACATACCCCTCTTTAGATACTACCCCACAGTAGTCACATACCCCTCTTTAGATACTCCCCCACAGTCGTCACATACCCCTCTTTAGATACTACCCCACAGTAGTCACATGCCCCTCTTTAGATACTGCCCCACAGTAGTCACATACCCCTCTTTAGATACTCCCCCACAGTCGTCACATACCCCTCTTTAGATACTACCCCACAGTGGTCACATACCCCTCTTTAGATACTCCCCCACAGTCGTCACATACCCCTCTTTAGATACTACCCCACAGTAGTCACATACCACTCTTTAGATACTCCCCCACAGTCGTCACATACCCCTCTTTAGATACTCCCCCACAGTAGTCACATACCCCTCTTTAGATACTACCCCACAGTGGTCACATACCCCTCTTTAGATACTCCCCCACAGTCGTCACATACCCCTCTTTAGATACTACCCCACAGTAGTCACATACCCCTCTTTAGATACTACCCCACAGTCTTCACATACCCCTCTTTAGATACTACCCCACAGTCGTCACATACCCCTCTTTAGATACTACCCCACAGTCGTCACATACCCCTCTTTAGACCGGCCTCTGGTGTTTACTGTGAGGAGGAAAGACATGCACTTGTAGCTGGTGTGTGCACGTTTTGGTTTGAAGAGAAACACTGAAGAGCCTCTGGCCTTCAGTGACATGATTGTTGTTGATCCTTGTTGTGCTCTGATTGGATGCTGTGACTTCCTCCCTGTGGTGCTGCTGTGTCCAAATACCTCCTCTCAGCTCAAACTAATCACCATGCTCCCTCTCTTCTCTCCTCCTTTCCTCTACTCGTCTTTCTCCCGTTCTCTCTGTCCTATCTGCTTTCTCTCTCTCCTTTTCTGTCCTCCCTCATTTCTCCCTCTCCATCTCTCCTTCTCCCCTCACTCCTTTTTTCTGCTGTCACTCCTCTCCTCTCCTCCCCTCTTCCGTTCTCTCTGCCCTGTCTTTCACACATCTTCATTTGCAGTGTCTTTGGGGGGGGGGCCTGTGCTGTTGTGTCTGTGCTCACAGAGGGACGGGGGCCCCTGTGCTGTTGTGTCTGTGCTCACAGAGGGACGGGGACGGGGGGCCCTGTGCTGTTGTGTTTGTGCTCACAGAGGGACGGGGGGCCCCTGTGCTGTGGTGTCTGTGCACACAGAGGGGACGGGGGGGGCCCCTCTGCTGTTGTGTCTGTGCTCACAGAGGGGACGGGGGGGCCCAGAGCTGTTGTGTCTGTGCTCACAGAGAGGACGGGGCGGGGAGGCCCCTGTGCTGTTGTGTCTGTGCTCACAGAGGGGACGGGGGGCCCCTGTGCTGTTGTGTCTGTGCTCACAGAGGTGACGGGGGCCCCTGTGCTGTTGTGTCTGTGCTCACAGAGGGGACGGGGGCCCTGTGCTGTTGTGTCTGCGCTCACAGAGGGGACGGGGGGGCCCCTCTGCTCTTGTGTCTGTGCTCACAGAGAGGACGGGGGGCCCCTCTGCTGTTGTGTCTGTGCTCACAGAGGGACGGGGGCCCCTGTGCTGTTGTGTCTGTGCTCACAGAGGGACGGGGGCCCCTGTGCTGTTGTGTCTGTGCTCACAGAGGGGACGGGGGCCCCTGTGCTGTTGTGTCTGTGCTCACAGAGGTGACGGGGGCCCCTCTGCTGTTGTGTCTGTGCTCACAGAGAGGACGGGGGGGGGCCCTGTGCTGTTGTGTCTGTGCTCACAGAGGGGACGGGGGGCCCCTCTGCTGTTGTGTCTGTGCTCACAGAGGGGACGGGGGGCCCTGTGCTGTTGTGTTTGTGCTCACAGAGGGGACGGGGGCCCCTGTGCTCTTGTGTCTGTGCTCACAGAGAGGACGGGGGGGGGGCCCTGTGCTGTTGTGTCTGTGCTCACAGAGGGGACGGGGGGGGGCCCAGTGCTGTTGGGTCTGTGCTCACAGAGGGGACGGGGGGGGCCCATCGGCTGATGTGTCTTTGCTCACAGAGAGGACGGGGGCCCCTGTGCTGTTGTGTCTGTGCTCACAGAGGTGACGGGGGCCCCTGTGCTGTTGTGTCTGTGCTCACAGAGGGGACGGGGGGGGGCCCTGTGCTGTTGTGTCTGTGCTCACAGAGGGGACGGGGGGGCCCCTCTGCTCTTGTGTCTGTGCTCACAGAGGGGACGGGGGGGCCCTGTGCTGTTGTGTCTGTGCTCACAGAGAGGACGGGGCGGGGAGGCCCCTGTGCTGTTGTGTCTGTGCTCACAGAGGGGACGGGGGGGCCCTGTGCTGTTGTGTCTGTGCTCACAGAGGGGACGGGGGGCCCCTCTGCTGTTGTGTCTGTGCTCACAGAGGTGACGGGGGCCCTCTGCTGTTGTGTCTGTGCTCACAGAGAGGACGGGGCGGGGAGGCCCCTGTGCTGTTGTGTCTGTGCTCACAGAGGGGACGGGGGGGCCCCTCTGCTGTTGTGTCTGTGCTCACAGAGGGGACGGGGGGGCCCTGTGCTGTTGTGTCTGTGCTCACAGAGGGACGAGGGGGCCCTGTGCTGTTGTGTCTGTGCTCACAGAGGGGACGAGGGGGCCCTGTGCTGTTGTGTCTGTGCTCACAGAGGGACGAGGGGCCCTGTGCTGTTGTGTCTGTGCTCACAGAGGGGACGGGGGGCCCCTGTGCTGTTGTGTCTGTGCTCACAGAGGGGACGAGGGGCCCTGTGCTGTTGTGTCTGTGCTCACAGAGGGGACGAGGGGCCCCTGTGCTGTTGTGTCTGTGCTCACAGAGGGGACGGGGGGCCCCTGTGCTGTTGTGTCTGTGCTCACAGAGGGGACGGGGGCCCCTGTGCTGTTGTGTCTGTGCTCACAGAGGGGACGGGGGGGCCCTGTGCTGTTGTGTCTGTGCTCACAGAGGGGACGGGGGCCCCTGTGCTGTTGTGTCTGTGCTCACAGAGGGACGGGGGCCCTGTGCTGTTGTGTCTGTGCTCACAGAGGGGACGAGGGGCCCTGTGCTGTTGTGTCTGTGCTCACAGAGGGGACGAGGGGCCCCTGTGCTGTTGTGTCTGTGCTCACAGAGGGGACGGGGGGCCCTGTGCTGTTGTGTCTGTGCTCACAGAGGGACGAGGGGCCCTGTGCTGTTGTGTCTGTGCTCACAGAGGGGACGGGGGGCCCCTCTGCTGTTGTGTCTGTGCTCACAGAGGGGACGGGGGGGCCCCTCTGCTGTTGTGTCTGTGCTCACAGAGGGGACGGGGGGCCCCTCTGCTGTTGTGTCTGTGCTCACAGAGGGGACGGGGGGCCCCTCTGCTGTTGTGTCTGTGCTCACAGAGGGGACGGGGGGGCCCTGTGCTGTTGTGTCTGTGCTCACAGAGGGGACGGGGGGGCCCTGTGCTGTTGTGTCTGTGCTCACAGAGGGACTGCAGTCTTTAATCTCATCTCATCTATAATAATAAAAGAGCCCAGTCACCCTGAACATATAAACACCATGTTCTTCAGACGCCTTTGATTGACAGGGGGATGAACCAATCAGAGCACACGGGATCTGTTTGTTTCTAAACTAAATGTAGAAATAATTCTTCCTGCTTTTCTTCCAGCAGTGGGTCTGAGTCTCTCTCTCTGAACAGGTTCAGATGTTCAGAACAGACATGAGTCCAGTGTTCACTTCACCTCCAAACACATCCTCAGGTCCAACTACTACTATTATTATTCATGGAGGCCACACACACACACACACACACACACACACACACAGACACACACAGACACACAGACACACACACACACACAGACACACACACACAGAGACATGCACACACACACACACACACACACACACACACAGACACACACAGACACACAGACACACACACACACACAGACACACACACCAATTTCATACTAAGCAAGGTGGGAGGACACAACAGTTTCCACTTAGGCCACTGTGATACCTGGTATTCCTGTGGCCCCTGGTATTCCAGTGGCCCCTGGGATTCCTGTGGCCCCTGGGATTCCTGTGGCCCCTGGGATTCCTGTGGCCCCTGGGATTCCAGTGGCCCTGGGATTCCAGTGGCCCTGGTATTCCTGTGGCCCCTGGTATTCCAGTGGCCCCTGGGATTCCTGTGGCCCCTGGGATTCCTGTGGCCCCTGGGATTCCTGTGGCCCCTGGTTTATTAAATCATGTGAGTAGTGTGGATGAGACAAAACAGGGACGTGTGAATGTAGAGTTAAGTGCACTGCCCCGGACTCCACTGGGGACACAGGAAAGTGTGTGTCACATAGACACATTCTGCTCTCACTGCTGAGCTTTAGTGTGGATGAGAACGTAAATCCACATCTCCACTTCAGACAGGGCGGAAAGGAAACCACAGAAGAACGTTTATCTTATTTAGAGAGGCCCCAGAGGGCGTGTGCAGAGGGGCTTCTGTGGTATGAGCCATTTACACACTGGCCCCAACACATCATCTCCCACTGGCCACCGCATTCTTCTACAGTGGGAGTCTGTGGACCTTTTCTTTAATTAAGTGGTTTTAGAGGACGATTGTGATTAAAACTGTGTCAGTAATAACATAATGATCCACGGGTGTCATAGATTATAACCACAGAGCAGACTCAAGCACAATATGTGATCTAAATATGTGAACCCGAAAAGCCATTCAGATCAATACACACTGTCTTCCACCATTCAGTTTTATTTCTATAGCCCCAATGTTCTTCACAGTGAAAAACATGGAAACATCATCTGACACAGACATCAGCAAACACACTGTCCCATCCTCAGTCTCTCAATGAACACATGATCCTGGTGCCAGAGCAAAAAACCCACCGGCAGGTGCAGTATGGGAAAATTCTCTCCAGACACTGTTGCCAACAGCTGTCGCCGTGCTGCACCTTCAGACCTGAGAACTTTGAGGAACCAGTCACTTTATAGAGAGCAGGGTTCAGATGGACAGGCAGACGTGAGGGGAACAGGCCATCGGCTTATTTGGGTTGAGGGCTTCAACCAGGCAGGTGGGGCTCCATCCAGGCAGGTGGGGCTCCATCCAGGCAGGTGGGGCTCCATCCAGGCAGGTGGGGGCTCCATCCAGGCAGGTGAGTGGAGAGGGGCAGAACTAAGGTCTGGTCAGCGTCTGCTCATGGGAGGAACATCTGAAACCTCTGAAACATCTCCACTCCCCAAGGGGAGTGTAAAAGAAGAAGAGAGACACTGGTGAACAGCAGTGAACTGATTTGTCTGTGAAAAACATGAGGTTATGGGACAGAGATGAAGGAGAAGGAGCAGTTTGAATAAGAGGACAGAGGCTCAGGGCTCCATACTTCCCCCAGCATCTAACTCCTAGAGCAGCCTGACTTCAGCTGTGGAGTTAACCATCAGCTCACCTGCAGCAGCAGAACCATCCGCCTCCTCAACCTCTCCTCCTCCTCTTCACCACACCAGTTTGTGGGCCCTATGGAAATATACATTCCCTAACAAATCCATCATGTTTGAGGTCTGTGCACAGTCTCGACCTGTTTCCTGTGGAGCAGCTGGAGCTGTCCCCTCCGCTCATTACTGTGCTGCTGTTTACAGCACGTTCTCTTTAAATGCACAGGCAGGTTCATCCTGACCTGGTTTGACAGATAGAACCTGTGGTAAACATTATCAGAGTCATACATCAGTTCAATGGCAGTTTGTGGAAATAGTTGAGAAGGAAAAAAATACAGAAAGTTGCTCTGAGTTGTGAAGCCTCAGTGTGTCTGTGCTGAAGCTGTTTCCTCATCACAAACACACCTGCAGCTGTGTTTCATTCACACGTTTAACACACGAACCCACTCTGCACATTAGGCTGAGGTCTTCTCTCAGACAGAAAAACTCTGCTTCACCATGTGATGTCATGTGGTGATACAGGACATGCTCCACTGTGTTTTTAAACTCCATACCTGTTTTCCAGTCTGGTTCATGTCTATAGCCCCATGTCATGTATAATGTGTTTAAATTAGGGCTGTCAACGGTAACGCCTTAATCGCCTTTAGATTAATACAGTCCTTAAGGTGATTTTTTTTTTTGTCGCCATTAAAGTTCTCCAGCCTTTTGTCCCTTTTAAACGCGATGATCAGCTCTGGTTCAGGCCGGGCTCAGGTGAGTTGGAGCGGGGAGTAGTGTTCGGTGCTTTCCCCGGGAAGAACCAAGTGCTCAGAGAATGGATCACTCAGACTGAATTATAATGTTCTACTGTACATATGCACCACCACGGAACCAGCTGAGATCCTCGAGCACAGAGAAGCCCGGACCTGTGGTCCACAGCCCGGACCTGTGGTCCACGGCCCGGACCTGTGGTCCACGGCCCGGACCTGTGGTCCACGGCCCGGACCTGTGGTCCACGGCCCGGACCTGTGGTCCACAGCGCGTTATCGCTTTGGCCACACGGATCCAATGTGCAGAGGACGGAACCGCTGTGCCCCAGTCTAGTGCACTGCTCCTGCTCGTCCCAGAACCAACACATGGAGGACGGAGCTGCACTGATCTGACCAACGTGCTCCAAGGATGGAACAAGGCCAAGGAACAGATCCCTGGACCAGATCCCCAGGCCCGTCCTGAGGGGCCGGGCCCGTCCTGAGGGGCCCGGGCCCGTCCTGAGGGCCCTGGGCCTACCACTACTACTACTACTACTACCACCACTACCACTACTACTACTACTACCACTGCTACTACTACTACTACTACTACTACTACTACTACCACCACTACCACTACCACTACTAATACTAATACTACTACCACCATCACTACTACTACCACTACTACCACTACTACTACCACTACCACTACCACTACTACTACTACTACTACCACTACCACTACTACTACCACTACTCCTACTACTACCACCACTACCACTACCACTATAACTACTACCACTACCACTACCATTACCACTACTACCACTACCACTACCACTACTACTACTACTACTACCACTACTACTACCACTACTACTACTACTACCACTACTACTACTACCACTACTACTACTACTACCACTACTACTACTACCACTACTACTACTACTACTACTACTACTACCACCACTACCACCACTACCACTACCACTACTACCACCACTACCACTACCACTACTACTACTACTACTACTACTACCACTACTACTACTACTACTACTACTACTACTACTACCACTACACTTAAGGTAAAAGGAGCGGTCAACTTGAAAAGTACCACTTGATGACAGCACAAGGCAGGACAGAGTTTTTTGAGCTTGGGAGATGTAGACAGACTGATAATAAAAGTTTACTTAAACCCACTGAAAAACACATGTCCAGGTCTGTTTTTGAGGAGGTCATTCTAACAAGAGTCTAGTGTAATATCGGCCCTTTAAAGCTCCAGCCAATCAGCACGCTTCACACTCTCACATTTCATAATTACAGGTGGTCAGTCCCTCCTTCTTTTCCTGTGCTTTTCATCCAGTGGAGCACATTCACCACTCTGTCCTGAAACTTCTGTGTTTGTGTATGAATTATGAACGTGCTGCTCCAGTCGGTCTCAGAGCCTTTTTAAATTCATGTTTGGGTTTCGCAGATTTAAGGTTAAAACATCAACGTTCTTTTCAGCCTGTGCGTTTGTAGAAATGTTCGGGTCGTGTTTCATTGGCCTGGATGAATCATTGAGCTAATGGAAGCACATTTAATAAGTGTCTTTTTATGCTCGGGGGAAATGAGGGCAGCCTCTGTGTTCATTAGGATTAAGCACAGATCTGATTAGAAAAGAGGAGGCATGTTTTATACCAGATGCCCTTCCTGTCATTACAGTACTGCGATGGAGTGAGAAATGGGGGTGAAGTGTCTTGCTCAGGGTCACAATGGCAGGACGATGTCTCTTGGTTTAGTCCAGTAAAACTGAGCATTAAACTCATTCATCTGAAGGGAGTGAGGGAGCTTCATTTTGTTGTGTGTGTGTTTGTCAGGGAACCAGCCTCCAGTGCTCTGTGTCCTCCATCCCCCAGACAAACATGTCTCTCTCTTTCTTCACAGAATGAGCCCTCGCTCCTGCTCTCTAGTCCCAGGATGTTGCTCCCTCCATCGGGCACAGCACAGGCAGGAACGCCCCTGTCACCCGGAGCGCCCCTGTCAGTGCACCACCACATCCAGCTCCTCCAGCAGCAGCTCCAGCAGCAGCAGCAGCAGACCCACGTGGCTGTGGCCCAGGTGAGCCTCTCTAAACCTCAGCTCAAACTCTGCACATGGAGATTCCACAGGGAAACTGGACGAGTCACTGAGTCCACACGATCAGAAGAGAGTCCCACACAGACACAGGGAGAACATACAAACTCCACACAGACCCGTGTCCCTGTGGACGCCGCACAGACACAGGAAGAACATACAAACTCCACACAGACCCGTGTCCCACACAGACCCGTGTCCCTGTGGACAGAGGGCAAGTCTCAAACTCTGAGTGTCTGCTGGACACTGGACCTGGACACACGGGTGAGGGTCAGAGACGGTCGGACAGATAAAACATCACAAGGGCAAAGTGGAGCTGTGAGAAATGACTGAAGCAAAAGGATTTGGGTGAACTATACTCAAGTACAACATGTTGAAGGGGGAAACCAGAGGGGGAACATGCAAACTCCACCCAGACACAGGGAGAACATGCAAACTCCACACAGACACAGGAAGAACATGCAAACTCCACCCAGACAGCGAGAACATACAAACTCCACACCGACACAGATATAACATACAAACTCCACGCAGACACAGGGAGAACATACAAACTCCACACAGACGCAGATATAACATGCAAACTCCACCCAGACACAGGGAGAACATGCAAACTCCACACAGACAGGGAGAACATACAAACTTCACACAGACACAGATATAACATACAAACTCCACACAGACACAGGGGGAACATACAAACTCCACACAGACACAGATATAACTTACAAACTCCACACAGACACAGGGAGAACATACAAACTCCACACAGACACAGATATAACTTACAAACTCCACACAGACACAGGGAGAACATACAAACTCCACACAGACACAGATATAACTTACAAACTCCACACAGACACAGGGAGAACATGCAAACTCCACACAGACACAGATATAACATACAAACTCCACACAGACACAGGGAGAACATACAAACTCCACACAGACACAGATATAACTTACAAACTCCACACAGACACAGGAAGAACATACAAACTCCACACAGACACAGATATAACTTACAAACTCCACACAGACACAGGGAGAACATGCAAACTCCACACAGACACAGATATAACTTACAAACTCCACACAGACACAGGGAGAACATACAAACTCCACACAGACACAGATATAACATACAAATTCCACACAGACACAGGAAGAACATACAAACTCCACACAGATACAGATATAACTTACAAACTCCACACAGACACAGGGAGAACATGCAAACTCCACACAGACACAGATATAACTTACAAACTCCACACAGACACAGGGAGAACATACAAACTCCACACAGACACAGATATAACTTACAAACTCCACACAGACACAGGAAGAACATACAAACTCCACACAGACACAGATATAACTTACAAACTCCACACAGACACAGGGAGAACATGCAAACTCCACACAGACACAGATATAACTTACAAACTCCACACAGACACAGGGAGAACATGCAAACTCCACACAGACACAGATATAACATACAAACTCCACACAGACACAGGGAGAACATACAAACTCCCGAAAGCCGCGGGTGAGCGTATAGGACAGGGAAGCGTCCTGCAGTGAAGCATGTGTGAGACATGAGGAGAACGTGCAACGTGCAGAAGGACAGAATGTGTTTTTACAAAAGCACTTCTAAGAGTTTTCTTATCGCTCCACAGCCAAATAAGCCATTTCCTCTGAGGGAGATCTGTATCGGAGAGGAAGAGGAGAGAGGGAGGGCGGAGGAGGGAGGAGGGAGAGGACAGAGGGAGGATAGGGGGAGGAAGAGAGGGAGTGTGGGGAGAAAGGAGGGACAGAGAGAGAGGAGGAGAGGGCGAGGAGAAGAGATGGAGGAGAAAGAGAAGAGAGATGGAGGAGGGGTAGAGAGGAGAAAAAGAGGGGTGAGAGAGGGTGGAACAGGAAAAGAGATTAAAGAGACAGAGAGGAGGAGGTTAAAGTTCAGGCGGCAACAGTGAAGTGTGAGGACTGAAAAACACACAAAATGAGACAAACACAATCACATCTGAAGGAGCTGCAACACAAATGTCACAAACGTTTGTCACCTGAGGCTTTTGTCAGGGGGAAGAGGAAACACTACTTTTACTCGAGTACTGTTACACTCTGTTATTCAAGTAAAATATGGGGGCGAAAAACTTCTCAGTGCAGATTCCTTTTTGTACAGGTTTTTGTAAAGCAGTTCCGTTGGTTGTACATTTCTGTGGCCACAGGTGCCCTGGGGCAGACGGTCAGACGGGGCTGTTAGTCTCTGGTCCCAGTTCTGTGTTACAGACACAGGGACATGTTTGGCCCCATCCACATGAGGACAGATTCCACTAACACTAATCTGAGGGAAAACGGCTCCAGAGACGGAACGATCTGGAGATGCGGATTCGACCTCCGCTCTCCTGCGTCTGACCCCAACTCACATCCGACACAGCACAAGATTTTTCACCCGTTTCATTCAGATTTGCGGGTCGCCCCTCGGGTATCGGGCAGGACTCTGTGGAGTGGGTCAGACTGTTTTTAGTGGCAGGACGACTGTGGCCACTGACCTGCACTGGCCCAGCACCAGCACCTCTGCAAATACAAGGAAACAGTGTCTCCACACGTCTCCCACACTCCGGCTCATTCCAAACCTTTTAAAGATCCTGTTTTCCCGGTGAGTTTCAGCCCTGTCAGGACGTTTAACCTGCTCAACACCTGGAGTTCTGTTTCTTTCATTCACACACGTTTAACTCTTTATTCTTAGTCCGTTTCTCTCTCTAAAGCTCTAAATGATCTGTAATATGAGTGTGGTACGAGCCCCTAAAGCCTCTTGTGTCCAGTGCAGTTTCTCTCTTTACTTCCTCCACCTCTTCTTTTGCTTGTTCTGTTCTATCGTCTCCTGCTGTTTCCTCCACTTCCTCGTTTGCTTCATTTCCTTAAACATTTCCACATTCGTTCACATCTCACTCTCTGTCATTCTTTCATCCTCCTCATTTCTTTCTTTAGTATTTCCTTCACTTCCTTCCTTCTTTTCTTTCTGTTCCCTCTCCTTGCCCTTTGGTTCTTTCCTTCCTTTTTTCCTTCCTCCTCCTTTCCTTCCCTTCATTGTCCTTGTCTGTTAGTTCCCTATTTGCTTCCTTCTTTCCCCTTTGTTTTCTTCACTCTTGTTTCCTTTCCGGCGGCACGGTGGCTGAGTGGCTAGCACTCATGCCTCACAGCAAGAAGGTTGCGGGTTCGATCCCCGGGTCGCCCGGGCCTTTCTGTGTGGAGTTTGCATGTTCTCCCCGTGTCTGGATGGGTTTCCTCCGGGCACTCCGGTTTCCCCCATCAACTCAAAAAACCTGCACTGTAGGTGTGAAAGTTGTGTGAGTGAGTGTTGGTGGTGGTCGGAGGGACCGTTGGCGCCGCTTGGCCTGGCAGCTGCGCCTCCGTCAGTCTGTCCCAGGGCAACTGTGGCTACAACAGTAGCACCACCACCGGGTCTGGAGTGAATGAAGAATGCTCTGTAAAATGCTGTGTAAAGCACTTTGGGGACATGTGTCTGTGTAAAGCACTTTGGGGACATGTGTCTGTGTAAAGCACTTTGGGGACATGTGTCTGTGTAAAGCGCTATATAAATAAACCTTACCTTACCTGACCTTACCTTTTCTCCTCTCCCCTTCTCTTCTCTACTTGTATCCTTTTGTTTCCTCCTTGTTTTCTTCCCTCTTCCCTTGTTTCCTTTTCTCTTGTTTCCCTCCCTCCTTGTTTTCTTCTCTCTTGTTTCCTTCCATCCCTCCTTGTTTCCTTCTCTCTCGTTTTCTTCCCTCCATCCTTGTTTCCTTCTCTCTTGGTTCCTTCCGTCCATCCTTGCTGGTTTCCTTCACTCTTGTTTCCTTCCCTCCCTCCTTGTTTCCTTCTCTATTGTCTGTCTTGTTTGCTTCCCTATCTCCTCATATTCACCCCCTTCCTCCTTAATTCTTCCCCTTCTTGTTTCCTTCCTTCCCTCCTTGCTGGTTTCCTTCACTCTTGTTTCCTTCCCTCCCTCCTTGTTTCCTTTTCTCTTGTTTCCCTCCCTCCTTGTTTTCTTCTCTCTTGTTTCCTTCCATCCCTCCTTGTTTCCTTCTCTCTTGTTTTCTTCCCTCCATCCTTGTTTCCTCCCTCCCTTCTTGTTTCCTTCTCTCCTGTTTCCTTCCCTCCCTCCTTGTTTCCTCCCTCCTTGTTTCCTTCCCTCCCTCCTTGTTTCCTCCCTCCTTGTTTCCTCCCTCCCTTCTTGTTTCCTTCTCTCTTGTTTTCTTCCCTCCCACCTTGTTTCCTTCTCTCCTGTTTCCTTTCCTCCCTCCTTGTTTCCTCCCTCCTTGTTTCCTCCCTTCTTGTTTCTTCCCTCCTTGTTTCCTCCCTCCTTGTTTCCTCCCTCCTTGTTTCCTCCCTCCTTGTTTCCTCCCTCCTTGCTTCCTCCCTCCTTGCTTCCTCCCACACATCATTGAGCTCATCTGTGTCTCTGTATTTTACAAAACCTTTTCAACGTTTTCTTATCACTGCAGCCAAATAAGACTTTTCCACTCCGGGAGATTTGTAACGCAGATGAGAGGGGGAGAGGAGAGGGGGAGGAAGGAGGAGAGAAAAGAGAAAGGACAGATGGAGAAGGGGAGTGTGAGTGGAGTGAAGGAGGAAGAGAGAGGAGAGGGGGATAGAGGGAGAGAGGAACACAGGTGAAAGGAAGGAGAGAGAGGAGAGGGAGAGGGGCTAGAGGAAGACGAGTGAGAGGAGAGAGGGAGATGAGGGAAAGGAGGGACAGGAGAGAGGGGGCACAGAAAGGCAAGTGAAAGTAGGGAGAGAGAGAAAGAGGGATGGCGGCAGCACAGTTTGTCAGTGTGAAAGGGACTGCAGCCTCACTCCCCTCACTCCTCTCACTCCCCTCACTCCCCTCACTCCTCTCACTCCCCTCACTCCCCTCACTCCCTTCACTCCCCTCACTCCCCTCTCTCCCCTCACTCCTCTCACTCCCCTCACTCCCCTCACTCCCCTCACTCCCCTCACTCCTCTCACTCCCCTCACTCCCCTCACTCCCCTCACTCCTCTCACTCCCCTCACTCCCCTCACTCCCTCTCTCCCCTCTCTCCACTCTCTCCTCTCACTCCAGTCACGCCCCTCACTCCCCTCACTCCTCTCACTCCCCTCACTCCCCTCACTCCCTTCACTCCCCTCACTCCCCTCACTCCCCTCACTCCCCTCACTCCCTTCACTCCCCTCACTCCCCTCACTCCTCTCACTCCCCTCACTCCCCTCACTCCCCTCACTCCTCTCACTCCCCTCACTCCTCTCACTCCCCTCACTCCCCTCACTCCCCTCACTCCTCTTTGTTTCCACCTTTAGAGCCTTTGTTCTGCATTAGCTCTGAGCAGAGGGCGACAGTGACACTCTCCAGCCTGGTACTGCCCCAAGCATTTGCCCCACCCTTTCTCTCCCTCACTCCACCCTGGCACTCTTTCTCTCCCTTGGGCATTGTTTCACTCTTTTCTTGTCCCCCTGGCCCTCCAACTCTCCACCCTAACACTCCTCTCCTCCCTAACACTCCTCTCCCCCCTGGCACTCCTCTCCTCCCTGGCACTCCTCTCCCCCCTGGCACTCCTCTCCTCCCTAACACTCCTCTCCCCCCTAGCACTCCTTTCTACCCCGGCACTCCCTCCCAACCCCCTGGCACTCCTCTCCCCCCTAGCACTCCTCTCCCCCCTGGCACTCCTCTCCCCCCTAGCACTCCTCTCCTCCCTGGCACTCCTCTCCTCCCTAACACTCCTCTCCTCCCTGACACTCCTCTCCCCCCTGACACTCCTCTCCCCCCTGACACTCCTCTATCCCCTGGCACTCCTCTCCCCCTCGGCACTCCTCTCCCCCGTAACACTCCTCTCCCCCCTGGCACTCCTCTATCCCCTGGCACTCCTCTCCCCCGTAACACTCCTCTCCCCCCTGACACTCCTCTCCCCCGTAACACTCCTCTCCCCCCTGGCACTCCTCTCCGCCCGGGCACTCCTCTCCCCCCTCGCACTCCTCTCCTCCCGGGCCCTCCTCTCCTCCCGGGCACTCCTCTCCTCCCTGGCACTCCTCTCCCCCGTACCACTCCTCTCCCCCCTGGCACTCCTCTCCTCCCTGGCACTCCTCTCCTCCCTGACACTCCTCTCCCCCTGACACTCCTCTCCCCGTAACACTCCTCTCCTCCCTGGCACTCCTCTCCCCCCTGGCACTCCTCTCCTCCCTGGCACTCCTCTCCTCCCTGGCACTCCTCTCCCCCCTGGCACTCCTCTATCCCCTGACACTCCTCTCCCCCGTAACACTCCTCTCCTCCCTGGCACTCCTCTCCCCCCTGGCACTCCTCTCCTCCCGGGCACTCCTCGCCTCCCTGACACTCCTCTCCCCCTGGCACGCCTCTCCCCCCTGGCACTCCTCTCGCCCCTGGCACTCCTCTCCCCCCTGGCACTCCTCCCCCCCTGGTACTCCATCTTTTGCCCCCGGCCCTCCTGTAACAGCACAGTCACAGTGCCGCTGTGTCTGTGTGAGTGTCATGGTCACAGTGTGTGGAGCTGCTGGTCCTTGTTGTTTTAATGGTTTTCTGTCAAACACGCTTCTGAAAATAACACTTTTTGTCTTTTGAAATAAAAAAAGGAAAAGCAAATGTTTGAAAACACTTGTCAATCATCACATGAAACTCCAGCCCCTTTTCCACGGGCACCGTTCTGTTGGGGACTTAGAGCCATGTGTGCGCTTGGTCATTTTGGGGATAAAAAAACTTCTCAGTGTCAATATGAACACTGCAAATGTTTTCTTCACAAACTGAATCTAAATCATGCTCATAATCATCAGGCCGATTGATAAAGGAGTTGTTTGGTAATTCCAAGTCTGTGGTGCTGTTCTGTTTTATTGTCAGCCTTTTTCTTTGTGCTTCTTCTCGTGTCTCTTTATGCCCTGCAGTCAGTGTGGCTCATGTTAGGGGCTCATGTTAGGGGCTCATGTTAGGGGCTCATGTTAGGGGCTCATGTTAGGGGCTCATGTTAGGGGCTCATGTTAGGGGCTCATGTTAGGGGCTCATGTTAGGGGCTCATGTTAGGGGCTCATGTTAGGGGCTCATGTTAGGGGCTCATGTTAGGGGCTCATGTTAGGGGCTCATGTTAGGGGCTCATGTTAGGGGCTCATGTTAGGGGCTCATGTTAGGGGCTCATGTTAGGGGCTCATGTTAGGGGCCTGGTGCACGATGCATACGGTCCCTTAGTCCACTTCTTTACAGTTTGTGGAAAGCGCCATAGCTAAAGGCATCTGTACCACATGGGCCCCTCTGGGAGCTGATGCTTCCAGGTTCAGACCCCCAAATGGGGCAGTTCACTTTAGACAGAAGAGACACTTGTGGCCTCGACTGATCTGCTCCAAAGTGGCTCAGTGGAATCCAAACTGTGAATGGGAGAAGTGAGCTGAACATTTGGACTCGACAAAAGCCACAGTTTTCATCCATCACCAGCACATTTTTACATCATCACACATGAGACAACCGGCCCCTGCTCCTGGACCTGACTGGCCCCTGCTCCTGGACCTGACCGGCCCCTGCTCCTGGACCTGACCGGCCCCTGCTCCTGGACACGACCGGCCACTGCTCCTGGATATGACTGGCCCCTGCCACAGGGGGCATGAGTGAGGCGCCCAGTGCACAGGCAGAAGAACACGCTCCATCTTCATTGAGACTGTTCTCCATGAGCTCAGTGCTGTTTATCACAGGTCTGTGGGGACTCCAGCCACAGAGCCACAGTTTGACCCATTCACATTAAAGTGACAGTCTAAGTTTTTTGACATGAATCTGTACGTCCCCGTCAGCAGTGTTGTGCATTAACACTGACTTACCTCCCAACAGTGTCCAGAGCCGAGTTCTTCGCCGGTTTTGGTGCTGATGAAAGTGTGCGGCAAGTTGGCTGGAGTCATGAAAATAAAGTGTTTTTCTTCTCAAAACAATGTGTTCAAAAGAGTGACATATTTGCATCACGAATCCTGAACTAAAAAAAGTCAGACCTCATAATCGCTTGGTACTATTTTCTCTCCGGTCGTATCACTGCGCTGCCTCCAGGTGGCGCTGCGCCTGTTTCACTGTTTCCTGCTCGGAAAGTTCACAACAACATGTGTGACTACGACAGCGGTGATTAAGACTTTGCCTTTAGCACAGAGCCAAGGGGAGGTCTTTATGAACCTGAATATACTGAGGCCCAAACTCACCAGATGGAGTCAGAACAGCAGAGACAGAGGAGGACAGAGGGACGAGCTGAAGAACCTGGATTTGTGTTGTTCCAGCCTGAAGAATCACAAGTCTGCATCATTTATATATATATATATTCTTCTATAGCTTATACAGCTTATATACTTCTGGCTGTAGCTCTCTCATTAGCTCTGTCGCGGCGTCATCGCTCTGATCGTAAACACTGAACTACTGAATAAAGTGTTGGATTCGTGGACGGCGTCACCTGGTGGCAGCACAGTGATACAACTGGAGAGAAAATAGTACCGAGTGTATTATGAGGTCTGACAGTTTTCTTATGCAAATATGTCACTGTTTTGAACACATTGTTTTGGGGAGACAAACACTTTATTTTCATGACACTTTCATCAGCACCGAAACCAGAGAAGAACTCGGCTCTGGACACTGTTGGGAGGTAAGTCAGTGTTGATGCACGACACTGCTGGGGATGTCATATAGATTCATGTAAAAAAAAAAACTATCCCTTTAGGATTCTAGTTTCTGTTTGTGCTGGAGTCATTGTTGGTGCCCTTTGTCATGTGCCTTTAGTCAATACAATTATGATTTGTATTAATTAACTGTATAACACATCTCAATATTTAAGTGCAGAGCATATTGAGGTCAGCTTTTATTGGTTTGAAAACACTATATTCACCAAAAACACTGTTTTATGAATTTCACTTTCATTTTTGACCCACTGAGACTCCCCTCCCTTTGCTCTCTGTGTTAAGTCACTCCCCCTTCAGAGCACTATCACAGCACAGTCAGCGTGCATCCTGCTAAAAACTCCTACACATCACATCAGATTTGTTACGTTGTGGTGTACATTTGTGCATCATGTTTTTGTATATTTGTGGAGAATTGTGTGGGAGCATTGGCGACGTAGGCTTGTGGGCGGAGCCTTGTACAGAATCTTACAGCTTCTTATTGTGTCCACAAGAGCATCACTTACAAAGCACTGGCTGAATGCGGTTCAGCCACAGTTGAACACAGTGCTGTGCAGGGGAATCTTACAGATAACCATAAGGTGGTTGAATATGGCCTGGGAGAGATCACTAGATTACTCAAAGATGCATGAATGACATGTAAAACCTCTTCAGGCATGTTTTTAATGAGGGAACATTATAACATGGTAGAAAGTGTACAACAATCGATTTAGCATAATACCCCTTCTTTAACAATATAGAGTTGCTGGTGAATTGATTCTGATTTGCAATGTTCTGTTTTTCAAACATTTGTGCCTTGGCTCTGGTTCTTCTGAGGTAGTGCTGTGCACACACAGGAGTGAATAAAACACACACAGGAGTGAATAAAACACACAGGAGTGAATAAAACACACAGGAGTGAATAAAACAAAATACATGAATAACACAAGCATCTCTAGGCCATGAAGCCGATCAGTGCAGCTGCTTTACTCACAGCTCCTGTACCATCGCCGCTGACTCTTCTGTTGGTCACTGCTTCATTCCCTGTCAGTGCAAAGCTAAAGAATCAGCCCATATTGTTGAGCATAAACAAAAGTACCATTTGGACATCCTCAAGTCCTATTTCACGTGGATGATTTAGATTTTCCTCTGCATGTAACAGCACATTCCCATTCACATTAGGAACTAGGAGAGGCGTTCAACTGCAGGGGGTAAGAAACAGCCAGGGATTATCAGACGTGTGTTTGGACGTCTACTCACTTATTTTAGATCAGCAGAGAGCACAGACTGCAGTGCTTTTACCACAGACTAGCATATGGCGCTTCATTGTTTTAGACCAGGGCTTCATAAACTTTTTGTCTGGCGACACCACAAAAACAACCAGATCGGTTTGGCAACCCCAATGTCCTAGAACCTACAGCACCAGCGAGAGGAAATGAGATCAATCCAAAGCTATAAAACATTTCCTCTCCCTTCTCTTCTCAGCCTGTAGGAATACAAACAATACACTTTATTTATTTTATTAATTTATTTAATGGATTTCATTATATTTTACTCATTGTTTCACCTGGTGTCACACCAGGGACCCGACCCCAACATTAAAGCTCACGTGTTGTGATCCACGGTGGCTGAGTAGCAACACTCAGGCCTCACAGCAAGAAGGTTGCGGGTTCGATCCCCGGGTCGCCCGGACCTTTCTGTGTGGAGTTTGCATGTTCTCCCTGTGTCTGGATGGGTTTCCTCGGGGCTCCGGTTTCCCCTGTCAACTCAAAACATGCAGCACCTGAACTAACATCAAGGACCATGTTGTCCTCCCTCCTGTGGCTCCACCTGCAGAGGGGTTCATAGGGGGTCAGAGGGGTTCATAGGGGGTCAGGGGCTATGAGGATTGGGCAGCAAACTGCCCCCACGCCCCAGTCGGATAAAGTGGAAGAAGATGGATGGATGTTGTGCTCCACTGCAGCCTGCTGTAGTATCTGCAGGGGCACCTTCAGAACAAAGGGTTTTGTTTGCATAATGAATCACCCTTCGTTTTGTGCACTGACCTGTCTGAAATGACCCAGGCACTCACAGGATTTACCGCACACAGAAGTGTTCAGTGGAATCTGGGATTAAAGCTCCTGGATCCTGGAGTGAGGAGCACCTGATGCAGCACCTGACGCACCCAGTTATGGGCCGACCCGCATCACTACTGCCCAGTGTCAGAAAGAAACAGTTTGGAAGTGCGGTATCACAGGCGGTATCACAGCAAACTGCGCTGTTGAACCGCTAATCTGCATCGCAGGAGAAATTCTCTAACTGCGACAGCTCTAGGCAACCCTACGAAAGCTTTTTGTGGCCCCTAGTTTAAGAACCTCTGTTTTAGTCCACTTTGTGAAAGTGAAAGTAAAGGCGCTTTCACACTGCTTGTTCAATTATTTTGTCCACACTATTCAATTCAATTCAATTCAATTTATTTTTGTAGCGCCCAAAATCACAACAACAGTTCCCACCTGGGGGCCTCCATTGTCTCCAGACGCCTCAAACCAGCCTTACTGCAGAGTTTGGTCTCAACCCAAACCGAGACAAATGAACAGCTCTTAGTGGAGGACCTCTCAGCATGTGCATCGATGAAGAACACAGCTGCGAGAACTAATGTGAATTGCAGACACATTCATCATTGACACTTTGAATGCACCAGGTTCCTCCTGGGACCACGGCTGTCTGAGGGAATCCCCACTCCCACGGCTGGGGTTTGTCGCAGCGTGGGCCCAATAGCAAATATTTCGATGTTCTTGTGTGCTGATGACAGTTGTTTTCTTTAATGCGTTCGTCTGACCAGATGTTCATGAGGGCTTGAATTTCTTCAGAAGCCCAGTTTGACCTTTGAGGTTCACCTGGTGTCTTCTTCATTCACCACAAACAGGAAATGAAATAATTAGTATCTCCTCCCATGACGCATTTCAATAGTTGGTTTGGACTGTGGTTTGGACCGAAGTTGGCGTTCACCACATGAGAGTTTGGCATTAGGGGTGGAGACCGAGACCATTTCTTTTTTCAGGTCTCGATCCACTGGATCCGAGTGCGACTGAACCTTTCACAACACTGAAAACCAACCGAGCCAAGAGCTTCTGCTTCCACTGGAACATTTAGTGCAACAACTGCTGTCAGTGTGAAAGAACCGGTGGTGTCGGGTGCCCCACTCCTCTCCTTCATCTCTCCTCCTCTCCTCCTCTCCTCTCCTTCATCTCTCCTCCTCTCCTCTCCTTCATCTCTCCTCCTCTCCTCCTCTCCTCTCCTTCATCTCTCCTCCTCTCCTCCTCTCCTCTCCTTCACCTCTCCTGCTCTCAGACACTCCTCCTCTCCTCTCCTTCACCTCTCCTGCTCTCAGACCCTCCTCTCCTTTATCTCTCCTTCTCTCAGACACTCCTCCTCTCCTTCACCTCTCCTGCTCTCAGACCCTCCTCTCCTTCACCTCTCCTTCTCTCAGACACTCCTCCTCTCCTTCACCTCTTCTGCTCTCAGACCCTCCTCTCCTTCACCTCTCCTGCTCTCAGACCCTCCTCTCCTTCACCTCTCCTGCTCTCAGACCCTCCTCTCCTTTATCTCTCCTGCTCTCAGACCCTCCTCTCCCTCACCTCTCCTTCTCTCAGACACTCCTCCTCTCCTTCACCTCTCCTGCTCTCAGACACTCCTCCTCTCCTCTCCTTCATCTCTCTTGCTCTCAGACACTCCTCCTCTCCTCCTCTCCTCTCCTTCACCTCTTCTCTCTCTGATCACATTTATCTCCTGTAACTTCAAAGTGCTCTGGGGGTTCCTCGTCTCAGCTGTGAAACTGCCCTGACTGAGTCTCTAACCACATTTTCTCTGCTTCCACCAAACTGTGCACCTGCTCAGAGAGGGGGCGCTATAGAGCCGCCCAAGGGGTCCCAAGAGTTTGTGTTCAGCTTGTGACGCACACATTTAAAGGAGCTGTGTGTATCCTGCATTCTTACAGATATAAAAGTACTACAAATCTGATCTTGTGTTGCCAGAGCTTTAACCTGCAGAAAACACACCAAAAGTACAAGACGGCTTTAAAGAGCTTTTATTTTCAGAAGCCTCAGATCAACACAAGCATTCATGGTCCTGTATAGGAGTTTGATTTTCAACAGGTGAGAAAAACTGAAAAACTGCAAAAACAAATGAGCTCCGCCTGCTCTAGGTCAGTACTTTCAGGTCACTTTGTGTTCATATAAATCTCAGATCAAAATCTAACAAAGCCTCAGACAGAGCAGTGCTTACAGTTGGCATCACAGCCCCAGGGTATGTTGATGACATGAGCTGTGAAGTATCATACAAAATTAGAACAGTTAAAATGTTCCATAATGTTCCTTTAAACCTGTGAGTGTGTGAATGTTGGATCCTCGGTGCTCTTCAGGTCTGAGTTTTCCTTCTAAACTCCACAGTGGCCCCTGGATCAGGACAGAGTCTGTCTGGAGTCTGGCTCTGCTCCAAACTCCCATCAGCCCTCACACAATGGAGCTGTCTAATGTCAGGAGCCTCATTTAATGGACGTCTGAAGACAGCACAGGCTCATGCACAGGCCAAGTTACACCAACAGTACTTCAAGTACAAATCATTACTGCATCTAGAAGCAATATGAGCAGCAGCATGAACAGAAGCTGTAGTAGTATTACACTATTACAAAGTAGTATTACAGTATTACAAATGAGTACACTTAGTGGTACACTTTAGCCCGCTACACACTACAGGATTTTTTGGTCTTAAACATTTTTTAAACGTGCGAGAAAATGCGCCACACCACAAACACGAGGAGAAACTTAAGAGACTTAAAATCTCCGAACACAAAGACTGCAGTGGGATCTGTGTGGAGCTCAGGATATAAAGCTGTGAGCTGATGGCCTCAGCTGTTTCCTGTAAAACCACTCGCTCTGAGACTCTGAAGTGTTCAAAGATCAGAGCTCTGCACTAGTTTAGATACAAGTCCAAACTGTGTTGTTATTATTTGTGAAATGTGGAGAAATACTTCAGATACAGGAGTTTTAAAGCAGAAAAGAGGAGATAAAGTCCACATGAAGTAGAGTCACTGTCGCTGATCTGTAAACAGACACACGTGAGGAACTATCTTGCCTTTATACTTATTATTTCAAACTAGATTAATAGTGCGGTTTTGTGGACTGGATGTCATTATTTGTGGAGGACAATTTCTGTGGATAATGTGGATGAGACGCTGCACTTTAAATTGACCACATTTAAGAGAAGTGAGTGTTTATTTTCGCTCTATCCTGAGTTTGTTGCGTCTCTGTGTCCGTCGCTTCTCTGCCCCTGACGCTCTGTTTTATTAGCTGTTATCGTAGTGTTGCTGATGTTTGGTGGTTCTGATCTGACACTGACACTGCACATGAGGAGAAGCAGCTTCAAAATCGCACAGAGACAAAAAGTCGAGTCACGCCTCCCAAAACAGATTCTGACTGTGATAAGAAATCACAGCCAGAATCGGGTGAATTCTCCTGTAGTGTGTGGCGGCTTTTAGTTGTAGTGATAGTAGCATTAGCAGTATTAGTAGTATTAGTAGTAGAAGTAGAAGTAGTAGTAGTAGTAGTAGTAGTAGTAGTAATAATAAGTAGTAGTAATTGCTGTTGTTGCTGGTAGTAATGTTGGTAATAACAATGTTGTAATAACAATAACAATGTTGTTGTTATATTTGCGTTGGCAATAACAATGTTGGTAATAATGTAATATGCTGTCAAGTATGTCATTGGCGGTTGCAGTATTAGTAGTAGTTGTTAGTTATAGGTATTGGCAATTGTTGTAGTAAGCGGTAGCGTTGTAGTACCAGTAGTATTGTAATGTTGTAGCGGTAGTAATGTTAGCGGTATTGTAGTTGTTAGTATTAGTTGTATTGGCGGTTAATTGTTGGTGGTTGTAGCAGTATTGTAGTGGTGGTATTGTTGTGGTGGTGGCGGTGGCGGTGGCGGTGGCGGTGGCGGTATTAGTGGTGGTAGTGGTGGTGGTGGTGGTGGTGGCGGTGGCGGTGGTGGTGGTGGCGGTGGTAGCGGTGGTAATTATTGGTTAGTGGTGGTGGCGGTGGTAGCGGTGGTGGTATTGGTGGTAGTGGTGGTAGTGGTAGCGGTGGCGGTGGCGGTGGCTTGTTAGTGGTAGCGGTGGCATGGTAGTGGCGGTGGCGGTGGTGGTATTGGTAGTGGTGGTAGTGGTAGCGGTGGCGGTGGCGGTATTAGTGGTAGTGGTGGTGGTAGCGGTAGCGGTGGCAGTTAGTGGTATAGCGGTGGCAGCGGTGGCGGTAGCGGTGCCAGTGGTAGTGGTAATGGTAGCGGTAGTAGTGGCGGTAGCATAGTATGGCAGCAGTAGCAGTAGCAGTAGTAGTAGCAGTAGCAGCAGTAGCAGTAGCAGTATTAGTAGTAGTAGTATTAGTAGTAGTAGCAGTAGCAGTAGTAGTAGTAGTAGTAGTAGCAGTATTAGTAGTAGTAGTAGTAGCAGTAGCAGTAGTAGTAGCAGTAGCAGCAGTAGCAGTATTAGTAGCATTATTAGTAGTAGTAGTAGTAGTAGTAGTAGCAGTAGTAGCAGTAGTAGTAGTAGTAGTAGTAGTAATAGCAGTAGTAGTAGTAGTAATAGCAGTAGTAGTAGTAGTTAGTAGTAGTAGTAGTAGTAGTAGTAGTAGTAGTTAGTAGTAGTAGTTGTAGTTTTAATAGCAGTAGTAGTTGCAATAGTTGTTGCAGTAGTAGTTGCAGTAGTCGTTGCAGTAGTAGTTGCAGTAGGTCCAGTATTTGCAGTAGTTGTAGCTGTGGCTGTCTCCTTCACCAGTGCTATTTGTGTAACTAGTAGTAAGTGTACTCGTAGTATTCATAGTATTCGTAGTATTTGTAATATCTGTTCCTCCGGCTCAGGCCCCGTTGTGTTTAACTGCACAGAGTGAGAGCTGTTTTCAGTGTGAAGATGCGGCGCTCAGGAGGAGGCCGCCCTCTGCTGGAGAAGCAGAATATTTGTATATATTTCTTCCACTGACTCACAGGTTGGAGGTTTGATCCCAGCTGCCACAGGAGAATATTGTTATTGTGCCCTTAAGCAAGACACTTTGGTCCCCTGTGTCTGCGTGCACTCTTGGGTGAATGGGTGTGTGAATGGGTGAGTGCTTCCTGATGTGAAGAGGCCTGAGTGCCCATTACACACAGAACGGCTGCATAAATGTGACACTTTACCATCTCATGTGACCATTTTCCCTCACGGCCCTTGGAAACATCCACAGTTCTGTTTTTATATCGCTCCCTTTAAGAATATCAATGACTTTCTGTGACACTGCAGGTTTTGGGGCTTGTGCTGCTCGTGTTATAACAGTGTTCACTCAGATGTCATGTTTCACATGTCATTTATGCACGTTTGGGGAATCTAGTGATCTCTCCCAGGCTCTATGCAAACCCTCCTTACAGTTCGCTTTATAATCTATATCACCCATTCTCCTACACGGCAAATCCATAAATATACAAAAACATACAAAACTGTGCACAACTGGACACACCTGATGTCATGTGCAGTAGTTTCATTAGCAGGATTCACGCTGAGTCTGTTCAGGTCTCCAAAGGGGGAGGGACTGGAACTCATTATATATGTGAATATGTTTTCTGCAAATATAACATTTTGAAAAGAGTAAAAGACGACGTGGTGATGTGTTAGCAGCTAATACCCCATAGAAGTGTCAGGAGGTATTAACTGCTCATTGAATGTTTTTTCCTTTCATTACAGTAAAAGTACTTAGAGAAGAATGTAGTCGTCATCATTCCAGAATATGTTAATGTGACGGTTTCTTTTCTAAATCACTGATCCGCCACAGAAAGTGACAGTCGTGGCCTGAGGTCAGAACTATAAAAACACTTAAAGCTACGAGGAGATTAATGACCAGAGGACACTCAGGAGGACACTCAGGAGGACATTCAGGAGGACATTCAGGAGGACACTCAGGAGGACACTCAGGGAGGACACTCAGGGAGGACACTCAGGAGGACACTCAGGAGGACACTCAGGGAGGACACTCAGGAGGACACTCAGGAGGACACTCAGGGAGGACACTCAGGAGGACACTCAGGAGGACACTCAGGAGGACACTCAGGAGGACACTCAGGAGGACACTCAGGGAGGACACTCAGGAGGACACTCAGGAGGACACTCAGGAGGACACTCAGGAGGACACTCAGGAGGACACTCAGGAGGACACTCAGGAGGACACTCAGGGAGGAGCCTGAAATTTTCTGTGTGAACAGAGCATATTTGAGACTTTGGAAAGTCCAGGTGTGTTTTGGATGAGAACATTATAAGATGGTTAAATGGTCCATTTTCTGTAATATGAGTTCTTTAATTAATTTATCCTTTACGCTCTGTTCATATTTTGTATTGATTTTCCTTCAGTACTTTACAGCAATAATAGAAAACGTGAGCTGCTTCGATTGTGTTTTTTCTGTATGTTCCTGTAGAGCCTCTGTAGAGTAGAGATCTGACCCTGAGCACACTGTGTGTCCAGGTTCACCTCCTGAGGGACCAGCTGAACGCAGAGGCCACTGCACGGATCGAAGCCCAGGCCAGAGTGCACCAACTCCTGCTGCAGAACCGAGAACTCCTCCAGCACATCTCTGCCCTGGTGCAGCAGATACAGGAGCTGGAGCAGAGGACGGACCCCCAGAGCTGTGAGTACGGGGGGGTCAGGGGAGGACGGGCCCCCTGAGCTGTGAGTACAGGGGGTCAGGGGAGGTCGGGCACTGTACCAGATTTTTCCCGTCTTAAAAAGGTGAAAAACAGAACTCGTTAATTTTAAGCCGTTTGCAGTCGTCTAAAGTTCTTCTTCTCTTCTGCATTCTGAGGATCCTAATTATTCACTGTGCTGAGCTTATTAGAGCTTTTCAGAATTTCCAGAGGCCAGAGCAGAGTTTGCCATCAGTGTAATGCTAGCATGCTAATGAGCACTTCCAGATTGTCACACAATAAAACTTTATAAATAGACGCAGACACCACATAACAGAGATACTGTCCTTATACAGTAGATCTGCACTGGGCGAAGAATCATTGTGCTTAAGTCCTGTAGGGCCGTATTTTACTTAAGTCCTGTAGGGCCGTATTTTACTTAAGTCCTGTAGGGCCGTATTTTACTTAAGTCCTGTAGGGCCGTATTTTACTTAAGTCCTGTAGGGCCGTATTTTACTTAAGTCCTGTAGGGCCGTATTTTACTTAAGTCCTGTAGGGCTGTATTTTACTTAAGTACTGTAGGGCCGTATTTTACTTAAGTACTGTAGGGCCGTATTTTACTTAAGTACTGTAGGGCCGTATTTTACTTAAGTACTGTAGGGCCGTATTTTACTTAAGTACTGTAGGGCCGTATTTTACTTAAGTCCTGTAGAAATGATTTTACTTAAGTACTGTAGGGCCGTATTTTACTTAAGTACTGTAGGGCCGTATTTTACTTAAGTACTGTAGGGCCGTATTTTACTTAAGTCCTGTAGGGCCGTATTTTACTTAAGTCCTGTAGGGCTGTATTTTACTTAAGTACTGTAGGGCCGTATTTTACTTAAGTACTGTAGGGCCGTATTTTACTTAAGTACTGTAGGGCCGTATTTTACTTAAGTCCTGTAGGGCTGTATTTTACTTAAGTCCTGTAGGGCCGTATTTTACTTAAGTACTGTAGGGCCGTATTTTACTTAAGTCCTGTAGGGCCGTATTTTACTTAAGTCCTGTAGGGCCGTATTTTACTTAAGTCCTGTAGGGCCGTATTTTACTTAAGTCCTGTAGGGCCGTATTTTACTTAAGTCCTGTAGGGCCGTATTTTACTTAAGTCCTGTAGGGCCGTATTTTACTTAAGTCCTGTAGGGCCGTATTTTACTTAAGTCCTGTAGGGCCGTATTTTACTTAAGTACTGTAGGGCCGTATTTTACTTAAGTACTGTAGGGCCGTATTTTACTTAAGTCCTGTAGGGCCGTATTTTACTTAAGTCCTGTAGGGCCGTATTTTACTTAAGTACTGTAGGGCCGTATTTTACTTAAGTCCTGTAGGGCCGTATTTTACTTAAGTACTGTAGGGCCGTATTTTACTTAAGTACTGTAGGGCCGTATTTTACTTAAGTCCTGTAGGGCCGTATTTTACTTAAGTACTGTAGGGCCGTATTTTACTTAAGTCCTGTAGGGCCGTATTTTACTTAAGTCCTGTAGGGCCGTGTTTTACTTAAGTCCTGTAGGGCCGTATTTTACTTAAGTACTGTAGGGCCGTATTTTACTTAAGTCCTGTAGGGCCGTATTTTACTTAAGTCCTGTAGGGCCGTATTTTACTTAAGTACTGTAGGGCCGTATTTTACTTAAGTCCTGTAGGGCCGTATTTTACTTAAGTCCTGTAGGGCCGTATTTTACTTAAGTCCTGTAGGGCCGTATTTTACTTAAGTCCTGTAGGGCCGTATTTTACTTAAGTCCTGTAGGGCCGTATTTTACTTAAGTCCTGTAGGGCCGTATTTTACTTAAGTACTGTAGGGCCGTATTTTACTTAAGTCCTGTAGGGCCGTATTTTACTTAAGTCCTGTAGGGCCGTATTTTACTTAAGTCCTGTAGGGCCGTATTTTACTTAAGTCCTGTAGGGCCGTATTTTACTTAAGTCCTGTAGGGCCGTGTTTTACTTAAGTCCTGTAGGGCCGTATTTTACTTAAGTACTGTAGGGCCGTATTTTACTTAAGTCCTGTAGGGCCGTATTTTACTTAAGTCCTGTAGGGCCGTATTTTACTTAAGTACTGTAGGGCCGTATTTTACTTAAGTCCTGTAGGGCCGTATTTTACTTAAGTACTGTAGGGCCGTATTTTACTTAAGTCCTGTAGGGCCGTATTTTACTTAAGTCCTGTAGGGCCGTATTTTACTTAAGTCCTGTAGGGCCGTATTTTACTTAAGTCCTGTAGGGCCGTATTTTACTTAAGTCCTGTAGGGCCGTATTTTACTTAAGTCCTGTAGGGCCGTATTTTACTTAAGTCCTGTAGGGCCGTATTTTACTTAAGTCCTGTAGGGCCGTGTTTTACTTAAGTCCTGTAGGGCCGTATTTTACTTAAGTACTGTAGGGCCGTATTTTACTTAAGTACTGTAGGGCCGTATTTTACTTAAGTCCTGTAGGGCCGTATTTTACTTAAGTCCTGTAGGGCCGTATTTTACTTAAGTCCTGTAGGGCCATATTTTACTTAAGTCCTGTAGGGCCGTATTTTACTTAAGTCCTGTAGGGCCGTATTTTACTTAAGTCCTGTAGGGCCGTATTTTACTTAAGTCCTGTAGGGCCGTATTTTACTTAAGTACTGTAGGGCCGTATTTTACTTAAGTACTGTAGGGCCGTATTTTACTTAAGTCCTGTAGGGCCGTATTTTACTTAAGTCCTGTAGGGCCGTATTTTACTTAAGTACTGTAGGGCCGTATTTTACTTAAGTCCTGTAGGGCCGTATTTTACTTAAGTCCTGTAGGGCCGTATTTTACTTAAGTCCTGTAGGGCCGTATTTCCTGGCCTTTCCCTCATAAGTCTCGTGTGCTGGGGCCTCCCCTGGTTCCAGGCTCTGCTCTGGGTGAATATTGTCACAGTTTCCTCCTCTTGAGTCCCTCCAAAGCTCGAGCAGATGATGTAACTGTGTGAAAGTCGGTGCAGTGTCCCAAACGCAGCCTCTGATTAATTGTGTTTTAGAGTTCACACTAATCGTCTTCCCCGTATATCTTCATGATTTCACACATTCGTCTGACACAAGTTCTGTCCCTTTGCATTTCAATGAGACCAGTGTGAGTGTCAGAGCCTCACTGGACCTGGAGCTGCTCAGGGGACCAGGGTTTGGAATGTTTAAGATTTGATCACAATTTTAATTTTGTGAAGTAAAAAATGCCAAGAATTATAAGGAAATGAAATATATTCTATATATGAAATATATGAAATACTTTTAGCACTGAATATAAAGTAAATCCATGAAATGGGTTTTATGTTTGTGGAGTTCACTTTCTGCTGTCCACAGTGAATCCTCTGCTCCATCTGACCCCTCTCCTCTGCATCACATACACTGTCCTCTTGATTGATCTGATTGATCTTGATTGATCTGACCTGAAAGTACGAGTTGCTCAGTAATTCAGACTTCTTCATGTTGAGGTAATGTCCCTGTGTATTTTTATCCACAGTGCAGTGTTTTATACTCGTCTGTCAACACTGATGACTCACAGAGTTCTGCTCTGTATTCTGCAGCAGTGGCCTCTGCCTCTGGACTTTATCCTTGAATTATCACTTTTCCCTTTCAGACTAGTCAATTTTGTCAAAGTGAAAATTCAAATTTAGTTTTAGGCATTTTCTGAACAACCTTGCAGTAATTTTGGGCTTTGGTGTCAATGTGGCCCTAACACACTGACACTGTACCACAGACACTGTACCACAGACACTGTGCCACAGACACTGTACCACAGACACTGTACCACAGACACTGCACCACAGACACTGTATCACAGACACTGTACCACAGACACTGCACCACAGACACTGTATCACAGACACTGTACCACCGACACTGTGCCACAGACACTGTATCACAGACACTGTGCCACAGACACTGTGCCACAGACACTATACTACCAACACTGTATCACAGACATTGCACCACAGACACTGCACCACCGACACTGTACCACAGACACTGTGCCACAGACACTGTATCACAGACACTGTGCCACAGACACTGTATCACAGACACTGTGCCACAGACACTGTATCACAGACACTGTGCCACAGACACTGCACCACAGACACTGTACCACAGACACTGTATCACAGACACTGTGCCACAGACACTGTATCACAGACACTGTACCACAGACACTGCACCACAGACACTGTACCACAGACACTGTATCACAGACACTGTGCCACAGACACTGCACCACAGACACTGCACCACCGACACTGTACCACAGACACTGTGCCACAGACACTGTATCACAGACACAGTGCCAGACACTGCGCCACAGACACTGCACCACCGACACTGTATCACAGACACTGTATCACAGACACTGTACCACAGACACTGCACCACAGACACTGTACCACAGACACTGTATCACAGACACTGCACCACAAACACTGTACCACAGACATTGTGCCACAGACACTGTATCACAGACACTGTATCACAGACACTGTATCATAGACACTGTACCACCGACACTGTATCACAGGCACTGTATCACAGACACTGTACCACAGACACTGTACCACAGACACTGTACCACAGACACTGTGCCACAGACACTGTATCACAGACACTGCGCCACAGACACTGCGCCACAGACACTGCACCACCGACACTGTATCACAGACACTGTATCACAGACACTGTACCACAGACACTGTATCACAGACACTGTATCACAGACACTGTACCACCGACACTGTACCACAGACACTGTGCCACAGACACTGTACCACCGACACTGTACCACAGACACTGTATCACAGACACTGTATCACAGACACTGTATCACAGACACTGTACCACCGACACTGTATCACAGACACTGTACCACAGACACTGTACCACAGACACTGCACCACAGACACTGTACCACAGACACTGTATCACAGACACTGTGCCACAGACACTGTACCACAGACACTGTACTACCAACACTGTATCACAGACACTGCGCCACTGACACTGCACCACCGACACTGTGCCACAGACACTGTGCCACAGACACTGTATCACAGACACTGTGCCACAGACACTGCACCACAGACACTGTACCACAGACACTATATCACAGACACTGTGCCACAGACACTGTATCACAGACACTGTACCACAGACACTGCACCACAGACACTGTACCACAGACACTGTATCACAGACACTGTGCCACAGACACTGCACCACAGACACTGCACCACCGACACTGTACCACAGACACTGTGCCACAGACACTGTATCACAGACACAGTGCCACAGACACTGCGCCACAGACACTGCACCACCAACACTGTATCACAGACACTGTATCACAGACACTGTACCACAGACACTGCACCACAGACACTGTACCACAGACACTGTATCACAGACACTGCACCACAGACACTGTACCACAGACACTGTGCCACAGACACTGTATCACAGACACTGTATCACAGACACTGTATCACAGACACTGTACCACCGACACTGTATCACAGGCACTGTATCACAGACACTGTACCACAGACACTGTACCACAGACACTGTACCACAGACACTGTGCCACAGACACTGTATCACAGACACTGCGCCACAGACACTGTACCACAGACACTGCACCACAGACACTGTACCACAGACACTGTATCACAGACACTGTATCACAGACACTGTACCACCGACACTGTACCACAGACACTGTGCCACAGACACTGTACCACCGACACTGTACCACAGACACTGTATCACAGACACTGTATCACAGACACTGTATCACAGACACTGTATCACAGACACTGTACCACCGACACTGTATCACAGACACTGTACCACAGACACTGTACCACAGACACTGCACCACAGACACTGTACCACAGACACTGTATCACAGACACTGCGCCACAGACACTGCACCACAGACACTGTACTACCGACACTGTACCACAGACACTGCACCACCGACACTGTATCACAGACACTGTACCACCGACACTGTACCACAGACACTGCACCACAGACACTGTACCACAGACACTGTGCCACAGACACTGTGCCACAGACACTGTACCACAGACACTGTGCCACAGACACTGTATCACAGACACTGTATCACAGACACTGTGCCACAGACACTGTGCCACAGACACTGTACCACAGACACTGTACTACCAACACTGTATCACAGACACTGCGCCACTGACACTGCACCACCGACACTGTGCCACAGACACTGTGCCACAGACACTGTATCACAGACACTGTATCACAGACACTGTGCCACAGACACTGTGCCACAGACACTGTACTACCAACACTGTATCACAGACACTGCACCACAGACACTGCACCACCGACACTGTGCCACAGACACTGTATCACAGACACTGTGCCACAGACACTGTATCACAGACACTGTGCCACAGACACTGCACCACAGACACTGTACCACAGACACTGTATCACAGACACTGTGCCACAGACACTGTATCACAGACACTGTACCACAGACACTGCACCACAGACACTGTACCACAGACACTGTATCACAGACACTGTGCCACAGACACTGCACCACAGACACTGCACCACCGACACTGTGCCACAGACACTGTATCACAGACACTGTGCCACAGACACTGCACCACAGACACTGCACCACAGACACTGTATCACAGACACTGTATCACAGACACTGTACCACAGACTCTGCACCACAGACACTACCACAGACACTGTATCACAGACACTGCACCACAGACACTGTACCACAGACACTGTGCCACAGACACTGTATCACAGACACTGTACCACCGACACTGTACCACAGACACTGTATCACAGACACTGTATCACAGACACTGTATCACAGACACTGTATCATAGACACTGTACCACAGACACTGTATCACAGACACTGTATCACAGACACTATCACAGACACTGTACCACCGACACTGTACCACAGACACTGTACCACAGACACTGTACCACAGACACTGTACCACAGACACTGTACCACAGACACTGTATCACAGACACTACCACAGACACTGTACCACAGACACTGTGCCACAGACACTGTATCACAGACACTGCGCCACAGACACTGCACCACAGACACTGCACCACCGACACTGTATCGCAGACACTGTATCACAGACACTGTACCACAGACACTGCACCACAGACACTGTACCACAGACACTATATCACAGACACTGTATCACAGACACTGTACCACAGACACTGTACCACAGACACTGTGCCACAGACACTGCACCACAGACACTGCGCCACAGACACTGTATCACAGACACTGTACCACAGACACTGTACCACAGACACTGTATCACAGACACTGTATCACAGACACTGTGCCACAGACACTGTACCACAGACACTGTACCACAGACACTGCACCACAGACACTGCACCACCGACACTGTATCACAGACACTGTATCACAGACACTGTACCACAGACACTGCACCACAGACACTGTACCACAGACACTGTACCACAGACACTGCCACAGACACTGCACCACAGACACTGTACTACAGACACTGTGCCACAGACATTGTATCACAGACACTGTACCACTGACACTGTACCACAGACACTGTATCACAGACACTGTACCACCGACACTGTATCACAGGCACTGTATCACAGACACTATACCACAGACACTGTACCACAGACACTGTACCACAGACACTGTATCACAGACACTGTGCCACAGACACTGTACCACAGACACTGTACCACAGACACTGCACCACAGACACTGCTCCACAGACACTGTACCACAGACACTGTGCCACAGACACTGTGCCACAGACACTGTATCACAGACACTGTGCCACAGACACTGTACCACAGACACTGTATCACAGACACTGTGCCACTGACACTGTATCACAGACACTGTGCCACAGACACTGTATCACAGACACTGTGCCACCGACACTGTATCACAGACACTGTACCACAGACACTGTACCACAGACACTGTACCACAGACACTGCACCACAGACACTGTACCACCGACACTGTATCACAGACACTGTATCACAGACACTGTACCACAGACACTGTACCACAGACACTGTAACACAGACACTGTCCCACAGACACTGTACCACAGACACTGTACCACAGACACTGTACCACAGACACTGCACCACAGACACTGTACCACCGACACTGTATCACAGACACTGTATCACAGACACTGTACCACAGACACTGCACCACAGACACTGCACCACAGACACTGTATCACAGACACTGTGCCACAGACACTGTACCACAGACACTGCACCACAGACACTGCACCACAGACACTGCCACAGACACTGCACCACAGACACTGTACCACAGACACTGTATCACAGACACTGTACCACCGACACTGTACCACAGACACTGCACCACAGACACTGTACCACAGACACTGTACCACAGACACTGTACCACAGACACTGTATCACAGACACTGTGCCACAGACACTGTACCACAGACACTGTACCACAGACACTGCACCACAGACACTGCACCACCGACACTGTATCACAGACACTGTATCACAGACACTGCACCACAGACACTGTACCACAGACACTGTACCACAGACACTGCCACAGACACTGCCACAGACACTGCACCACAGACAAAGTACTACAGACACTGTGCCACAGACATTGTATCACAGACACTGTACCACTGACACTGTACCACAGACACTGTATCACAGACACTGTACCACCGACACTGTATCACAGGCACTGTATCACAGACACTATACCACAGACACTGTACCACAGACACTGTACCACAGACACTGTATCACAGACACTGTGCCACAGACACTGTACCACAGACACTGTACCACAGACACTGCACCACAGACACTGCTCCACAGACACTGTACCACAGACACTGTGCCACAGACACTGTCCCACAGACACTGTATCACAGACACTGTACCACAGACACTGTACCACAGACACTGTATCACAGACACTGTGCCACTGACACTGTATCACAGACACTGTGCCACAGACACTGTATCACAGACACTGTGCCACCGACACTGTATCACAGACACTGTACCACAGACACTGTACCACAGACACTGTACCACAGACACTGTACCACCGACACTGTATCACAGACACTGTATCACAGACACTGTACCACAGACACTGCACCACAGACACTGCACCACAGACACTGTATCACAGACACTGCACCACAGACACTGTACCACCGACACTGTATCACAGACACTGTATCACAGACACTGTACCACAGACACTGCACCACAGACACTGCACCACAGACACTGTATCACAGACACTGTGCCACAGACACTGTACCACAGACACTGCACCACAGACACTGCACCACAGACACTGCCACAGACACTGCACCACAGACACTGTACCACAGACACTGTATCACAGACACTGTACCACCGACACTGTACCACAGACACTGCACCACAGACACTGTACCACAGACACTGTACCACAGACACTGTACCACAGACACTGTATCACAGACACTGTGCCACAGACACTGTACCACAGACACTGTACCACAGACACTGCACCACAGACACTGCACCACCGACACTGTATCACAGACACTGTATCACAGACACTGTATCACAGACACTGCACCACAGACACTGTACCACAGACACTGTACCACAGACACTGCCACAGACACTGCACCACAGACAAAGTACTACAGACACTGTGCCACAGACATTGTATCACAGACACTGTACCACTGACACTGTACCACAGACACTGTATCACAGACACTGTACCACCGACACTGTATCACAGGCACTGTATCACAGACACTATACCACAGACACTGTACCACAGACACTGTACCACAGACACTGTATCACAGACACTGTGCCACAGACACTGTACCACAGACACTGTACCACAGACACTGCACCACAGACACTGCTCCACAGACACTGTACCACAGACACTGTGCCACAGACACTGTGCCACAGACACTGTATCACAGACACTGTGCCACAGACACTGTACCACAGACACTGTATCACAGACACTGTGCCACTGACACTGTATCACAGACACTGTGCCACAGACACTGTATCACAGACACTGTGCCACCGACACTGTATCACAGACACTGTACCACAGACACTGTACCACAGACACTGCACCACAGACACTGTACCACAGACACTGTATCACAGACACTGTACCACAGACACTGTACCACAGACACTGCACCACAGACACTGTACCACAGACACTGTATCACAGACACTGTACCACCGACACTGTACCACCGACACTGTACCACAGACGCTGCACCACAGACGCTGCGCCACAGACGCTGCGCCACAGACACTGCGCCACAGACACTGCGCCACAGACACTGTACCACTGACACTGCATCACTGACACTGTACCACTGACACTGTACCACAGACACTGTACCACAGACACTGTACCACCGACACTGTACCACAGACACTGTACCACCGACACTGTACCACAGACACTGTACCACAGACAGTGTATCACCGACACTGTACCACAGACACTGTATCACCGACACTGTACCACTGACACTGTACCACTGACACTGCACCACAGACACTGTACCACCGACACTGTACCACAGACACTGTACCACCGACACTGTATCACAGACACTGTACCACCGACACTGTATCACAGACACTGCACCACCGACACTGTATCACAGACAGTGTACCACTGACACTGCACCACAGACACTGTACCACCGACACTGTACCACAGACACTGTACCACCGACACTGTATCACAGACACTGTATCACAGACACTGTGCCACAGACACTGTACCACCGACACTGCACCACCGACACTGCATCACAGACACTGTATCACAGACACTGTATCACAGACACTGTATCACAGACACTGTACCACAGACACTGTACCACAGACACTGTACCACCGACACTGTACAACAGACACTGTACCACAAACACTGTACCACAGACACTGTACCACAGACACTGTACCACAGACACTGTACCACAAACACTGTACCACCGACACTGTACCACAGACACTGTACCACAGACACTGTATCACAGACACTGTGCCACAGACACTGTATCACAGACACTGTACCACAGACACTGTATCACAGACACTGTACCACCGACACTGTATCACAGACACTGTATCACAGATACTGTATCACCGACACTGTACCACAGACACTGTACCACAGACACTGTACCACAGACACTGTACCACCGACACTGTGCCACAGACACTGTACCACAGACACTGTACCACCCACACTGTACCACAGACACTGTACCACAGACACTGTACCACCGACACTGTACAACAGACACTGTACCACAAACACTGTACCACAGACACTGTATCACAGACACTGTACCACAGACACTGTACCACAAACACTGTACCACAGACACTGTATCACAGACACTGTACCACAGACACTGTATCACAGACACTGTACCACAGACACTGCACCACAGACACTGTACCACAGACACTGCACCACAGACAGTGTTGTGTCCACAAATAAATAAATTAAATAATAATAATAATACTCATATATATATATATATATATATATATATATATATATATATATATATATATATATATATATATATATATATATATATATATATATATATATACACATTAAAACAGTAAAAGCAACAGTTAAAATCTACATTAAAATCAGGCGTATGAAAGGACAGTGCAGTTGTGGTTATAATGAACAGGCCAGTTTGAACAGAAGAGTTTTGAGTTTGGAGGTCAGGAGGGAGAGTGTTCCAGAGCCGGGGAGCAGCGGCTGAACGCCCTGCTCCCCATTGTAACAAGATGGACAGAAGGGACAGAGAACTGGAGAGAGGAGGAGGAGTGAAGAGAGTGAACGGGTGTGGCAATATGGAGGAGGTCAGAGAGATACGGAGGTGTGAGGCTGTGGATGGCTTTGAATGTGTGGAGCAGGATTTTGTATTGAATGCGGTGTGTGATGTGGAGCCAGTGGAGCTGTTGTGAGACGGGTGTGATGTGGTTGATGGAAGGTGTGTGTGTGATGATGCGAGCAGCAGAGTTCTGAACCAGTTGAAGTTTATGGAGAGTTTTTTGTGGGAGACCAAACAGAAGTGAATTGCAATTATCTAGACGGGAAGTGACGAGGCTGTGAATGAGTACAGCAGTGGACTGTGGAGTGAGGGAGGAAGTGTGACTTTGATAAGGACAGTGGGAAGTGGGTCAAGTTGACATGAAGAGGTTTTGGATTTTTGGATAAAAGAGGAAATTTGATTGACAGAAGGTAGAGTAAATGATGAGAAGGGGGTGGTGGTGATAGGAGATGTAATGACAGGTAGAGTTAGAGCAGAAGAGGGGCTGAGCTGTTGGGGAATAGTGTGGATTTTTGTGGTGAAGAATGAAGCCAAAATATTGCAGAAGTCGGATGAATAGAGGTGAGATGAAGGGAGTCAGGAGGTTTGGTGATGGTTGAAACGAGAGAGAAGATGGTCCTGGAATTTCCTTCATTAGTACTGATTAAATCGGAGTCATATGCAGATCCAGTTTTGGTGACATGATACAAGTAGATATACAAACAACATAATGTCAAACTACATTACACATAGCTAATGCTAAAGTCAAAACCATCACATAAACCGCAACATCATATCAACAATAGTATTTATCATTATTTTGGTGTTATTTTTTCTTACCGCATCAGTTGGATAGATTGAAGGAAATGATCCTTCTATAAAATGAAGCCTTTCTGCAAATCCTTCGCTGTACTGGTGCAGGTTTGTGAAGCGGTCGTCCTTGAAGTGGTTAGCACATACGAAAAGCGTCTTGGGAACTTTCGCAGGCACATTTCCCCGTAAAATAAAAGTAATCCATGTACTTCTCAACAGTTCTGTGGCTGGAGGGCGGTGTAACGATGTGTGTTGGTTAATACAACCAACGCTACGGACTTTGTTCATCATGTTGCGCTTGGACTACAAACCAAAAACAAGATGGCGGACCCGGAGTTATTGAACTTGTATTTCCTTTTTAGGAGATTTCCGCTGAAATTCTGTGATGTAACAGATTGAGAAAACGTAACAGATCGCAGAAAATGAAAACGCCGTGTCTGGGACGGAATTGAAAGATGTCTATAAGATATAAAGATATCTTTGCAACTACTGTATGGTTAAAATTGAGTTTTTATGAGTCAATACACACCATATATACCCTGGAAACACTACCAAAGAGCTAAAAAGTTGATTTAGCATAATAAGTGTTCTTTAAACTCGATGACGATGGATGGTGGATGAGCGAAAGCACAATCCAGGGGAGTACCAGCCGCACAGAGCTAACCCACATAGCTGAGAGAGGGCAACGACTGGAGCATAAAGGCTGTGGCAGCTAGGCTAGGCTATTGCTAGAAGATAGAGCCTGAGACGGCAGCTAGGCTATTTGCTAAGAAGGAATACAAAATCTCTGTATTTGCTAATGAAGCTCAATCACACACATGGCATGACAGTTCGTGTGTGGGATGATTATAATGATGTATGGTTCCCACAGACGGTTAAAAATACTAAAAAAAAAAAAAAAGTCCAGTAGTGCAGTGGCAGCCAAAAACACTCCCGCATGTACCCAGAACCGGACATGATTATTGGGCCTCCTCCTTTGGCTACAATCTTCCACAATATAGCAGAAAACCTATCTATCTCCATGGAGAATGTTCCAAAGTACGGTTTTAACTTTCCAAGGTATTGTGCAGGCAACTTGAGAAAGTGACATAAACTATTTATCGAGAGCAGGAGTGACTCCAGGTATAGCCTCTTGTGCCAGAGGAGGGCGCTGTGCATTAAGCTAAAGAGAAACACTCATTTATTGCCAAAAATCAAATGCAATTGTTTTAATCATTGTGTTTTTTTGTTTGTGTTCACAGTGGGCTCCCAGGACAGTCTGCTGGAGATCACCTTCCGCTCCACCATACCTCCGGTACTGTGTGACCCCTCCACCCCTAAACCAGAGGTGACCACGCCCCCTCTGACTCTGGGCCACGCCTTCTCCTCCAATGGGACGTCCGGCAGTCCGCTAGGTAGGGCCCCCACACACCTGTTCAGACTGGAGCCTTTTCGCTTCCCCATAGGCCCCCCTCTGCCCCCCCGGCTGCCCTCCCCTCCCCCACAACAGAGGGCAGGAGTGGAGGAGGGCGAGGAGGTGGCGGTCCGAGACCCCAAGCCCCAGGAGAAGTGGGCGGACTTTGGGCACTTTCGCGAATCGGGCATTGCGTCAGAGTATGAGTCGGACTCGGAGGACAGCGAGGATGCACTGGAGGACGGGGACGACGGGGAGTGTTTTGGGTGGGGGACAGATGCGGAGACAGTCAGGCTGCTGAATGTCCTGAACAGGCGGGACTGCCTGGGGGACGGGATCTCAGTCTGACATCCACGTGTCTCTGGCTCTACATGAACTCACATGGAACACATCGTGTGCCATCTTTAGGTCAGGCAAAGTCATCTGGTCAGTTCAGTGATGGAAGTCCGGGGGGCGCTGTCAGGGCTTGTGTGACCAGCCAGTCCTTCATACATCCTGCTGGAATAGAAAGGTCTCTAATCAAATTATAAATGGCATCAAACCTCTGTCCTAACTTTGTAGTTGTATCATGTCTCTCAGATGCTGAAGACACCTCCTTTCTGAAATACTTATATCATTCAGAACAAAATATATCTCTTATTTTATGTCACATAAGAGTTTAGTGATTCTGCTGTTTCAGACCCATTTGTCTTTTCCATATTGTGTGGTTTTAGCTGGACAGTGGTTTTACAGGTGAGGGCTTGGAGGGCTCAGTACTAGCATGAGGCTCCACCTGGAGCCTGCAGAGCTGCCACAGACAAGCCTTTTTTTTGGTTGATTTATATGACTGGGAACATTCAATGTGCACCTGTTCCAGTGGACTAAAAAAGCAGTTCATTTCCATGTGTTGTGTTGAGGCAGGCAGCACAGAAGTGACAGAATTTAAAAATAAATGTGTTCCAGTTAGAACTGTCACAGTGTGTTCAGAGCATCAGGTTCACATTCAGAGTCTTAAATGGGACACACGGCCATATTCCAGTCCAATATGTCTGACCACCAAGGGCCGAGGAAGTCAGACTCCTGGTTAGGAAAATCTTTTGGTCAAATTTGGCTCAAATCAACAAGCATCAACTCCTGGCTTCAAATGCAGAGGTACAGGGATCTGTACATGTGTATAAGAGTCTACAGGAGTCTTTGGGGTCTATCAGGTGCACTCTCTGCCACAAAGATGGAATATTCTCGTACTTGGTCCCTGTGACAAACAGCACTGTCCAAGTCCTGCAGGAAGCACTGTCAGTCTATTAAGTGTTAATGTAGTAAGAGTGTCTGTTACTCTGTGTCTGTGACTCTGTGAACTTCACTGTTCCTCATTTTGACTGATTTGAGCCTCTCCCAGTATTTAGTACATTACTGAATCAGAATCAGACTGACTTTTTTTCTGACTTGATAAATGATATTGAACTCTGAAATGACATTCTGAGACCTGACCTCCAAGAGGACCTGGACACAGCATCAGACCTGTATTAGGTCCACAGCCCAGCAGTACCTTTACTTCTATAGGGCATACTTCTACTGGAGAGATAAAAAGGCACTTATGTAATACATGCAATTCTCTGGAATTAGATCTATTTTCCTTGACCTCGATACCTACTGGAAAAGGTCATTATTTTCCTAACACAAGTCGACAGTGTATATGGAGTAAAATGGGTGTTTTCAGGTCACATTCCTTCACATTATGGCATATGCACAGCACAAACATCGCTAAGGCAGTAAATCCTGGTATAGTGTGTGTACATCTGTGTGTGTCGCCTCCTCCCGGCCTCACAGCTAATGCTAATGTCTAAATGCACCCACACACCTCTCACACTCCATCTTGTCTTTGTGTGGCTGTGGTCCTGATCACAGTCCCGCCCCCTCACTGCACCTCTCACTGCTCCAGTCAAAGGGCACGTGGCAGGTTTGGGGTTTTTCTGTATATGGTAATGGATATGTGGTTTGGTGGGGAGTACCTGTGCTAAATATTTATCAGAGTTTTACATCAGTTAAGAGGCAGTTTGGGGGAAAAGAAAAGTACAAAAATAGAGGAACTAGTGGTGAGTTCTAAAATGAAATACCATCAACAACAGTAAACTCCATCCAAAATGCAGAGACGATTTCTGTTGAAGAAAGACGTTTTTCTGACAGATTGTGGTGTCCTCTATTTTCATTAATTTAATCATAACTTTTATGTAATTTAGACGCTTTTTTAGGCGCTTGTTTACATTATGGTTGCTAGGCAACAGTTTTGTGATTACCTCTGTGGCTGTGTCCGAATGTCCTTAGTCCCTAACCCCTCATTCACTCCACACACCTGCACTCTTTGGCTCTTTACAGAGCCTCATTTTCATTCAGACATGCAGCTCACTGCTTTCGGCTAATGTGACTCTTGTGTGTCTACGAAGTCTGTGAACTTTCTGCTCAAGAATGATCCAGTTGGACTGGCACACAAGTGTTTATGGACTTGTGTTTAATCGCACATGTCATGTTTTTGTCAGGATGACTCTTACATAAATGAACTAGATAATTCAGATTTTTGTCTGATATTGATCTAGAAATCGATCTTTTAACTGCTCAAGCTAAGCTAAGTGGCTAACTCTGAATGCACAATCCAAAGTGCCATAAAACAGCACTTCCACCTTTCATTGTCATGTCTCTGTCCGCTGTTGTTTTCCTCACCCTTACAGTGCACTGTGGTCTATATTGACTGGTCTAGTGACTTGTGCTGGACACTACTTTTCAAATGCATTGTGGGAAATTATGAGTGCACTACTTTTTCACCAACTAGACATTCAGACGGCATTAAAAATGGTGCGACCTCTAAATAGTGCTCTAAGGAAGGAATAGTGTGGATGCTGCCAGTGTCATATCTGCTGACCTCATCTAAAGTCAAATGGAACAGGAAGTAGTAGTAATAGCAGTAGCAGTAGTAGTAATAGCAGTAGCAGTAGTAGTAATAGCAGTAGCAGTAGTAGTAATAGTAGTAATAGTCGAACCTGTCAGATGCACTTTAAGTTCATGTCCTCCATCAGAAAAGCAATAATGTCCAAATATGGACACATGTGTCCTACTCTGGAATTCCTAAGTTGTTGACATTTCCATATTTGATGCTTGAGTTGGATGAGAAGGTAGAACTCATTTTCTACCACTTATCTCTGGTACAGTGTAAGCACAGAGAGCCAGACCCCTTTCCTCTCCCCAGACATTTCCCTCAGCCCCTACAGCATTTACCCAGATATAATCAGGGCCTGAAAATGCCGTATTAAGCCTGGTGTCTGTGCCCAGGAGCATTGGCTCCAAATGAGAAATGTAGTTTGAAATGTCAGATGTGTTCTGGTTAAATCTGTTTCCATCTCATGTAAATGAATGAGGAACACAGCGGACATGATGTTTCACATCACTGTTTAAAGCTGCACTATGTCAGTTCAAATTGCCACCTGCCTACCTCCACACACATATTATGGTTTTGCCTGAAAAGTTCCACAGAGAGGCTTTATTCTGATCTTGCATTCATTCTTTTACTGGTGTTTTCTGAAAAAATACCATTGAGCATAATGAATTCTTCTGCGGAGTGCAGACGTGATGCAGAATGGTGCAGATTGCCTCTGTTCTGATGTCTTTGCATTTGAAGAAAAACCACAGACTGTATAAAGAAGTGGACTAAGTGTGACATCGCCCACAGCGTTCAGCTCCACTCAAATGAAGCTCACTGTGCTGATAGTAGCTTGTTGCAAAAGAAGTGGGATGTCCATCTGATGTAGGGTCTGAGTAACAGCTCCACCAAGACAGGTCCTAATGGAAAAATCACAAAAACAACCCTCTAGTCTATGTTAAATTTGACCACGTGGTCAGGTACTCAGACATTTCAAACTTTTTTAGGTAGGAGGTATATGTATCAGTTTGTAATATATATAAAATCTAGCTCAAATGACTTCATAGTTATACAATTATAGAATTTTGTGCTTTTTTGCAAAAATGAGGGTAAAAATGGATTAATAATCATATATCCATATAAAATCAGCAAGACAAGACAAATAAATTTACAACTTTCTCCCTCACACCAACTGATTAAAATGGAGTTAGAAGACCCAGGTTCCAGTAGATCCCTGAAGCAGTGCAGGAAGTGAGTTAATGAGGAATGTCGTTCAAGAAAACGTGGACTACGATCAGTTAGTAATTTGTCAGAAAATGACACAGAAAACTGTTGCAGTGGAGAGCTTTAGTATGTGTAAGTATACATATGGAAGTATGCAGTATGTACATTCTGCTGTGATCCTTTCCAAAGCCACAAGAAGCTCATCAGAAGCTCATGTACCTGCAGTTATTCAATTAAGTGAAGAAAGAAATATCACTATTAAATGTTTAATGTTTCACTTTACATTTTATACATACATACAAATACATTTATTGTTGTTACAAAGATTGTCATGCTGATTTTCACAGAGGATATATAATTAAAGCCGCAAGCAACATCAAACGGCCCTCGTGGGCCGCTCTTCGCACTCGGCCGACCCGGCGCTCCCCCCGGTGGTGCTGATGAGCCTCTTGTCTCTGTGTGTTTGTGGCTTTGGGCTGAACTTGTCACTAAACACACAAAGTCCACACACACTGGAGATGCTGATGTGCTAACATAGACAAACATGGGCAATTTGGAACATCGCCATGGCAACACCGTGCAAAATACAACTTTGGCCCCCTGGACTTTTTTGTTTGGACTGACCTGAAGAATCACGGTGCCAAATTTCACGTTCTTCAATTAAACTATTAAGCCGTTATATCACTTTGAAATGTAAGAAACTGTAGAAATTTTCCCATTAGGATAACATGGAGGTTTGGCGCATCGCCATGGCAACCCAATGAAATATACCATATGGTTGTCATTGACTTTTTTGATCGGGATGACATGAAGAGTAATTGTGCCAAATTTGAGAATATTTATCCATCCATCCATCTTCTCCCACTTAATCCGGCTGGGTCATGGGGCAGTTTGCTGCCCAATACTCACAGCACCTGACCCCCTATGAACCCCTCTGCAGGTGGAGCCCACAGGAGGGTGGACAACATGGTCCTTGATGTTAGTTCAGGTGCTGCATGTTTTGGGTTGATGGGGGAAACCGGAGCACCCGGAGGAAACCCATCCAGAGGAACATGCAAACTCCACACAGAAAGGCCCGGGCGACCCGGGGATCGAACCCGCAACCTTCTTGCTGTGAGGCCTGAGTGTTGCCACTCAGCCACCGTGCCGCCATGAGAATATTTAGTAATGGGAATTTTTCTGATCTTTTCCATTAGGATAACTCAGCATGTTTTGTATTTCAATCCAAGATGGCCGCCTTCTGGTTTGTCAGGGGGCGTGGCCATAATAATATTTTTTTTTCTGTCTTCACATGAGGAATGTCTGTACCGAATTTCGTGACTGTACGACAAACTTTATATTGGGACGTCTCCCATAGGCGCAATGTATTTTGACTTTTGCAGGTGGCGCTGTCGCGCCACTTTTTTATGCCCACATATGCAACATATATTTTATCAAAGTGAGTTTTTGAGCGTGTTCAGGGGGTCAAATTAGAGCTCAAAGAACAGAAGAAAAAAGAATAAATAATAAATAAAAAAAATAATAATAATTTTAGTCAAAACACTATATCCTTTAACATAGGAAACGCATATTATACATTTTTTTGAAAGCTCTCGAGATTCCCCATGTCACCGTGGGGTCACTGGCTTACGCGCTCATCATTTCCATTGGTTTCCATTCATTTTAGCAGCTGTAAATATGGCCCATGCCTTCGGCCTGGGGCTTGGATACAGCTTCATGTCAGGAGTGTGTTTGGGGACAGGAGGAGCTTCGCGTTACTTCTTATGACTTGTTAGCAAGAACAAATATGCATGTTCCAGGCCTTCGCCATGGGTTGCTCAGATACTGCTGTTCACGCAGGGGACGATCGAGGGACGAAGTTGAGCACGAAGCGTCAGGGCAGCTGTGGCTACAACAGTAGTTTACACCACCGGGTCTGGAGTGAATGAAGAATAATCTGTAAATAATCCTCAGTAAAGCCTCTTTGTGACGTCTGTCTGTGAAAAGCGCTATAGAAATAAAATAAACACTTTTTGTGATTTTTCGAGTAGGACCAGTTTTGGTCGAGCTGTTACTCACAGACCCTACATCAGATGGACATCCTACTGCTTTTGCAACAAGCTAATACTCTAATAAACTCAAATCTAAAACAGGGAGATGATCACTCGATGCTCTTTTCCTGTACAGCCCAACATTTTAGGAAAAAAGTTCAGAAAGTCACAAATGGCCATTTTCAACAGGCTATAAATCCCAAAGAACCATCTAGAACAGTTTTGAGTTTTCCTGAAACTATGAGTGGCAGATACTGAACAGACCAAATTTCAGCCCTGTACAGCATGAGCTACAGCTCTGTGAACATGAGAAAAAGCCCAAAAAGAACTCGCGAGCAAAATATGGAGGTACAACACATGAGTTTGTACAGTTTGTTTCCCAAACACTATTAGGAATTAGAGCAAATAACCTGGTTTGTGTTCATTACACATGTGAAGGGTCCGGGTGACTCCACATGGCCGGACTCAGTTCACAAACATATGTTCTTCTTTCATAAACAGTATCAGTATTAGTGTTGTGCACATTTGTTCAAAGTCAATATAGTTTTATTGACTTTTGCCGTGGGTGTGGCTTTGGGTCACACTGGCCTGACATTGGAATAATTAATGAAAATATACAAAGAGTGAATCATTAAGTACATGATTGTGCACTGGGTCCATTCACGGCTCATTCACACTTCTGTCTCCACACTTAAGAGTCACAGACACTTCTGTCTGTGCAGCTCAGGGCAGTTTTACCTTCAGTTATCTGTGTTTTTGGCTGAACACATTATACAGTATATCTCCTGTCAGTGGGGATCACTTTGGTCCAAAACCAGGACTCTGGGTCAAATCCAAACTGGTTTAGATAAATCCTCTGGACTGTCCCAGTCAGAACACTCAGAGCCTCCAGTGATTCATGCTGCACACAGACAGTGGAGGAACATTCTACTGTCTTTATTTAGTATTGAACCAAATAAGTGGTAGAAAATGCACTGGTTCAAATCCAGATCCTGTAGTTACATGAGCAGTGTCAGGATTCTGTATCTTCATTTACATATAACATTTACAAACCCATATTTAGATTTCTGTACATGTGTGTGGAGCGAGTGAGACCAGGGACATGGGGACAGAGGGACAGGACACACTAACCCTAATCCTTCAGAGGGACAGTGGACATATGGGATAGTGGACATGTCTTCAGAGGGACAGAAGACATGTCTTCAGTTCAAAGGGACATGTCTTCAGAGGGACACTGAGTGGACATGTCTTCGGAGGGACAGAGAGTGGACATGTCTTCAGAGGGACACTGAGTGGACATGTCTTCGGAGGGACAGAGAGTGGACATGTCTTCGGAGGGACAGAGAGTGGACATGTCTTCAGAGGGACACTGAGTGGACATGTCTTCAGAGGGACAGTGAGTGGACATGTCTTCAGAGGGACAGTGAGTGGACATGTCTTCGGAGGGACAGTGAGTGGACATGTCTTCGCAGGGACAGTGAGTGGACATGTCTTCAGAGGGACAGTGAGTGGACATGTCTTCAGAGGGACACTGAGTGGACATGTCTTCGGAGGGACAGAGAGTGGACATGTCTTCAGAGGGACACTGAGTGGACATGTCTTCGGAGGGACAGAGAGTGGACATGTCTTCAGAGGGACACTGAGTGGACATGTCTTCAGAGGGACAGTGAGTGGACATGTCTTCAGAGGGACACTGAGTGGACATGTCTTCTGAGGGACAGTGAGTGGACATGTCTTCAGAGGGACAGTGAGTGGACATGTCTTCGGAGGGACAGTGAGTGGACATGTCTTCAGAGGGACAGTGAGTGGACATGTCTTCGGAGGGACACTGAGTGGACATGTCGTCGGAGGGACAGAGAGTGGACATGTCTTCAGAGGGACACTGAGTGGACATGTCTTCAGAGGGACACTGAGTGGACATGTCTTCGGAGGGACAGAGAGTGGACATGTCTTCAGAGGGACACTGAGTGGACATGTCTTCGGAGGGACAGAGAGTGGACATGTCTTCAGAGGGACACTGAGTGGACATGTCTTCAGAGGGACACTGAGTGGACATGTCTTTGGAGGGACACTGAGTGGACATGTCTTCGCAGGGACACTGAGTGGACATGTCTTCGGAGGGACAGAGAGTGGACATGTCTTCAGAGGGACACTGAGTGGACATGTCTTCGGAGGGACAGAGAGTGGACATGTCTTCAGAGGGACACTGAGTGGACATGTCTTCGGAGGGACAGAGAGTGGACATGTCTTCAGAGGGACACTGAGTGGACATGTCTTCAGAGGGACAGTGAGTGGACATGTCTTCAGAGGGACAGTGAGTGGACATGTCTTCGGAGGGACAGTGAGTGGACATGTCTTCAGAGGGACAGTGAGTGGACATGTCTTCGGAGGGACACTGAGTGGACATGTCTTCGCAGGGACAGTGAGTGGACATGTCTTCAGAGGGACAGTGAGTGGACATGTCTTCAGAGGGACAGTGGACATTGTGGGACCACAGGATTTGACACTGTCTTATGGCTCTGTCCTTCACACGGCCTCTTTGTTTTGTTGAGTCTCTTTCCACAGTCTGTCAGCTGGACTCATGCAGGATCAGACAGAGCACTAGGGGGCGCTGTCTGTATTTTTTGTTTCTCGTGAATAAAAAGAGTCATAGAAGAATATAAAATGGTCGATTATCAGTTGTCCTTCTGTTGAAGTCGTGCATTTGGTGTCCAGTGGAGCTCACATCACTGTAAACTAGAGTTGGAGGTCACACAGCAGATTTTTCTCATTTGTACCAAAATGCCTCCATGATGCTGACAAATCGCACGTCTGTCACTGATGAAGAAACTAAAACTGGAGACCCAAGTGTATCAGAGTGGAGGAGACGGGAAGTTCAGAGCTCAAAGGCCAATCAATCATCTTGATGTTATTCTGATATATTTAGTTTGTTGCGATACAGATATTTCCCACTTTAGTGAAATATTTCGCGTTCCTCAAACAGACGCTGTGCCACTGTTAGTGAGTTTTATTCACACAGGGACAATGGGAGGAGCAGCAGATGTGCAGGTTTGACTGAAGGCTGAGCCTGTGGATGCTCATGTCCTCTGCACAAGGCTCAGAGTGAATCAGCCGCTGGAGCCATTCTTCTGTTTACTGATCAGTGCATCCTCACACATGAGTGTTTCAGACAAAAGTGGCTATTGGTCATCTGGGATTTGATCTCGTTAAAGGTCCTGTATTATGCAAAATGGACTCTTGTGAGCTTTAAGACATGTTGTCACCTTGTCTAAAACATACAGCACCTGTTTGGTGATGCTGCTCCTAACAGCTCATTTTACTTTTAGTTCAGTAGAGATGAGCAATTCTGCAGCTGAAATCATCCATCTGATTCCAGGAGGTGTATAGAATTTAAATACACAGTGGAGCACTTCCTGTATCACAAATTGATGACATCACAAGATGGAACAGAGTGTTTTCTGTTTGAGAGGAGAACTCACACATGACTAAACATCTAAAAGTTCACAGGAGTCCACACTGTGGTGTATAGGACCTTGAACATCTGCTCCTTAGACCAGCCCAGACCTCAGGAGAAGGTGGGTCTGGTCTGTGAGCCTCAGAGCTGCTGATCAGCCGTCTTCTGCTTCTTATTCTGGACATGAGAGAAACATTTGTGCTCTTACCTTGGGGATGCACCGATCCAAACCGCAAACCACATATCACTTTAGCCCAGATACTGGTTGAGCCCAGAAATGCATGTAACAAGACTAAAACTATTTATTTGTTGTAGTCGCCCAGAAAGTCTCAGTGTTTGAAGTTTTTCTGTAGTTACTTCAGAGATAAACATGTGTCTTTTACTGTGTTCACGAGTGTCAGTCTCACAGTGGGAGTTCGACTCCAAGAGCAGCACAGACAAAACATACCAAAATGTGGACTCAGAACCTCCAGAATTCCCTCCCTGAGCTGCAGAGGCTGCACTAGCACTGACTCCTGACTGTGCAGGTGTTGGGGTTTAGGGAGAGACCGTTCAGATCAGAGACATTTAGGTTTAAACACACTGGATTTGACCTGATCCAGCTTTTTCATATCTGCCGATATCCGATATTAACCGATTCTACTGTATGTCACTTATTTCCTTTAAATATATTTCACTTACTACACAAGAGATCCAAAAGTACTGTTATTTATCCTGCAAATCTCGAATAAACAGCTTTGTATGAGAAACATTCAAACATTATGAGACGTTTGTGAGTCTGTAAATAAATACTTATAACATTGAATAGAAAACTCAACCAGGACATCAACTGAGCCGATATCATGTCACCGATACCTGGCCCAGTTCATTTTTCAGTAATAATGCTAATATATATCAGTATCAGTATCAGTATCAGTGTTTTCCTTATTTCAGCAGTGAAACTGGCAGCCCACATGAGAGACTCAGCGGGGCTCATTCTGCTCTCTGATTGGATAACAAAACACTGAATTATAACATCAGTAAATGTGACATTATGTCCAGTGTTTTTTGTGATGAAGACGTGATCAGAATGACAACAGTCAGATTAGATCTGGGCCACGTCCTCGTATCTGGAGGTCTTGGTGACAGAATGTAAACATACAGACATGTGGATGAAGCTCCAAATGCAGCAGCAGGAGCTCTTCTTCTATTCTACTGTTCACAAAGACTCAGACATTTTAATTGCTCTATTTAAACCTCCCAACTATTGACAGCCGTCCTCATCTCATATTCTACTGCATCAGCCGGAGAATTCTGTTTGATCAAAGTGTAAACATGCACCATTAGCCCCCAGTGCTGTCAGAGCTGCTCACACACTGCACAGACAGAGGCATCGAGCTCTGACCACAGGTCTGTCCTCTCGTTTGGCTCGTCTGGCAAATAAGAAGCCCACATATGGTCTCCATAGCAGCGAGATCAGCACCAAGCTGAGGAATGAGGAAATGACACGTCAGGTCTGTTCATCCAGGAGCACAGGAGGAGATGTGCTGAGCAGAAATCCTCTGGTACTGGTTATGAAGAGGGTTGGAGACAGAGCTCATGATTCTGACAAAGTCTTGGACTTTATTACTTTTCTATCATGTTTAACCCTGGAGAACCCAAGAACCCTTTTCTTCTTCAGAAAATTATGAACTATGCCTTAAATGATTGCTATAAGTACACTGAACACCAAAATATCTACTTTTTAAATTTTAACCCTTTATTCCCTGATTTAGGATTTGGGTCAAATCTGACCCATTGGGCTTTAGGTGTATAATTTTAAAGAACGACTATAAGATACACTGTCAATGCAAACTGTTTTAAATTTAGGAAAACAATCAATAATTTACACCAGAACATTTAACAATAGTTATTTTTGCATGTTAGAACTGTATTTCTAATGTTTAAACACACTTTGGCTGAACTGAAACAAGAACACAAGGCCATAAACGACTAATAAAAAACTAACACCATTGGGCTTTGCTTATCCAAAATCTTTTCTACTAGAGAGAGGAAATCACACTAGACATTGTGGTAGTCTTTGGGCTTTTAAGGTTAAATTTGACATTTTTTTCAATTTGGTTCATTTTTAGTAGCAGCAATTAACAGTGGTCAAATTTGACCCCGTGGGTTCTCCAGGATTAAAGCTGCACTGTGTAACCTTTCGGGCGGAGGGTCTGTCACTTGCTTGTCTCCATGGTGATGTTACTGCTTTAGTCCCATATTACACAACATTGACTCTTGTTCTAACGCTGTTACTTCAACAAAACCCTGTTGTGTTTTCATGTTTTTTTCATTCTTTATCATTACTCAGTCTATATATCCAAAGCCCAGAATGCTCCGTCCCACCTTCTGATGTCATGAAGTGGTTGTTTACAAGTTAACAGCTTCTTTTAACTTTTGTTGAGTAACGATCGGCACTTCTGGGGCTGAAATGATCCAAATGATTTTAGTGAAACTGTAACACAGTGGAGCACTTCCTGTTTTACCACATCAGGAGCTCAGGGAGCGACTGGAGATGCAGCAGAGATGCTGCTGCAGCGTGTGCAAACGTGAGAATACACAGAGTTTAGAGTTTAAACGTGAGAATACACAGAGTTTAGAGTTTAAACGTGAGAATACACAGAGTTTAGAGTTTAAACGTGAGAATACACAGAGTTTAGAGTTTAAACGTGAGAATACACAGAGTAGAGTTTAAATGTGAGAATACACAGAGTTTAGTGTTTAAACATGAGAATACACAGAGTTTAAACGTGAGAATACACAGAGTTTAGAGTTTAAACGTGAGAATACACAGAGTTTAGAGTTTAAACGTGAGAATACACAGAGTTTAGAGTTTAAACGTGAGAATACACAGAGTTTAGAGTTTAAACGTGAGAATACACAGAGTTTAGAGTTTAAACGTGAGAATACACAGAGTTTAGAGTTTAAACGTGAGAATACACAGAGTTTAGAGTTTAAACGTGAGAATACACAGAGTTTAGAGTTTAAACGTGAGAATACACAGAGTTTAGAGTTTAAACGTGAGAATACACAGAGTTTAGAGTTTAAACATGAGAATACACAGAGTTTAAACGTGAGAATACACAGAGTTTAGAGTTTAAACGTGAGAATACACAGAGTTTAGAGTTTAAATGTGAGAATACTCAGAGTTTAGAGTTTAAACGTGAGAATACGCAGAGTTTAGAGTTTAAACGTGAGAATAAATAGAGTTTAGAGTTTAAACGTGAGAATACGCAGAGTTTAGAGTTTAAACGTGAGAATAAATAGAGTTTAGAGTTTAAACGTGAGAATACACAGAGTTTAGAGTTTAAACGTGAGAATACACAGAGTTTAGAGTTTAAACGTGAGAATACACAGAGTTTAGAGTTTAAACGTGAGAATACACAGAGTTTAGAGTTTAAACGTGAGAATACACAGAGTTTAGAGTTTAAACGTGAGAATACACAGAGTTTAGAGTTTAAACGTGAGAATACACAGAGTTTAGAGTTTAAACGTGAGAATACACAGAGTTTAGAGTTTAAACGTGAGAATACACAGAGTTTAGAGTTTAAACGTGAGAATACACAGAGTTTAAAGAATACACAGAAGCTGTGTATGTTTATGCAACTTTGCCGACGTCACGTAAGGTCAGGTAAGGTAAGGTTTATTTATATAGTGCTTTACACAGACACATGTCCCCAAAGTGCTTTACACAGACACATGTCCCCAAAGTGCTTTACACAGACACATGTCCCCAAAGTGCTTTACACAGACACATGTCCCCAAAGTGCTTTACACAGACACATGTCCCCAAAGTGCTTTACACAGACACATGTCCCCAAAGTGCTTTACACAGACACATGTCCCCAAAGTGCTTTACACAGCATTTTACAGAGCATCTTCATTCACTCCACACCCGGTGGTGGTGCTACTGTTGTAGCCACAGTTGCCCTGGGACAGACTGACGGAGGCACGGCTGCCAGGCCAACCGGCGCCAACGGTCCCTCCACCACCACCAACACTCACACACACAACTTTCACACGTACCCTGCATGTTTTGGGTGTCCTCACGTGTCCCTGATGCTCCTGGTGTAAATTCCAGGTTATATTAATCAGTTACAGGATTTTTGCATTCTTACCGTGAGCCAGGGCTGCCTTTCCACAGATCTGACTTGTATCTTGCCCCACTGGTGTGACCTGCTTATCCCCATGGAGAGGCAGATCCTTTAATGGAGACAGGCTGGTGGGGGACCCTCCCCAGGTGTAGATGTTGTGTGTGACTTTGGTGTTCACAGAAGAGGCTCCATCAGTGTCAGGAGGATCACACACACTGAAGCACAGTCTGAGTGTGTCCTGACTGTTGACAACTCTGTTCTGCTACTCTGGCTTTTCAAAATGATGCCCTCCCCACTGTTTATGATGCTCAGGTTAGCATGTTAGCATGTTAGCCTATAGCTGTGCTGGCCTGTGTTAGCTCCAGGTCCATGTGGCTCACATCTGGACTCCACTCAGTCAGGATCAGAGGTCTGGGCTCAATTTCATCAAAGAAAACCACTGCAGATGTGCCCACAGAACATGTGGACAGAACATGAGGTCCACTTTAAGGCTCCCAGAGGAGGTCAGGAGTGAGTCTGAAGACGGGCGTATGGGAGAAGGCTGAAAGAGCACATACAGAGACACATGAAGGTGCACTGTGTCAGTTTTCTTGTGGAGGGTTTGCCACTTGCTGTCTCCATGGAGATGTTATTGCTTCACCTGCATAGTTCCACAGTATGGCATTAAACATGTAGAACACATATTGGTGGTGTTTCGGTTGCTCCAGAGAGCCTTCAGTAACATGCATCACACCTGTTTTAAGTTTCACTGAAAACTTGGATTGAACAAATGAACGGCAGTGCTATTGTGACTGTAGTAACATCCACAGACCGACAGAAAATATTAAATCCATCAGGAGACAAAAATCTGTTTGAATAAAAGCAAAACCAAATGCAGTTAATGTGTTGTTAAGTTTGTATTTGTAGAGCCTCCTCCTCTGGCTCTGCACCAGCGGGTTGAGTCTGGGTTGAGTCTGGGTCGAGTCTGGGTCGAGTCCAGGTTCAGTCCGCTCTTGGTGCAGGCGTCTGACATTTGTGTGGTCATTAGGACTTTTGCTTGAACGCGCTGTAAGAATCCTGCTTCATTATCGCTTCGTTTCACCCTCAGAGTTTAAGACGGTTGCTATGGGAGACTGTCTGCTTGGTAACACTGTGCTAATGATCCTCAGATTTAGGACTTACAAACTTCTCAAACTTGTTTTTTCAGTATGTGCTCACAAAGTGTGATTTGGTTTGCTTCCTGTCCAATCATCTGCACCTCTGCTGACAGAAGTGGTATTTTTGGTTTTTTGCACAGATTTCTGAGCCTCCTGGAAGTACTGTACAATTTTTCTCCTAAACAAAAAATCTAAAATGAGCCAAAACTGGTTTAAAGGAGACATGTTAGGAAAAGGCACTCAGAGCTTTTAATGATGGTGTAGTTTCCTTCTCACGGACCCTCTGCAGTTGTATTTAGAGTGGTTCCTGCAGGTGTGAGTAACACAGAGGACTTATTTTGACCTCAAGAGCTGCTTACACAATATACAGACCTCAAAAACCTCTATCTCAAAATATTAGAATATCATGAAAAAGTTGGATCTGTACTGGAGCAAGAAACCAGTATAGGACCTTTAAGTCATTGCAACTGAATATTGTGATTTAAATGTGAATGAGAACGTGCTCCACAGGTGTCAGAGATGTGATGACACCAGCACAATGGCTTTAGCAACAGCCAAGAATGGAAGAACAGCTCAGAGCAACATTCTAATTTGAGCCCATTTCTAATATTATACTGTCATATTGTAGATTGAATTATTATAATAAACAACCACAGCTTCATGATGACAGAAGCAAAAACCATCAGCTCAGCATCTGTGTGATTGTCCTTCACCACATTATTACTTTATTTTCTAAACTCGGAATATTACAATAGAAAAGTACCTCCTCTACCCTATACCCCCTCTACCCTATACCCCCTCTACCCTATACCCCCTCTACCCTATACCCCCTCTACTCTATACCCCCTCTACCCTATACCCCCTCTACCCTATACCCACTCTTCCCTATACCCCCTCTACTCTATACCCCCTCTACCCTATACCCCCTCTACCCTATACCCCCTCTACCCTATACCCCCTCTACCCTATACCCCCTCTACTCTATACCCCCTCTACCCTATACCCCCTCTACTCTATACCCCCTCTACCCTATACCCCCTCTACCCTATACCCCCTCTACTCTATACCCCCTCTACTCTATACCCCCCCAGTGGTGGTAAAGTGGCGGTGCAGTGGCGGTGCAGGCAGTGGCGGTGCAGGTGCTGTACAGTGGCTGTACAGTGGCAGTGCAGGTGCTGTGGTGACCTTGGTTCCATTGTTTACAGGAGATAATGTGTGTTTACTCTGTGCACACACCCACCCTCCTGTTACACTGCACATGTGAGGAAGATCCAGCGATGTGCACAGGCACCAGCACAAACCCACCACCACATTCAGCTCATTACAGCCTCTGCCTGATTCTTCCCTGAACAGAAGTGCACATTCTGTATATTCTGTAAGCAGCTCTAAGGTCAGTATCAGCTGTGTCCTCTGCCCTAAAGGCAGAACCCCCTGACATCATGTTTGGGCAAAAATGAGTGAATGTCATTTTGGGGGTATTTGAGACCTCCTTTATCATATGAATAAATATCATCCTACTTCTTTTGAAACAAGCTAATACTCTAATAAACTCAAATCTAAAATAGGGAGATGATCACACTTTTTACTGTAGAGCCCCTAACATTTTAGGAAAACAGTTCACAAAGTCACAAAAAAAGTCACAAATGGCCATTTTCAACAGGCTATAAATCCCAAAGAACCATCTAGAACAGTTTTGAGTTTTCCTGAAACTATGAGTGGCAGATACTGAACAGACCAAATTTCAGCCCTGTACAGCATGAGCTACAGCTCTGTGAACATGAGAAAAAGCCCAAAAAGAACTCACGAGCAAAATATGGAGGTACAACTAGAATTACAATTAGAGCCAATAACCTGGCCTGTGTTCATTACACATGTGAAGGATCTAACCTGCAGAACGACTCTACAGTTACCTCAAAAAGTGTTTAGATTCCTTATTCCTTTTTTTTAAATCATAGTGCAGCCACAAACTCGCTCCTCCTGAGATGGACATGATAGTTCCCTATAATCCTCCAGCTCTGTGAAGGCAGAGGAACCTCGTCCCTGCATGAAGAGCTCAAAACACTGTGACGGCTTCACTCAGTGTCCCGTATAAAGGACATAAATGAATGGGCTCTCAGGAGGATATATTTCAGTACTTTTATATTTTAAAAGTTCCTTGAAAAATACGCATGAGCAGTATCACCTCTCCACTGATCTGACCTGTCACATACTCGAGCTCATGCACTTTAGGTAAGTTTAAAGGTCCCTGATTTTTCCAAAACAAACCTAACTCAGACCTAATTCATTTTAAGAGTTTACAGTCACTCCTCACTTACCTTAGGCATTCTGAGTTTTGCTGTCGCAGTAATGCTAACGGCTACTAGCATTTCAGACTAAATGACTCTGAAATGACAATAAAATGCTTTATAGTTAGATTCAGGGTTTTGGGTTTTGAGCTCAAGAGCTGCTTATACAATATCTGTACTGGGCCAAGACACAGTTTGGGGCCAGGCACTGGCCCTGTAAGTGTCTCTGCTCTTCTGCTGTTCACATGTTTGAATAACTTCATGTATTTGTGATCAAATGCTTTCGGGAGAGCGTTAGCTTAAAGGTAAGTGATGCCAACATGTGGTGCATGTTCACGAGTCTTCATCTGTGTTTCAGTGCATGGTTTGAGTGTGCAGACCCCATGTTGTGCTCTTCCCTCCCATAAGTATGTGGTGATAAGGGGAACATCCACTTCAGGAAGTTTGGGATTCTGTTCAGACTGAAGTGGGACTTTCTCCAGCAGCGAGTAATTCATGGACTAAACAAGGACCAAACCCAGGACTAAACCAAGGACCAAACCAGAACTAAACCTGGATCAACTCTATGTCTAAACAATTACTCACCAAGGACCACTTCACTACTAAACTCAGGCTACAGGCCACACCGGCTCGTCACAGCCTGATCCCGTCAGCAGGGCCTGGTCAGTACTTGGATGGAGACACTGGGAATTCCAGGTGCCACAGGGGGCCCAGAGGCAAAAACTGTCGTTGTGTCCTTAGGCAAGGCACATCACCCACACTGCCCAGTATGAAAGTGGTGTGTGTGAGTGATGGTGGTGGAGGGGCCGATGGTGCAGATTGGAGCCTCACTTCTGTCAGTCTGCCCAGGGCAGCTGTGGCTACAGCAGTAGCACCACCACTGAGTGTGGAGAGAATGAAGAATGCATCATTACAATATTATTAAATAAGGACTAAACCAGGACTAAACCAGTACTACACCCAGATTAAACTAGGACCAAACCAGGTCTAAACCAGGTCTAAACCAGGACTGCACCCAGATTAAATTAGGACCAAACCAGGTCTAAACCAGGGCTAAACCAGGTCTACACCAAGATTAAACAAGGACCAAGCCAGGTCTAAATGATTTTAGACCTTTAAAATCTCATGATTTTATTACATTTTTGTGCCAGTAGAAGCTTCCTCTTAGCATATTACACCAGTCATTTTCTAATTTCACACAGTTAGCGGTAATGAAAATGTATTCTGACCTCCTGTTGAAGTCCTGATGGAAACGTTCTCACTTTATTGGCCCCTGTGGTCTGAAGACAAACAGTGAGACCTCTGTACAAACGTTCATAGCAGTGTCATGGTGTCTACGTTTACAGATCCATCCATGTATCTGCCGTATTTTCCGGACTATAAGCCGCTACTTTTTCCCAGGCTTTGAACTATGCGGCTTTTAGTGCGGAGCGGCTAAATTTAGATTTTTTCTTCCACGGCTAGGGGGCGCTCTACCCGGAATTTCACAGCATAGCAGATATAACACACACGACAAATTACTAACTGGTAATTCATTTCAAATCCTCACCCCTTCATCATGAAAAGCACACGGAGGAGTTTGTATGATGCAAGTTTTAAGTTGAAGGCATCGATCTTGCTCCAGGAAGGAAACCGCTGTAGAGCCCTGCACCCACAGGACCCACGGGACCAACACAAAACAGTGCGGCGCAGGACCATGGATGTAATAAGAACATCTGAAAGAACGTTCTGAAAGCTTATTGTGGGCGGGAGCGCGACTGCACGACGCGAGCAGCAGCGGGCGGGAGTGGGATCGTGATTGTGTCCTGCAGACCTCCACCTGCTGCTGCTGTGAGCTCAGCGTCAGCGCAGATGATTAAAGTGACTTGTGGTTTCACTGCACAGGAGAAATGAAGGTCAATTTCCGGTTCTTTTCTGTTTTTGACCTGTTTTAATCAGCACAGTTGCTGCCGTGTTAAAAGGCACTGTTCAGAAAGAATCTGTTCAGGTACATAAATGTACATTTACAGTACAAAATCGTTCTGTAGATGCAGTAAATATAACATTTTTCAACACAGATATCAGCGGCTTACAGCCCGATTGCCGCTTGTACAACTTTTTTCTTAATTTTTTTAAAAATAGCCTGGGTGCAGCTTATATACCGGTGCCTCTATAGTCCGGAAAATACGGTATACATTTTTTATACATTCATATATTTTTTAGAGATGACAGATTCATTTTGCTTATTTAAACGGCGAATCTTTATCTTATAATGTTTCCTCATCAAAATACCTGAAGTTTTGGTTCACACATGTTGAACAAACTCTGCATATTTCTACACTAATAATAAAGAGTCACTCAAACATGTGAATGATACAAAACACAGCTGCATCAAGAGTCAGTTCTGTCCAATACAGGACGTTTAACAACCAGTGTGAGTAAGCACTGTATACAGAACGTGGACTGCCCCAGATTCCCACCAGGAGGCGCTCTACATTGACTTGCTACAGACTGACACATGTGTTTGTGCAGTGGTGAGTCCTGCTTATCCTCACTAAGCCTCTGTTTGTGAGTGTAAACGGCTCACATCTGTCCGCTCTCTTCACTCTTTTATGGACAAAGAGATAAAAGTGGAATGTGGTTCTCAGTGGGACAAAGCCCAGTGTCCCATAGCTGCACTCAAATGTGCTCAGATGATTATTATTCTCTCCAGGCTCATTTTAATGTCTGTATTCACCATAGAGCAGAGCTATAAAACACACAGGAGCACAGGATGAGCAGGGCCACTGTGAAAATGTCTTCAAGATGTTTCATAAAGTTAGATTGGAATAAACTCCTAACACCAACCAAATCTATGAGGCATATTAAACTACAGCAGGTCTAAACTAGGACCACACCAGGACTTTTCAGTGACTAAAACCAGGTCTAAGTCAAGACTTCACCGTACTAAAGGATTTAACCAGGGCTAAACACAGGCCAAGGCGACTCTGGACAAGGACTAAACATGGCAAAAGTTCTGTTTTATCCGCATTGACTGACAGCACCATTCTTCATATGTGATGTTTCAGTGGTGTTATCCAGGATTCATAGAACCATAGTTACATTGGTCACTTTCCACGTTAACTGTTACCAAACCAGGACTAAACCAGGACTAAATCAAGACTATTCTAAGATTATTCCATCCCTACTGTGCACACACAGGAATGATCATTCAGTGCTGTAATCACTGCCTCCAGCCATTTCTATCTGGGATTCATAGACCCATAGTTGCTTGAGTAACTTTTAGTCTTAACTCTACATCAGGACTAAAAGCACATTTTGAATCCTCCTGTCTCATTCTTTTGCACGATGCTTAAAGTACATTTGTTCATTTGTTGTGTGTTTGGCCTTTAACTCTTGGCTGTGCCTGTGCTGTCTCTGTCCTTCTCTGCAGTGGACCAGAGCATGTTTGAGAATTCGAGTGCTCACAGGCAGAGTCCCCAGGTGAGCAGGCCTGCATCCAGCAAACGCTCCCCAGCCGCAGTGAGCCACAGCCTGGGCAGCAGCGCCTCAGACATCCCCTCTCCTGGAAGTCAACAGAGGCTCAAGAACGCCATCAACCTGGGCAAAGCCAAGGTCAGTGTGGGAGCTCTGTGTGTGTGTGTGTGTGTGTCTGTGTGTGTGTGTGTGTGTGTGTCTGTGTGTGTGTGTGTGTGTGTGTGTGAAAATGACTTTGAGCCCGTTTTCCTCAGAGTCACTGCAGTGCTCAGACTCCTCAGACTCCTGACTTGAGGCTTAAAGTGGAGATGGAGCTCGTTTCAGCTCAGGATTTTAGCCTGGACTTGTTCAGTGACTTTGCTGGAAAACCCCCCGAGTGCTGAATGTACAAGAACAGAGGAGCTGTGCTTATCCACCACACTGGGCCCATTTTAATAGAAAACACAACTGTATGGAATATATAGAGAAGGAGGTCCCTGCTCCATCAGTTTGGGGGTCCCCGGCCTGAAAAAGACAGAAGACCCCTGGTCTCTTGAATACTGTGTGTTGCTGCTTCACATAAAGGCTTGAGGTGCACTTTCATCTCCAGTTCTTTCCATTATTCTACTGTAACATATGTCCTGACTGAAATAATTCACTGGAATGAAAAACACCCAGAGTGCTTCACAGAGGATTCTTCATTCACTCCACACTGACAGAAGTGAGGCTCCATCAGCCCCACCAGTCACCAACACTCCACCACACCACATTTACACATGAAGTCATGATTTTGTAGATGATGTCATTAACATTTAATGCCATAGACATCAATGTAGAACATACCCAGCATGATGTCACTGCAAAGTATCCATATGAATACACAGTATTAGAATCCTGACCTCCTGACATGTGGTGTGTGCCCCTCTGGTGCAGATGACTGACCTGCTGAGGAGGAAGGAGCCCACCCACATCGAGGACATCGGAGTGACTGAGGTCAACAAGAGCGTGGACCTGAGCTGGAGCCTCAGCCAGAGCAGGTGAGGACCAGAGCAGGTGAGGACCAGAGCAGGTGAGGACCAGAGCAGGTGAGGACCAGAGGAGGTGAGGGACCAGAGCAGGTGAGGGACCAGAGCAGGTGAGGGACCAGAGCAGGTGAGGACCAGAGCAGGTGAGGACCAGAGGAGGTGAGGACCAGAGCAGGTGAGGACCAGAGCAGGTGAGGACCAGAGCAGGTGAGGACCAGAGGAGGTGAGGGACCAGAGCAGGTGAGGGACCAGAGCAGGTGAGGACCAGAGCAGGTGAGGACCAGAGCAGGTCCTCAACTGGTCCCTCATGTGAGCAGGTGAAGACCAGAGGGGTCAGAGAAGACGGCAATTATCATTGTGAAAAATTAAAAAAAAAAGTTTTATAAAAAAAAAGTACAATCCCAGCTGTACCTGTGTCACCAGAGCCTGAAACTGCAGATAGAGACACATCCCAGATTGTCTCATTCTTAGTTTATGGACAGGCCTCATATGAAGCTCAGAATTCTCTCCCTGAGCTGCAGAGGCTGCACTAGCAGCCTGCATTCAGATGAGAGCAGGGTGAGCGCCCGTCCTGCGTAGCACGTGTGCGTTTGCTGTGTTTACTGCAGTGTCAGTGAATCCCCAGGCTCAAGTTTATATTATAAGTTATTTAAAGTGAATAAATTGTAATGGAAATTACAGTTAAACAGCTTCAGTAAATTACAAGTGGAAGTGCATCTGTCAGTTGCATCTGTCAGTTGCATCTGTCAGTTGCATCTGGTCTGTTCATGAGCATCAGCAGTTACACATGTTTAGGGGAATAGGCCATTCTTAATACACCCTGTAAGGTGGTCTGTGCTGTCAGTGAGTCAGGCCGCAGGGTGAGGCCCCCCCCCCTTTGGGTTATTAGCAGGTGGTAACTCTATCAGAGAGAGGCTTTCATCTTTAACACAACTGGATTTCAGCAATGAAATTGGCCCCAAATGAGAGTCATGTGAGGCTCATTCTGTTTTCTGATCATCGTCTTGAGCCACAATACCAATTCTAACCTAAATATATGTGGAATCATGTCCAGTGTTTTTGTAAATCAGGATTATAACTGTTCTCAGTCAAAGCTCTGATCTGAAACTGTTCAGCTCATACCTGGGACAGGTGGTGGTTTAAAGAAAGTGAGTATCAGATCTGTTCCTTTGTACTGAACTTGAGTTTGAAATGGTGGTGTGACATCACTAGTGGCCCAGGCTCATTTCTCGGGTTCGACTGTCCTAATATTGGCACAGATCCTTTCAGTGCGTCTCTGTGCATTATCTGCCACAGCCTCTCAGCGCTCCTTTATAACAGTAAATGCTCATGAGCACAGCCGTAGAATAGGGGGACCAGATGTCCCAATTTACCCGGGACAGTCCAGATTTTGAGAGTTACGTTTTGTGGATTTCGCCCAAACCACTGATTTGTCCTCGTTTAGCACAAGCTCCGCCCCGGCTGTCTGCTCCCTGCTGACAATAAAAAGGTCTCTATTTTACAAGCCTAAAGCCGGAACAGCACACTGATCTTAAAGGAGATCCCTGTGGGCAGTGTGCATGTCGGTCACAGTTGCCATAGTGGCGACTGTAATAAACCAGTTAAAAGACACCAACAATGTTTCATGTGTAACTTGATGCTGATTGGTCCATTGCTCTGACATTAGACGCCCACAAACAAACAGCAGTGCGCTTAACCGCATTTCATTCAACATGCAAGAAAATGAAGAGTAACAAAAGAACTTTGGGAGCAGAAAAATACCAGGTAATGAAAGTTATGCATTTTGTTCGCTTTGTAAGAGGAAGTTTTCTGTTGCTTTCGGAGGAAATCACGACATACAAGCCCATGCGAAGATAAATGGTCACATTTTTATAGCGCTTTTCTACCTTCAAGGCTCTTTACAACAAGGAACCACTCACCCATCAGTGTGGGGTAAATGTCTTGCCCAAGGACACAACAACAGCATTCGTCTGTTGGAGCTGGAATCACAGCAGCTCCTGTGGGTCAGTGGATCTGACGCTCACCAATGATGTTTATGCTGAGAGCGGGATTCGAACCGCCAACCTTCAGACCATTGGACAAACGCTCAACCAACTGAGCTTCTGTTGCCCCAGGCGTAAGAGATGGGAACAGGGAAGTAGTTCAGTCAACTAGTTTTTTCTGTTTTTTTCAAGCTGCCGTTGCTAATGATAAAGAACTGAACCGTGCTGCTCAGGAGGCCACGTTTGCTCATCATCTGACACAACCACAGCTTTCGCTCCATGGACTGTACAGCAGGTCTGCAGCGGAAATTTAATAACCAGCGTTTTACCTGCGCCCGCACCAAAGCTGAGGCGAGTGTTACGAGTGTGAAGCCTCGTCCCATGGAGATGCTGAAGGACATCGCGACTGAAACGTGGGTCTCCGTTGCAGCAGATCCATCCAACCATAATGGCTTATGGTTTGTTGTGAAGCGTATCCTCTAATTTAACGTCACTGAGACTGTAAATGTTAAAATACTGGACTTCACATCAGTACCAGGTGAGACGTCAACCCTCCTGTTTAATGAAGTGCAGCGTAGCCTCACAGCTTTGAGCCTGATGCTGGGTGGATTTTGTGCTGACAACACCAACACAAATTTGGGTGGAAAGACAAGAAGAGGGCAAAACAACACATTTATTGTATCTTTTTTACATGTTAATACCCACAGTAAGTTAAATTGGGTTATATTAAGTGTTTGATGAACTTCCACGAGCACCATCAAGTAGAGGTGTTCAAACAAGACGTCCACAACTTCTATGACTGCTGCGTCTCATATCTGCACGAGTGGAGATCTTCACTGTGTCTCTCCTGTTCACTGCTAGAACAAACCCCAGAGTGGGATGAGGTTCTTCTCTGAGGTGTGTCTCCTCTAAGCTGCCACAGACAGACAGCAGTGAAACAGCTGTTTGATTAAATTACCTCTGTCAAAATCTACACATCTGACAAGACTGAAGAATGGAGCAAAGCTACAAAACCTGCAGATGAGCGCTGGGCTGACATGTCCACACATTTAATCCAAAGCCATGTTCCATACAAAAACATCTGCATTATTTGCAGTTTGCCATGTGTCTCCCTGGCACAAATGCCCCTGTGGAGCTCATTTTTCCTGTTCTGAACAACACTTGGCCTGAGGAGAGAAACCGTATGGGACTGAGCACTTTGAAGGCTCCTCATTCCACAAGTGAACTTTCATGATACTTGTTCAGAATTCTATGAGGTAAATGAGAACCACACCCTCCTTAAAAAGGTGCATCCAGCTTCAAATACTGAAGTCCATCCATCTTGTCCCACTTAATCCCTCTGGGTCGCAGGTGCCGCACCCCTCTGCAGGTGGTGAGCCCCCAGGAGTCCTTCATGTTAGTTCATAGAGGTGCTGGCATGGGAAACCCGGAGTGCCCAGACACGGGGAGAACATGCAAACTCCACACAGAAAGGCCTGGGCGACCTTCTTGCTGTGAGGCCTGAGTGTTGCCACTCACCGTGCTGCCTAAATACTGAAGTAATGAACTAAACTGTCTCACAGTTTTGTTTCTGAATGATAGTTCTGGTAGTTTTGTGTGTTCACATGTTACTGGTTCCTGTTCTTACTGATTTGATTTGACCCTTTAACTTGTGGCCATAATGTGACAGTTTTGCCTTTTATTCAAAAAGATGAATGTAGCTATATGGCCTTAATAAATAAAATTAAAGCATATATAATTAGTTTCTATTGAAAATCTCTCGTCTTTTTTAGTTAAATTATAGTGTCCCAGTTTTGAAAATCTGCTCCAATACAAGATAAGTCTGTCCAGTCCTGCTCCAGCCTCATCTTTGTGCTGCGCTTGTTATTCTAAGTCTAAGTCATTAAATATCTATAGAAAACACACTGCACTCAGCTACACCACTTTTCATTAGCATTTGTGACTGGAATCAAATGAGATGCTCCACGTGCCGAGGTCATGTCGTATTCAAGAGTGTTTCCTGTGCGTTTCATACAATGGGCTGAAGAATCTGTGGAGGAACCATTAACCTCTGGTGTGTTTGGTGCTTTGAAGTGTTCTGGGAAAGCAGAGGACTGATGAAGGAGAATCTCACAGATGAATCGTTACAAGTTTTAATTAATTGTGACTCGATGTGTGAAAATAAGAAATGAATGGTGCGCGTGATGGACTCAGTGTGAGTGCAGTGAATGGAGAATGTGACAGACTGTGAAGCACTGATGATAATAAAGTCACTCGTACTAATTCCGTGAGGCTAATGTATGCTAGCTGTGCAGAGAGAGCTCAGTACTCAGGTAGGATTCAGTGACATTTACTCTGTTACATTTACTCGAGGAACTTCAATTCTGATTCTGATGATGAAATTGTGCTTTGCTTTTCGCGCAGCAAAGTGACAATAACACGAAATGATTTGAACATTAGATTTTCATGCAGTGCTCCTTCAGAGATGATTTAGTGTCTAATTTTTCTGTCTGTTTCAGATTTTGTGCATTAATTGTAAATTGTAAATCAGATGTTAAGTTGATTCATGCGTCTTTGAGAAGTCTTTAAGAGCTTCTGCCCCCGTTTTCACTCCACTGGTCCACGTCCACTGTGACGCACTTCCTCCTCCAGTTTGATTTTCTTAATCGCTGATACATGTAGGATTCAGCAGCGTCACATAGTCATTTTGGTACAAAAAATAATCTCCTGCTCTAGTATGACGTGCAACTATCCACAGGACGGGTCCACAGCATGTGACACTGTTCAGTTTTCTGTTGCGGAAGTCAGAGGACTTCATTTTAGATGAGTGAGATTTCAAATGTGCCAATTATACCAGAATGACGCACAGACTGTGTATAAAAGACACCAGCAGAATGTGACTAAGGTGAGAGGTGATCATTGGGAAATATTTTCTATAATTCGTCCATATCCTATGTAAGTGAGCTGTAATAAATGACCATATGGTGATGGTGTCCGTGTGTGTTCCAGCTCCTCATTCCCACGCCTGGACCCGCCCCCTCCCTCAGGCAAGAAGAGGGTCCTCCGGGCCCTGAAGACCACCCAGGACATGATGATCTCCTCTGTGCCTGTGGTCTCTTCCCCTGAGTCCACTGACCCCGCCTCCTGTCCACCCACTCCTCACAAGAGCCCGCCCACTCTGGAGAAAACACCGCCCACTCCAGAGAAAACACCGCCCACTCCAGAGAAAACACCGCCCACTCCAGAGAAAACCACACCCATCATTAGCCCGGACGCGCTCTCCACCAAACAGGAAGAGGCGGGACCAACAGAGAATGAAGCAGGAAGCACAGGTGAGCGGCTCCGCCTCTTACATGGTGATATGTACCTGTGCAGTGTCACATTGCTCTGTTGACATCAGCGCTCTACAGGTCACAGCTCATACAGATGGGGGCAGCTCACATGAATCTTCTTTAAATGCACATTTGTAGCTGTTGTTAAATGTAGTTTGTCCCTCTGCAGCTTCCGTAGATGAAGACTCCGCCCACACTCCAGACCTGGATGAGGCCAGTCGGATCGTGGAGGCTGCTCTGGAGCTGTCCATCCCAGACCTCATCAACAAGGGCCCTCCGGAGGCGTGGCTAAAAGGGGCCGGAAACGACCCCGCCCTGGGCCCTGGTCAGGACATGTCTGTGGGGAACAGCGCCTCCTGTGGGAGAGGGGGGGAGGAGACAGACACACACAGTAGTCCAGACCTGCTCTCATTTGAGTGAAAGAGTTCAATGTTCTACCAAAGAAGAGTCCTGCCAAAAAGAACAGAAATAAGACACTGCTAAAAATGAGGTAAAACTGTTCAAAATATGATGATAATATTTCAGCTGTGTACAAGCTGTGGCCTTGATTTTCAATGACTTGTTTTAAAGATGAACTATGTAACTTTTCTGTGATCTGCCACTTGCTCGTCTCCACCAAGATGAATGATATTGTGGTGCTTGGAATGTTCCACACTATGGCATTAATTTATCTATCTTGCAATTAACCATCTGCGAGTGTATTTATTGTTATGAAATACCTTAAAAAGGATCTATTTTTACTATTTGTCTCCATGGCGATAGTTAAATGCCAGTCTATGGAATATTAGGCAAAGTGATTCAGAAAAGTTACACAGTGTTCCTTTAAGATTATTTGGACAATATATTTTTAGGGTTTTTTTACTCTACCGACAGAGAATGAGAAATTTAATACAACAAATTATGAAAATGAACTCCTCCTTAACCTTTCCTAATCTGAGAGAAATGACCTCCAGTCCATTCCCTTAAGTGTCTGTGTATTTGAACATGAAACAATTATTGAAAAAAACAAAAACTGTTCAAATTCCAGCTCAGATGGGGTCACGTGGTTTGGACATGTGACAGTCAGGGACGTGGATACCAAAGACTGAAGGGACACGCTGGAAATAACACGGTTTATATTCGTTTTTTAATATAATTTAGTTTATGATTTTTTTATTTGAATATTTCTATTTTCTAATCAGATGAGGCATTGCTCCACATGTCGCCTTAAACTGAATGTAATATGGATGATTTCATGTCTGTACAGTTGAATATCCAGCGTCTGTACACTACATTATTTGGACGACTGGTGATTCTACACTTAAAGGTGCACTGTGTAACTTTTTGGTTGGGGGTTCATCATCTGATTGTTTCTATGAATATGTCTTTGCTCTGCCTGGAATGTACCAGAGTGTGGCATTAAACAGCTCTACTTGTACATGTATTCAATTACAGGTGGTTTTATAGCTCAAAAATACCTTGAAACCAACACTCTGACTGTGAGCGGCGTCGCCTCTCCACAGATCTGACCTGTGACTTGGTCCGGTTTGGTCTCCATGAAGATAGAAAGGTTTAATGCCGTACTGTGGAACTTTCCAGATGAAGCGATAACATCTCCATGGAGAAAAGCATTTGACGGACCCTCCACCAGAAAAGTTCCGCAGAGCAGCTTTAAGAGTGACAGGCTGATTTATTTGAAATGGTTTGTTTTGTGTTTAAAGGTCTTATATTCTCCAAAACTGGCTCATGAACATTAAGTCATGTTAGAATGTTGTTCCCTCCTCAAAAACATACCCAGACCCAGACTCAAAATGCTCTGTTCCACCTTGTGATGTCATTAATTGGTTGGTGAGGGTGTAGATTTGCCACCAAATAAAAACAAGACAATACGAAATACCAGTCATATAGACTGCATCATGGACACGATTTATCTGCGCCAAACTCTGCTCCAACATCTGCTGTGGAGACAGTGCCAGCGATGCCCAGTCCAAAGATGGAAACTTCCCAGGCAAACACGCATTTGAAATAGATATTGGATATATACTGTGTATTATATAGAGAGAGAATCTTCTTGTCACTTGATTTCTCCACCATATTCCACACACACGTTTTACCATGTGTGACCCAGATGAACCTGCAGATGTTTACTGTGTCATCACGGTTTGGTTAGAAACGCTCTGATTTTCCACATGAACGCATCTGTCAGTTTGAGATTCGGTGCAGGAGCCGGTTCTGTTGGCCTGAAACGCTGTCTGTCCCATACATACCATCTGCCCACTGGCCAGTCCAAAAGTGAGCCACAACACAATATACACACAATATACACACAATATACACACAAAATAGGCTGTACATCATATAACATCAGCCATTACCCAAGTCCATCAGTCATATGTCATCATCGGGCCAGTCAATTACATCAGAAAGAAATAGAACAATATAACGAGGCTAAAACTTATGTAGCTTTAAAATTTTGGCAATTCCAGGACTCCAAATTCAAATGATTCTCCTGAAGGTGTATTGAGTTTAAAAACGCAGTGGAGCACTATCCTGTATTACCACATGACATCACAAGGTGAAACAAAGTGTTTTCTGTTTTAGAGAAGAACTCAGCAGCGTGTTTGTGTGTTAAACATGTGTGAATGTGTTTGTGATGAGGAAATGACATTAGAGCAGCTGTTAGCATCATGTGCACAAGAACCATGATATACAAAGCCTCTGCTGTTAGCATCATGTGCACAAGAACCATGATACACAGAGCCTCTGCTGTTAGCATCATGTGCACAAGAACCATGATACACAGAGCCTCTGCTGTTAGCATCATGTGCACAAGAACCATGATACACAGAGCCTCTGCCTGTTAGCATCATGTGCACAAGAACCATGATACACAGAGCCTCTGCTGTTAGCATCATGTGCACAAGAACCATGATACACAGAGCCTCTGCCTGTTAGCATCATGTGCACAAGAACCATGATATACAGAGCCTCTGCCTGTTAGCATCATGTGCACAAGAACCATGATACACAGAGCCTCTGCCTGTTAGCATCATGTGCACAAGAACCATGATATACAGAGCCTCTGCCTGTTAGCATCATGTGCACAAGAACCATGATATACAGAGCCTCTGCCTGTTAGCATCATGTGCACAAGAACCATGATATACAGTTGCTCTGCCTGTTAGCATCATGTGCACAAGAACCATGTTTTACAGAGCCTCTGCTGTTAGCATCATGTGCACAAGAACCATGATACACAGAGCCTCTGCCTGTTAGCATCATTTGCACAAAAACCATTATATAAAAAGCCTATGCCTGTTAGCATAAAGTGCACAAGAAACAGGATATACAGAGCCTGTGCCTGTTAGCATCATGTGCACAAGAACCATGATACACAGAGCCTCTGCCTGTTAGCATCATGTGCACAAGAACCATGATATACAGAGCCTCTGCCGGTTGGCGGCATGTGCACACGACCCAGGATATACAGAGCCTCTGCCTGTTAGCGTCATGTGCACAAGAATCATGATATACAGAGCCTCTGCTGTTAGCATCATGTGCACAAGAACCATGATATACAGAGCCTCTGCCTGTTAGCATCATGTGCACAAGAACCATGATATACAGAGCCTCTGCCTGTTAGCATCATGTGCACAAGAACCATGATATACAGAGCCTCTGCCTGTTAGCATCATGTGCACAAGAACCATGATATACAGAGCCTCTGCCTGTTAGCATCATGTGCACAAGAACCATGATATACAGAGCCTCTGCCTGTTAGCATCATGTGCACAAGAACCATGATATACAGAGCCTCTGCCTGTTAGCATCATGTTCCATGCTGGTTAGAACACGAACCAAATTTGTATCAGTTTGATTTTATAGTCTTAAAGAGATTGTCTCTGTTGACCTTTTGGTGAATTAGGAGAAGGGGCCAGATACAAAAATCATAACTCATAAACGTCTAGACGGCAAATTATTCTCATTAACTTCTATAGCTTTAATTATTATCCGTGGCATTTAACGAAGCAGGCTCCAATTTGTCCTGCTCACAGCTAATTGTTTTTGCTAATTTCTCAAATGCTGCTGTGAAACTTTTTCTCATATCAATTCTAGGTCTTGCAGAATGATTTTTGGGAAGGCTCATTTTTGCATGTCAGATAAAGGAGGAGCAGTGTGTGGAGTGAGAGGAGCTGTAGTCTGTATTAGTGGAAATGATGGATGCAAAAGTGAAAGGTTTTGTTAGCAGGAGGTACACTGTGTTGGGATAGTGCTCTGAACTGGACTGAGCAGAAGGAGGGGAAACAAAAGCAAAAGTGAAACTTACAAAACATGTCAGTACATTGTTTTTGGTGAATACAGCATTCTGAAAACAATAAAAGACAACAGTGATCTAAATATGTGATGTGTTAACAGCCAATAGCCCATGGACCCTAAGCAGGATCTAGTTTATCAGTTACACGTTGGAGTTTTGATCTTCTGAGTCTGCTGCAGAGTGAGAAAGTTCAACCACAGTTAGAATTTGAGTGAATTCTATTTACAAGAGAAACTTTGTGCTCATTCATATCCACATGTGCTGAAACCTACTGGATGTGACTCTGTAAATGATGTTGGTACAGGGAGAAGGAGGTGATAGACTGAGAGAGATGAGGATGTGAGGGGGATATGGGGGTGTGAGGGGGATATGGGGATGTGAGGGGGATATGGGGATGTGAGGGGGATATGGGGATGTGAGGGGGATGTGAGGGGGGTATGGGGATGTGAGGGGGGTATGGGGATGTGAGGGGGATGTGAGGGGGGTATGGGGGTGTGAGGGGGTATGGGGATGTGAGGGGGTATGGGGATGTGAGGGGGAGATGGGGATGTGAGGGGAGATGGGGATGTGAGGGGGATATGGGGATGTGAGGGGACATGGGGATGTGAGGGGATATGGGGATGTGAGGGGATATGGGGATGTGAGGGGGATATGGGGATGTGAGGGGACATGGGGATGTGAGGGGGTATGGGGATGTGAGGGGATATGGGGATGTGAGAGATGGGGATGTGAGGGGATATGGGGATGTGAGGGGGTATGGGGGTGTGAGGGGGTATGGGGATGTGAGGGGATATGGGGGTGTGAGGGGGTATGGGGGTGTGAGGGGTATGGGGATGTGAGGATATAGGGGGTGTGAGGGGGTATGGGGATGTGAGGGGATATGGGGGTGTGAGGGGGTATGGGGGGTGTGAGGGGATATGGGGGTGTGAGGGGGTATGGGGGTGTGAGGGGGTATGGGGGTGTGAGGGGATATGGGGATGTGAGGGGGTATGGGGATGTGAGGGGGTATGGGGATGTGAGGGGGATATGGGGGTGTGAGGGGGTATGGGGGTGTGAGGGGGTATGGGGGTGTGAGGATATGGGGGTGTGAGGGGGTATGGGGGTGTGAGGGGATATGGGGGTGTGAGGGGGTATGGGGGTGTGAGGGGGATATGGGGGTGTGAGGGGATATGGGGGTGTGAGGGGGATATGGGGGTGTGAGGGGGTATGGGGGTGTGAGGGGATATGGGGGTGTGAGGGGGTATGGGGGTGTGAGGGGGATATGGGGATGTGAGGGGGTATGGGGATGTGAGGGGGTATGGGGATGTGAGGGGATATGGGGGTGTGAGGGGGTATGGGGGTGTGAGGGGGTATGGGGGTGTGAGGGGATATGGGGGTGTGAGGGGGTATGGGGGTGTGAGGGGATATGGGGGTGTGAGGGGGTATGGGGGTGTGAGGGGGATATGGGGGGTGTGAGGGGATATGGGGTGTGAGGGGATATGGGGGTGTGAGGGGGTATGGGGGTGTGAGGGGGTATGGGGGTGTGAGGGGATATGGGGGTGTGAGGGGGTATGGGGGTGTGAGGGGATATGGGGGTGTGAGGGGGTATGGGGGTGTGAGGGGGATATGGGGGTGTGAGGGGGATATGGGGTGTGAGGGGATATGAGGATGTGAGGGGGATATGGGGGTGTGAGGGGGATATGGGGATGTGAGGGGGATATGGGGATGTGAGGGGGATGTGAGGGGGGTATGGGGATGTGAGGGGGGTATGGGGATGTGAGGGGGATGTGAGGGGGGTATGGGGGTGTGAGGGGGGTGCAGATGTGGTCGTATTATTTTAGAGGCAGACAGAGGACAAAGCATCCAGATTGTCAACAGAACTGGATTACTGTATATAGAACATTATTTCTTATGGCTCGGGGCAGTACCTGGGATCAGGATTCAAATGGTTTTCTTGCACAGCCTCAGCAGAACTCCAGTGAACACGAGGATGTGATGAGAAAGTGGAACTTGTTATGTTGGACAAAGTCTTAAAGCAGATGTGACAGATAAACCTCCTGAAGCCTCTCTCCTCACGCTGAATGCAGCAGTGCTCAGTGTCCTGTGCCTCAGTATGAAGCACTGCACCTGTCACCATTGTTTTGCCAATTTATTTATTATTATTTCAACAGGTGCCACTCTTCCTCTGGCCAGCAGAGGGTGACACACTATTATACACATTACTATACACACTATTCTACTCTACAGACTATAGACTCCTCTCTAAACCAAAATGAAGCCCATTTGCTGCATTTTCACACTCAAAAAAAGTCATAAATTGCATTAGGCACAAATTGAAAAAACTGATGAATTACAGGTGTTTTGTTGCTTTAACTCACCTCTCCACAGATCTGACCTGTAACATGGGACATTCTAGGCAAAGCAAAGTGTGTGTGTCTGTGTCTCTGTGTGTGTGTGTGTGTGTGTGTGTCTGTATGCGTGAGTGTGTGTGTGTGTCTGTGTATGTGTGTTTCTGCTTATGTATATATGTGTGTCTGTGTGTGTATGTGTGAGTGTGTGTGTGTGTGTGTGTCTGTGTCTGTGTCTGTGTCTGTATGTGTGAGTGTGTGTGTGTCTGTGTGAGTGTGTGTGTGTGTGTGTGTTTCTGCTTATGTATATATGTGTGTCTGTGTGTGTATGTGTGAGTGTGTGTGTGTGTGTGTTTCTGCTTATGTATATATGTGTGTCTGTGTGTGTATGTGTGAGTGTGTCTGTGTGTGTGTGTGTGTGTGTGAGTGTGTGTGTGTGTGTTTCTGCTTATGTATATATGTGTGTCTGTGTGTGTATGTGTGAGTGTGTGTGTGCATGGCATAGGTTCTTATCACATTGTGGGGACTAAAATCTGTACACACACTCACATCATGGGGACGTGCCTTCCTTATGGGGACACAGATCAGCTCCTGTGATGTAAATCCTTTATTATTAGATCAACAGCAGATCCCACACAATGATTCTTCATAAATATACAAACGTAAGATATAAAACAACATCATCAACTTGACAAACCTGATGTGACGTGTCGTAGTTTCTTCAGTGAGATGCACAGCACACTGACTGTGCTGATTTGACTTAGTGCACATACACATCACTACATTCAATACATTGGTTTTGTTGAAAATCAAACGGGACCGTCCATGTCACAGGCTTCTGAAAACGTGCAGTTTAAATCCATTTCCTATTTTCTCTTGAGTTTTCAGATGATCTTCAAACTCCTTTGGCAGTGTTCGTTAATGTGCCTTGTGTCACCTTGGTAACTGCTGAACATTCCACCATACACATACATGCAGAAAACCACAGCATGATGTCAGTAAGTTGGATATTGTGGAATGTTGCAGGTTTTCCTCAGGCGTCTGCTGCCCTCTGCTGCGTCCACTCTCCTGGGTTTAAGTGCTTCTGTAGATGAACATGAGTTATGTGAGTTAAACAGGAAACGGCCGCACCAAATATGGCTCTGAAATACAAAATATGCAAATGTTTTTTTGTTTTTATGTGGAAGTTTATTGTCTTTTGTAACTATTGTAAACACGCCACAGATGAGGATTTTCTAACACCAGCTTTTAATTCACTAAACATTCTGAGGACACGTCCCCCTGGACAGTGACACATATATTTATTTCTTCTGCTTAGCGATAAATGTTCCAGAATACCTCTTTATTCACTGTATTATCCACTAACTGTTCCTATGATCTCGACGCTGCTCTTGTTTAAAGCAATAAGACCCCGACCACTTTAACTGACACATTTTATACTCATCATGTTTTTATGTTAATTGTCTTGTGTTTTCTAACCAATGAAGGAAATGACTTATTTGAATAGATTCTGTATTTAAATATAACTGGACTCTATGATGTGTGTATTTCTGCAGAAGTCATTTGATGATCTGATGAAGGAAGTGCACGTTTGCTGCATATTTGATCTGTGATGTAATCCAATGTTTTTAATAAAGACAAATCTGACACTGGTGTCGATGTGTTTTTAATGATTTACATTTATTAAACATTGACTTAAGCTCCTAAACTTGGCCCACGAGCACATTTCAAACAGAGCTGCGAAACTGGAAATACCTGGAGGACTGAAGGGGGAGTGAGGGGAGCAGGGGAGGAGGAGAGGAGGAGAGGAGGAGAGGAGGGGAGGAGGAGGGGAGTGAGGGGAGGAGGGGAATGAGGGGAGTGAGGGGAGGGGGAGTGAGGGGAGGAGGGGAGTGAGGGGAGGGGGGGAGTGAGGGGAGTGAGGGGAGGAGGGGAGTGAGGGGATTGAGGGGAATGAGGGGAGGAGGGGAGTGAGGGGAGGGGGGGGAGTGAGGGGAGGAGGGTAGTGCGGGGAGTGAGGGGAGGAGGGGAATGAGGGGAGTGAGGGGAGGAGGGGAGTGAGGGGAGGAGGGGAATGAGGGGAGGAGGGGAGTGAGGGGAGGGGGGGAGTGAGGGGAGGGGGGGGGGCCTCTGGAAGACTTAAGGCTTTAGAGTTCTGTGGCCCCACTAGAAACATGTTCCTTTTATTTTTGAGCCGACTCACTGTCACAATCACACTCTTGACCTCGTCCTAACTTATGGTATTGAGATTAATGATTTAATTGTTCTTCCTCAAAACCCTATACTCTCTGACCATTTTTAATTACCTTTCAATTCGTACTAAAAGTCTATCCAGCTCTGCAGGAGAAAACTATAATGAAAAGAACAATATCAGAAAAATCGGTAGCTGAGTTCAAAGAAATAATCGAGCCAGTATTAAATGATATGTGACATTGAGAACAACTTTAATCCAATTATCATGGATCAGTTTGTTGATAGGACAATGCTCACCTTAAAATCTGCTCTCGATGTTGCAGCTCCACTAAAACAGAAAAGCATTAAACCAAGACCTCCGGCTCCTTGGTTTACTCCAGAACTGCGATCACTCAAACAACACGTAAGACGCACAGAGAAGCTCTGGCGCCGCTCGCGCTCCGAGCAGTCTCTGAAGGCATGGAAGCTCTGCCTGCTCTCTTATAAGGCCGCTCTGCCAAAAGCACAAACCAGATACTATTCAAACCTAATAGAAGTAAACAAAAGCAACCCCAGATTTCTGTTCAGCACTGTAGCCAGGCTGACAAACTCGCACACTGCCCCTGAGTCTCTTCTCCCTTTGAAGTTCAGTTGTGACTTTCTTGAATTCTTCGATTACAAAATTATAACCATTAGAGACAAGATCAACGAAGCCACTCCAAAAATCAGCCCCGAGCAAATTCAGCAAATCCAGTCAGTAACACCAATATCCCACATAAATCCTCTAACAGCATTAGACAAATTTACTCCTGTCGATGAGGTGGAGATTACCTCAGTCATCATGTCGTCCAAACCATCAACTTGTTTGACCCTATTCCAGTCAAACTCCTCAAAGAAGCTCCACCTAATAATAGGTTCCATCCATAACATAATAAATATGTCATTAGAAAATGGCTTTGTTCCTCAGTCCTTTAAATATGCTGTAATTAAACCGCTTTTGAAAAAACCTAGCTTAAATCCTGATGAACTAGCCAACTACAGACCTGTCTCGAATCTTCCATTTCTCTCAAAGATTCTGGAACGAGTTGTGGTGAAACAGCTTTGTCACCATCTGCAGGACAATAATTTATATGAAAAATGTCAGTCTGGTTTCAGAGCTCACCACAGCACAGAAACTGCTCTGCTTAAAGTGACAAATGATTTGCTACTAGCTGCTGATAACGGGCTGGCTTCAGTCCTGGTCCTACTGGACCTCAGTGCAGCGTTTGACACCATTGATCACAACATTCTACTGCAGAGGTCAGAATGTGACATAGGTGTCAGAGGGACCGCCCTCAAATGGTTTAAATCCTCTCTATCAGATAGGTACCAGTTTGTTAGTGTAAACCAGTGCACCTCTCCCTGCTCTAAAGTAGCTTGTGGTGTTCCACAAGGATCTGTGCTTGGTCCAATCCTGTTTACTCTGTATATGTTGCCATTAGGTAACATTATCAGAAAAACATGGCATTAATTTCCACTGCTATGCTGATGACACTCAGCTGTACTTATCAATGAAACCTAATCAGATCAAATGGATAAGCTCAGTGCCTGTGTGAAGGACATCAAAACCTGGATGACCCTGAATTACCTGCTCTTAAACCCTGAAAAAACAGAGGTCATTGTTGTCGGTCCTAAAGGTCAGAGAGATTCTCTGTCAGACCAGATAATCTCACTTGACAATGTGAGTATAGCCTCTAGCTCTACTGTAAAAAACCTTGGAGTCGTATTTGACCAAAATCTCTCATTCACAGCTCATATAAACCAAGCTTGTAAAACTGCATATTTTCACCTGCGAAACATAACTAAAATCAGAAATATTTTGCCTAAAAATGATGCTGAAAAACTTATCCCTGCATTTGTTACATCCAGACTAGATTACTGTAATTCTCTGCTCACCGTCTGCACTAAAGGTACTTTAAGAAGCTTCCAGTTGGTCCAAAATGCAGCGGCCAGAGTCCTAACAGGAACTAAAAGACGTGATCACATCAGTCCTGTGTTAAAATCACTTCACTGGCTTCCTGTCGAGTTTAGAATTAAATTCAAAGTTCTCCTCCTGACATACAAAGCCTTAAACAATATGGCCCCATCATATCTTCAGGATGCCATTGTCCCCTATCAGCCAAATAGAGCACTTCACTCTCAGAATGCAGGATTATTAGTGGTTCCTAGAGTGTCTAAAAGTACAGTGGGGGGAGAGCCTTCAGTTACCAAGCTCCTGTGTTATGGAATCAACTCCCTGTTGGTGTTAAACAGGCTCCACAGTCTCTTTATTTAAGACCAGGCTTAAAACCTTCCTCTTCGGAATAGCTTATGACCAGGTTACTTAGTTGATGTCACTAAGATAAGCTGCTGCAGGAGATAACAAGCTGGGGGAAGTGTGGCAACCTGAGCACTGTCCTCTGTTTCCTCCTATTTTCTCATCAGCATCACTCACTATGTTCTCATCTGTAGTTTGTTCATTGCTATTCACATGTTGTCCCCTGTCCCACTCCCCCTGTGGAGTGGAACTCTTTCAGACGCCTGATGGCAGCTGGACCCCTCTCCTCCTCCTCGCCTGGCTCCTCCTCCTCGCCTGGCTCCTCCTCCTCGCCTGGCTCCTCCTCCTCGCCCCTCTCCTCCTCCTCCTCGCCCGGCTCCTCCTCTTCGCCCCTCTCCTCCTCCTCCTCGCCCGGCTCTTCCCCACCTGGGTAGCTGTGGTCATACCGAACTGGCCCACGGGCCTGGACATCTATAGCCTGTCCGTCCATGGGAGTGGATCCCTCCTTCACTGTAGTTCTCCCCGAGGTTTCTTCTTTTTCCCAGGACCCTGGGTTTTTTGGAGTTTTTCCTTGCTGAGAAGGAGGGTCTAAGGACAGGGGATGACTGGACCATGTTTCATTTGCTGCTTTACATGAATGTTGTTTATTCCTGTTCTGATATGTCTGTGTGTATGTTTTACTCATCCAAATCTTGGAACGGCCTTAGAGGAAACTGGTGTTGTGATTTTGGGCGCTACAAAATAAATTGAATTGAATTGAATATTCTTTTATTATATTTTTTATCTTTTGTTCAGTTGAGATTGTCGAGCACTTCCCGTATTACCACATGACATCACAAGGTGGAATGTTTTCTGTTTGACTCATAGTAAATGTGCAGGTTTGTGTGTTAAACGTGTGAATGAAGCAAAACACAACTCCAGGTGTGTTTGTGCTGAGGAAACGACTTTATTAGATAAGAAACAGTTCAGTGGGCCACAGTCATGTACGTGATAATCCTCACATGGGTGTCATCTGTAACTATACTATACTCACATGGGTGTCATCTGTAGCTATACTATACTCACATGGGTGTCATCTGTAACTATACTATACTCACATGGGTGTCATCTGTAACTATACTATACTCACATGGGTGTCATCTGTAACTATACTGTACTCACATGGGTGTCATCTGTAACTATACTATACTCACATGGGTGTCATCTGTAACTATACTATACTCACATGGGTGTCATCTGTAACTATACTATACTCACATGGGTGTCATCTGTAACTATACTATACTCACACGGGTGTCATCTGTAACTATACTATACTCACATGGGTGTCATCTGTAACTATACTATACTCACATGGGTGTCATCTGTAACTATACTATACTCACATGGGTGTCATCTGTAACTATACTGTACTCACATGGGTGTCATCTGTAACTATACTATACTCACATGGGTGTCATCTGTAACTATACTATACTCACATGGGTGTCATCTGTAACTATACTATACTCACATGGGTGTCATCTGTAACTATACTATACTCACATGGGTGTCATCTGTAACTATACTGTACTCACATGGGTGTAATCTGTAACTATACTGTACTCACATGGGTGTCATCTGTAACTATACTGTACTCACATGGGTGTCATCTGTAACTATACTGTACTCACATGGGTGTCATCTGGAACTATACTATACTCACATGGGTGTCATCTGTAACTATACTATACTCACGTGGGTGTCATCTGTAACTATACTATACTCACGTGGGTGTCATCTGTAACTATACTATACTCACACGGGTGTCATCTGTAACTATACTATACTCACATGGGTGTCATCTGTAACTATACTGTACTCACATGGGTGTCATCTGTAACTATACTGTACTCACATGGGTGTCATCTGTAACTATACTGTACTCACATGGGTGTCATCTGTAACTATACTGTACTCACATGGGTGTCATCTGTAACTATACTGTACTCACATGGGTGTCATCTGTAACTATACTATACTCACATGGGTGTCATCTGTAACTATACTATACTCACATGGGTGTCATCTGTAACTATACTATACTCACATGGGTGTCATCTGTAACTATACTGTACTCACATGGGTGTCATCTGTAACTATACTGTACTCACATGGGTGTCATCTGTAACTATACTATACTCACATGGGTGTCATCTGTAACTATACTATACTCACATGGGTGTCATCTGTAACTATACTATACTCACATGGGTGTCATCTGTAGCTATACTATACTCACATGGGTGTCATCTGTAGCTATACTATACTCACATGGGTGTCATCTGTAACTATACTATACTCACATGGGTGTCATCTGTAACTATACTATACTCACATGGGTGTCATCTGTAACTATACTGTACTCACATGGGTGTCATCTGTAACTATACTATACTCACATGGGTGTCATCTGTAACTATACTATACTCACATGGGTGTCATCTGTAACTATACTATACTCACATGGGTGTCATCTGTAACTATACTGTACTCACATGGGTGTCATCTGTAACTATACTCTACTCACATGGGTGTCATCTGTAACTATACTGTACTCACATGGGTGTCATCTGTAACTATACTATACTCACATGGGTGTCATCTGTAACTATACTATACTCACATGGGTGTCATCTGTAACTATACTATACTCACATGGGTGTCATCTGTAACTATACTATACTCACATGGGTGTCATCTGTAACTATACTATACTCACATGGGTGTCATCTGTAACTATACTATACTCACATGGGTGTCATCTGTAACTATACTATACTCACATGGGTGTCATCTGTAACTATACTATACTCACATGGGTGTCATCTGTAACTATACTATACTCACATGGGTGTCATCTGTAACTATACTATACTCACATGGGTGTCATCTGTAACTATACTATACTCACATGGGTGTCATCTGTAACTATACTATACTCACATGGGTGTCATCTGTAACTATACTATACTCACATGGGTGTCATCTGTAGCTATACTATACTCACATGGGTGTCATCTGTAACTATACTATACTCACATGGGTGTCATCTGTAACTATACTATACTCACATGGGTGTCATCTGTAGCTATACTATACTCACATGGGTGTCATCTGTAGCTATACTATACTCACATGGGTGTCATCTGTAGCTATACTATACTCACATGGGTGTCATCTGTAAGCTATACTATACTCACATGGGTGTCATCTGTAGCTATACTATACTCACATGGGTGTCATCTGTAACTATACTATACTCACATGGGTGTCATCTGTAACTATACTATACTCACATGGGTGTCATCTGTAACTATACTATACTCACATGGGTGTCATCTGTAACTATACTATACTCACATGGGTGTCATCTGTAACTATACTATACTCACATGGGTGTCATCTGTAACTATACTATACTCACATGGGTGTCATCTGTAACTATACTATACTCACATGGGTGTCATCTGTAACTATACTATACTCACATGGGTGTCATCTGTAACTATACTATACTCACATGGGTGTCATCTGTAACTATACTATACTCACATGGGTGTCATCTGTAACTATACTATACTCACATGGGTGTCATCTGTAACTATACTATACTCACATGGGTGTCATCTGTAACTATACTATACTCACATGGGTGTCATCTGTAACTATACTATACTCACATGGGTGTCATCTGTAACTATACTATACTCACATGGGTGTCATCTGTAACTATACTATACTCACATGGGTGTCATCTGTAACTATACTATACTCACATGGGTGTCATCTGTAACTATACTATACTCACATGGGTGTCATCTGTAGCTATACTATACTCACATGGGTGTCATCTGTAACTATACTATACTCACATGGGTGTCATCTGTAACTATACTATACTCACATGGGTGTCATCTGTAACTATACTATACTCACATGGGTGTCATCTGTAACTATACTATACTCACATGGGTGTCATCTGTAACTATACTATACTCACATGGGTGTCATCTGTAACTATACTATACTCACATGGGTGTCATCTGTAACTATACTATACTCACATGGGTGTCATCTGTAACTATACTATACTCACATGGGTGTCATCTGTAACTATACTATACTCACATGGGTGTCATCTGTAACTATACTATACTCACATGGGTGTCATCTGTAACTATACTATACTCACATGGGTGTCATCTGTAACTATACTATACTCACATGGGTGTCATCTGTAACTATACTATACTCACATGGGTGTCATCTGTAACTATACTATACTCACATGGGTGTCATCTGTAACTATACTATACTCACATGGGTGTCATCTGTAACTATACTATACTCACATGGGTGTCATCTGTAACTATACTATACTCACATGGGTGTCATCTGTAACTATACTATACTCACATGGGTGTCATCTGTAACTATACTATACTCACATGGGTGTCATCTGTAACTATACTATACTCACATGGGTGTCATCTGTAACTATACTATACTCACATGGGTGTCATCTGTAACTATACTATACTCACATGGGTGTCATCTGTAACTATACTATACTCACATGGGTGTCATCTGTAACTATACTATACTCACATGGGTGTCATCTGTAACTATACTATACTCACATGGGTGTCATCTGTAACTATACTATACTCACATGGGTGTCATCTGTAACTATACTATACTCACATGGGTGTCATCTGTAGCTATACTATACTCACATGGGTGTCATCTGTAGCTATACTATACTCACATGGGTGTCATCTGTAGCTATACTATACTCACATGGGTGTCATCTGTAGCTATACTATACTCACATGGGTGTCATCTGTAGCTATACTATACTCACATGGGTGTCATCTGTAGCTATACTATACTCACATGGGTGTCATCTGTAGCTATACTATACTCACATGGGTGTCATCTGTAGCTATACTATACTCACATGGGTGTCATCTGTAGCTATACTATACTCACATGGGTGTCATCTGTAGCTATACTATACTCACATGGGTGTCATCTGTAGCTATACTATACTCACATGGGTGTCATCTGTAGCTATACTATACTCACATGGGTGTCATCTGTAACTATACTATACTCACATGGGTGTCATCTGTAGCTATACTATACTCACATGGGTGTCATCTGTAACTATACTATACTCACATGGGTGTCATCTGTAACTATACTATACTCACATGGGTGTCATCTGTAGCTATACTATACTCACATGGGTGTCATCTGTAACTATACTATACTCACATGGGTGTCATCTGTAACTATACTATACTCACATGGGTGTCATCTGTAACTATACTATACTCACATGGGTGTCATCTGTAACTATACTATACTCACATGGGTGTCATCTGTAACTATACTATACTCACATGGGTGTCATCTGTAACTATACTATACTCACATGGGTGTCATCTGTAACTATACTATACTCACATGGGTGTCATCTGTAACTATACTATACTCACATGGGTGTCATCTGTAACTATACTATACTCACATGGGTGTCATCTGTAACTATACTATACTCACATGGGTGTCATCTGTAACTATACTATACTCACATGGGTGTCATCTGTAACTATACTATACTCACATGGGTGTCATCTGTAACTATACTATACTCACATGGGTGTCATCTGTAACTATACTATACTCACATGGGTGTCATCTGTAACTATACTATACTCACATGGGTGTCATCTGTAACTATACTATACTCACATGGGTGTCATCTGTAACTATACTATACTCACATGGGTGTCATCTGTAACTATACTATACTCACACGGGTGTCATCTGTAACTATACTATACTCACGTGGGTGTCATCTGTAACTATACTATACTCACATGGGTGTCATCTGTAACTATACTGTACTCACATGGGTGTCATCTGTAACTATACTATACTCACAGGGGTGTCATCTGTAACTATACTATACTCACATGGGTGTCATCTGTAACTATACTATACTCACGTGGGTGTCATCTGTAACTATACTATACTCACACGGGTGTCATCTGTAACTATACTATACTCACATGGGTGTCATCTGTAACTATACTGTACTCACATGGGTGTCATCTGTAACTATACTATACTCACATGGGTGTCATCTGTAACTATACTATACTCACATGGGTGTCATCTGTAACTATACTATACTCACATGGGTGTCATCTGTAACTATACTATACTCACATGGGTGTCATCTGTAACTATACTATACTCACATGGGTGTCATCTGTAGCTATACTATACTCACATGGGTGTCATCTGTAGCTATACTATACTCACATGGGTGTCATCTGTAGCTATACTATACTCACATGGGTGTCATCTGTAGCTATACTATACTCACATGGGTGTCATCTGTAGCTATACTATACTCACATGGGTGTCATCTGTAGCTATACTATACTCACATGGGTGTCATCTGTAGCTATACTATACTCACATGGGTGTCATCTGTAGCTATACTATACTCACATGGGTGTCATCTGTAGCTATACTATACTCACATGGGTGTCATCTGTAGCTATACTATACTCACATGGGTGTCATCTGTAGCTATACTATACTCACATGGGTGTCATCTGTAACTATACTATACTCACATGGGTGTCATCTGTAACTATACTATACTCACATGGGTGTCATCTGTAACTATACTATACTCACATGGGTGTCATCTGTAACTATACTATACTCACATGGGTGTCATCTGTAACTATACTATACTCACATGGGTGTCATCTGTAACTATACTATACTCACATGGGTGTCATCTGTAACTATACTGTACTCACATGGGTGTCATCTGTAACTATACTATACTCACATGGGTGTCATCTGTAACTATACTATACTCACATGGGTGTCATCTGTAACTATACTATACTCACATGGGTGTCATCTGTAACTATACTATACTCACATGGGTGTCATCTGTAACTATACTATACTCACATGGGTGTCATCTGTAGCTATACTATACTCACATGGGTGTCATCTGTAACTATACTATACTCACATGGGTGTCATCTGTAACTATACTATACTCACATGGGTGTCATCTGTAACTATACTATACTCACATGGGTGTCATCTGTAGCTATACTATACTCACATGGGTGTCATCTGTAACTATACTATACTCACATGGGTGTCATCTGTAACTATACTATACTCACATGGGTGTCATCTGTAACTATACTATACTCACATGGGTGTCATCTGTAACTATACTATACTCACATGGGTGTCATCTGTAACTATACTGTACTCACATGGGTGTCATCTGTAACTATACTGTACTCACATGGGTGTCATCTGTAACTATACTGTACTCACATGGGTGTCATCTGTAACTATACTGTACTCACATGGGTGTCATCTGTAACTATACTATACTCACATGGGTGTCATCTGTAACTATACTGTACTCACATGGGTGTCATCTGTAACTATACTATACTCACATGGGTGTCATCTGTAACTATACTATACTCACATGGGTGTCATCTGTAGCTATACTATACTCACATGGGTGTCATCTGTAACTATACTATACTCACATGGGTGTCATCTGTAACTATACTATACTCACATGGGTGTCATCTGTAACTATACTATACTCACATGGGTGTCATCTGTAACTATACTATACTCACATGGGTGTCATCTGTAACTATACTATACTCACGTGGGTGTCATCTGTAACTATACTATACTCACACGGGTGTCATCTGTAACTATACTATACTCACACGGGTGTCATCTGTAACTATACTATACTCACATGGGTGTCATCTGTAACTATACTGTACTCACATGGGTGTCATCTGTAACTATACTATACTCACATGGGTGTCATCTGTAACTATACTGTACTCACATGGGTGTCATCTGTAACTATACTATACTCACATGGGTGTCATCTGTAACTATACTATACTCACATGGGTGTCATCTGTAACTATACTATACTCACATGGGTGTCATCTGTAACTATACTATACTCACATGGGTGTCATCTGTAACTATACTATACTCACATGGGTGTCATCTGTAACTATACTGTACTCACATGGGTGTCATCTGTAACTATACTATACTCACATGGGTGTCATCTGTAACTATACTATACTCACATGGGTGTCATCTGTAACTATACTATACTCACATGGGTGTCATCTGTAGCTATACTATACTCACATGGGTGTCATCTGTAGCTATACTATACTCACATGGGTGTCATCTGTAGCTATACTATACTCACATGGGTGTCATCTGTAACTATACTATACTCACATGGGTGTCATCTGTAGCTATACTATACTCACATGGGTGTCATCTGTAATGTAGCTTTGAAGCTCTGTTGTAATGGTTTTCTGTGTGGACACAGTGGACAGAGATCAGATAGAAGTGAACTACATTACTGACATCAGTATACAGTATAGAGGCTCTGCTCACATGACCCTGGCCACTTTACAGAGTGACTGTCACTGTAAACAGTGAAAATGGAAGAGCCAAGCCAACAGATGCATTAAGACTTGTGATTTCTGTTGTATGAAGGAGCAAAGGTTTAGGCCGATATTTGATCAGGACAAAAGTGTCAGTGGTTTGAGCACTTAGCCAAAGCCAAAGTTAGAACTGCTTATTCTCAGACCTATAAAACTGACCGAACTGTTGTTGTGACCTTAGGCAAGATGCCACCTGGTGGCAGCACTTCATACAGAGATGCTTAAACATCAGTATGTATAATCCTCATCGTTCTGAAAAAATAAAAAAAAATCACACCCACAAAAAACAGCACTGGTCCTGGTGCCACCCTGGGGCCCCCAGTGAAAACAGTCTGGACACAGCCATGTTCTGAGGGAAACATGTTTAAATGAAATAGAAGTTTTACTGATAACTATTGTAATGCTGATTTATAATGTATATTTATTCTTAATCACAAAAACAATGAACATGATGGACAAACATCATTTGGTGTTTTGGTTGAAAATGTTTATCCAATCAGAATGAGCCTCACTTTTTATTTGGTTGCCAGTTCCAGTTCGTTTAAACCTCTGCAGCTCAGTGAATTCTGGAGGTTCTAAAATTCACATGAGGCCTGAACATAAACTGAGAAATATAGCTGCAAGCGGCGATGATTGGCCCTCACATGCGCCTACACTGCGCCCCACAAACGACGTGCCCTACAAACGATGTGCCCTGCAAAACACATCGCGCTGTGCAAACGCTGTGCCCTGCAAATGCAGTGCTCCACACTAACCCTAATAACCATAAACCCCAACCACACTTTTCATATGCTTTACAGTGTGTTATATTCAGACTGAGATCACGTATTAGTGATTCAAATTTCCCAGGCCACATCCTCCATCAGAAAAAATTACATAGTGCACCTTTAAATGATTTTTGATATTTTTGATATTTTTTTGCTCGTAGTCATACATAGAATTTAATTCCCAAATTTGGTACAAATCCGATAATGTTGGTGTTTCATGTCTAGGGGGCGCTATAGTGTAATTTTCCATATGTTTTATAGTGTTTTATATTCAGGCCGAGATCAGCATCAGTGATTCAAATTTCAGCACAATCGGTCTAAGTCTGTGCCAAATTCATATTGAATATTTTCTAAATTTGGGTTGAACTTTGTGGCCTCGCCGCACGTAAACCGTGACAGTTTTTTAAAATTGGAGGTAACTTTCGTAGCCGCACTTCTCTAGATGATGTACAGTGATTTTCAGCTCTTCTCTAGATGATGTACGGTGATTTTCAGCCCTGTGGGTGAAACACCTTCAGAGGAGTTCGTTCAAACACAACATGAGCCAAAATCCCGAACTCTGCATTTTGAAGATTTCAATCCAAGATGGCCGCTTTCTGCTTTGTCAGGGGGCGTGGCCATAATAATATTTTTGTTTATCTTTACGTGACGAATGCGTGGAGTGGGCGGAGCCTAATATTCGAGGTGGTGAATTATCTCCATTTTTGATCCCCACACACGAAACCTATATTTTCTCGAATGTCTCATCATTTCTGAACTTTTGGCAAAGTTTGGTGAGTTTTTGAACATGTTTGTGGGGTCATGTTTTATTTCAAACTGTAGGGGACGCTAATACACCACATTAAATGTTTTCACATTCAGTAGCTTTAGGGCAGAGAGTTTAAGAACTGTCTCAAATGTCATTGAAATCAGAGTTTGTTTGAGCAAATAGGAGCAATTTGTAAATTTCAAAACTTGTGTTCATTATTTGTCGCTTCACTGCTCAGAGACGTCAGACGGATTTGGGATGTGGATATTTTCTGATGATCCTGGAGATAATGTGGCCAAATCTGAGGCCGAGGAGTGCGTTTCAGCTTCAGAAACCTTAATCCAAGATGGCCGCTCCCTGGTGTGTCAGGGCGTGGCCATAATAATATTTTTACTTGTCTTGTCATGATCGACTTCTGTGTTAAATTTCATGATTCAGTTTTTTGTATCCTTCATATTCCCTAATGCATTTTTGTCTCGTTAGGGGGGCTGACGAGCCATTTTATTTATGTTTTGAAAATGGAAATAGCCAAAAGTTACAAAGGCAGACTTTTTAACACGTGGCCAAATTTCATGAGTTTCGACATTGTTCACTGGGTGAAAAATGGGTGAGTGCGTTAGGAGAAGGAGAAGGAGAAGAAGAAGGAGAAGAAGAAGACAACGACGAAGAAGGACGAAGACGGCAAGCGGACGGCAGACGACTATGTGATACTAATAGGCCCTTCACCAAGCCAAACCTGGATGTGTCTCTGTCTGCAGGTTAGTGAGTTTAAACTGGGGCCTCTTCAGTGTGTGCAGACACTGTGTGGTGTGTGTGGGTGTGTGTGGTGTGTGTGTGTGTGTGTGGTGTGTGTGGTGTGTGTGTGTGTGTGTGGTGTGTGTGTGTAGTGTGTGTGATGTGTGTGGTGTGTGTGTGGTGTGTGTGGTGTGTGTGTGGTGTGTGTGGTGGTGTGTGTGTGGTGTGTGTGTGGTGTGTGGTGTGTGTGTGTGGTGTGTGTGTGTGTATGCGTGTGTGTGGTGTGTGTGGTGTGTGTGTGGTGTTTGTGGTGTGTGTCTGTGTGTGTGTGGGTGTATGGTGTGTGTGGTGTGTGTGTGATGTTTGTGGTGTGTGTCTGTGTGTGTGGTGTGTGTGGTGTGTGTGGTGTGTGTGTGGTGTTTGTGGTGTGTGTCTGTGTGTGTGTGTGGTGTGTGTGGTGTGTGTGTGTGTGTGTGGTGTGTGTGGTGTGTGTGTGTGGTGTGTGTGTGTGTGTGTGGTGTGTGTGGTGTGTGTGGTGTGTGTGGTGTGTGTGGGTTTTGTGTGTGTGTGTGGTGTGTGTGGTGTGTGTGGTGTGTGTGGGGTGTGTGTGGTGTGTGTGGTGTGTGTGGGGTGTGTGTGGTGTGTATGGTGTGTGTGGTGTGTATGGTGTGTGTGGTGTGTGTGGTGTGTGTGGGGTGTGTGTGGTGTGTGTGGTGTGTGTGGGGTGTGTGTGGTGTGTATGGTGTGTGTGGTGTGGGTGGTGTGTGTGGTGTGTGTGGGGTGTGTGTGGTGTGTGAGCTGACGTCTTTGTGAATGACGGATGCTCATTAATGAGAAACAAAGATAAAACACTTGAGCCTGAAGTATTTAAACCCTTATGGGAGCAGACTGCCCCCTGCTGCTCATGGACGGCACTGCCCCCTGCTGCTCATGGACGGCACTGCCCCCTGCTGCTCATGGACAGCACTGCCCCCTGCTGCTCATGGACGGCACTGCCCCCTGCTGCTCATGGACGGCACTGCCCCCTGCTGCTCATGGACAGCACTGCCCCTTCCCACTTAAACACAGTACTGACAATATTCAAACCTCTGTGATGTCAGTACTTTGCCTGAAATGTTCCACAGTAAAGCATTAAACTTATCTGTCTGTTTTTACTGCTCAAATACCTCCTGAAAACTTTCAAAAAATATAGAGAGAAAATATTCTTCCTGTCAGAGGGGTCACCTGGTCCACAGATCTGACCTTGTTGCATCACCTGCTTGTTTCCATGGAGATATGATGGTGGTGATTGGCAGGTGACTAAATTTAAACGTCTCATAACTCTTCAGAGAACGAGTGCAGCGATTATAAAATTCCAGATTCCTTTAATGGGCTCATTTTGCTCTCATTTCCCTGTGTGATTGACAGGCCATTTGAGGGTCTAATTACAGAAGAGACTTTTCTTTTCTCCAAATCACAGAATTATGAACTACATTAAAGTTCACTGCACCAGAGCAAATGAGGCATTTTTTTGAACCTGTGCAGCTTCTGTGAGTTTGGACAAAGCCCAACGATCATGAACATTCATGTTTATCTGCATTTATTTCATCTTATATCATTTGATTTGTATTCTTTTATTTAAAGGTGCAGTATGGAACTTTTCTGATGGAGCATCCTTCACCTGCTGGCGCTGGCCTGGAGATGCTATTGATCTGAATATTCCACAGTGTTGCATTAAACCCATCTGTCTTTTGTGTTTGCCTATGTGGCTTCCTGAATATGTTTTCACTGTGGGAGGTGTTGCTTCTCCGCAGATGTGACTTGTAACGTGGCCTGGTGCTGTCTCCATGGCCCCATCAGGAGCTCAAAGCCTCACTGCGGAACATCCCTTATGCCATCATTTATTCACCACCATGAGTTTCAAAGTGATTTTCACAGCTATCAGAGACCAGAGCTTTAAGTCACAGTAAAACGAACAACTAGCATGCTAATGTGCACTTCCTGATAATTGGGTGCTTTACAGAACACAGCAGATTTAATTTAACCTCAAGCGCTGCTTAAATATGTAAGTGCACTGGGGAAACGGTTTGAACAGTCAGAGAAAGGGAGAGAAGAGAGCAGAGAAAGAGAGAGAGAAAGAGAGAGACAGAGAGAGAGGGAGAGGGAGACAGAGAAAGCGAGAGAGGAAAGACTGAGTTGTGTCTCACACACAGAGAGAGAAAAAGCTGTTTCTGAAATTTCACTGTAATTTTTCTGGAGGGTCCATCATCTGCTTTACCCATAATGCTCCACAGTGTGGCATTAAAGTGATGTGTCTTATATTAATAACTAATGTTGCTTATTGCCTTTTAAAACCATATGTACAAATGTAATGCTGAGGTGCCACTCCACAGATCTGACCTCGTGCTCTTGATGGTGTCGGGTGAGCAGATTTTCACATTCGTCCCATGACTTCAGGTGACGGCTCAGAAAATGTGAAGAGTGAATCATTGAGAACATGATGTGCACTGGGTCCATTCACGGCTCATTCCCACTGAACCGTCTGAATGATGTGGTTTGGATCAGAGGGGGCACGACACAGGGATAATAAAGCTGTGGGAAATGCACAGAGGAGGAGGTCACAGGAGCCTGATGCAAACAGAAAAACCTCACATCATCATCTCTGTGTCAAGTCTAAGTGCCTGATGTTCATATACTCCTAATGAGGAAAACCACACCGTTATATTTCCTCAGCACAAGGAGCTGTTCTTTCAGGCAGTTTAATCAGCGCCCCCTTCTGGACACATCTTGTATTTACAGAACCGTGACCATGATTTACAGTGTGTAGAAAATGGACACAGTTCAATAGTATTCGATGAGCGTTAAAGTGTTAGAAATGTTTTATCGATATTACAAGTCTGTACTTCTTTCTACGACTTTTTATTCACATTAATGTGCAGATTTGATTAATTCTGTTTCATAAAACAGAATTATTTTGTACTCATCTTTCATGAAAACAAAAATAAAAAATGAAAAGAACTAGATGAAAACAAGAAGTAGTGTTTGTGTGACTGCTGGCAGACCTGAGTGATGAGAGCTGTGCTGGAGCTGTCCAACACTCACACACACACTCACCCTCCAGGAATCTGCACTCAGAAGTGGAGCAAGTTCTTCTGCAAGTCTCAAGTCTTTGGCCTCAAGTCTGAGTCAAGTCCCAAGTCAGGCAAATCCAAGTCCTCTGCTTCAAGTCATTTTATTATTTTTGCAATTTATATGATTTTTAAACTAGATTTTTAAATGATGGTATCAAATAGGGTTATAATAATCTACACATGTCACAGTTTGATATGATATTTCTATTTTGGAGGTTCACAGATTTGGAGATTCTGCTGTGATCATCCACAGACTTCATCATGTCGTCTGCACTGAAATGGAGCAAAAGATCTTTGTTTATGTAGTTCTCTGGTTTTAGCTGTTCCTGGAACAAAACAGTGTCTTCAAGCAAACAGACTTTTAATCTAATTTATTGTGACAGCCCCAGACCACTAAAACATGAGGATAGAATATGACAGTAGGTCAGTGAGGGTCACATCCACAGACACAAATACACAGTAGGAGGCACATGTCGAGCCCCAAGTCTTAGTCTAGTTTATCCAGTCAAGTCTCACATCCTCAAGAGAGTGACTCCAGTCTGACTCGAGTATAATAAATCCCCGCACAGTAAGACAGTGTAGAGTTCTGAAAGTCTCAATGTGTCACATTTCCTACACTACACATCTGTTCACTGGGACAGTCAGACCAAAAGTATAAGATCATAAATAACAACAATAACCAATTTGTCAAAAACAAAATGTATAAAAAAAATAAAAAAAAGACAAAACCTAAATAAAAACAAGATCATGTTTCCCACTATTACACCAGCAGGGGGCGTACAGAGAGCGTTCTGGTCAGCACCATCAGGGACACAGGATTTGGCATTCGATGGTCCAGTCTGTATGCAGTACTTTGTCTCTGTAGTAGTTCATAAACAGTGAGGTGGTGTTAGGAGGTGGTGTTAGAAGGTGTTGCGGGCCTCCGTGGGTCTCTGCTGCTGGGCCAGTTTGCCGTAGCCTCCTCTGGCAGGGTCGTAGTCCTGACGGTACTCATCCCTCACCTGAACAAACACACAGCAGGAAAAAATCAGATGGACGTTTGTAATGTGAAGATGACTTTACAGAAATGCACCAAATGTAACTGGAGTAAAGTTAAAGCGCATAAGACAAAAACACAGTCAACATCATTAGATTTAAGGTTTTACTACAAATCTTGCCTAGTCTTTTCTAGTTTTTCAATTTTTGAAGTTTATAATTTGACTTTTTGACATGTTCAGGAGAAAGAGGGAATTCCATAACTGTTATGTAGCAACAGATGAACAAGTGTGTGATGATAACACCTTTATTTTGTTAAATCAAAGTTTAAGACATCAGAAAAAAAAGTTGTTCCTTGTGCATAAATTGTCCCTGCCAGTGTAAAACTATGAGAAATATTTAGAGAATGAGAAAGCCATGAAAACATATAGACTTCTGTAAACTGCAATAGCACTTTTAAAACTCCTGCTCGGGCCTGATTTGGATGTGCACAGTCTGACCTGTCCTCCAGACTTGCCGCGCCCGTACTGACGGCCCTCTTTAAACCCTGCGTCCCAGTCTGTGCGGATGATGCGGTCGTCCAGCCTGGTGCCGTTCACAAACCTCATGGCGTTTTCTGCGTCTGTGCGAGTGTAGTATCTGACACAGGGTTAAAGAGCACAACAGACAGCAGGACAATGCCAATTCATTAATCAATCACTGCATTAATATAGCACCTTTCAACATACCCACAGCGCTCACAGTTCATTATTTATTCTCTCCACACTCAGTGATGCTAAACTACTATTGTAGCCACAGCTGCCCTGGGGCAGACTGACTGAAGTGAGGCTGCCAGTCATGGTGGTGGAGGGGGTGGTCACACACACACCACTTTCATACTAGGCAATGTGGGTGAAGTGTCTTGCTTAAAGACACAATGACAGTTTCTGGCACTGGCGCCCCCCTGTGGCACCTGATTTTACCAGTGGTCTCCCATCCAAGTACTACCCAGGCCTGGCCCTGCGGAGCTTCTGAGATCAGGCTTTGAGAAGCTGGTCTGGCCTAACGTACCAACACGGTCCTTCATGAGCACAGCCTCACAGCAGTGTTTCAAGTCTCATTTTAAGACCCACTTTAACTCTCTGGCTTTAACACCTCAGGAGTGGTTTGCGCCTCTGGGTGTTTTTATGGGTTTACCCTTTTATTTATTGATACTTTGACTCCATTTGGGTAGTTTCACTGCCTTAATGAGGAGGACTAGAGTTAAACTGAGCTTTGCATTGCGCAGTACTTTGGAAATAGTGTTGTTTATGAAATGTGTTGTAGAAAAAGTGGACTGACTAAAGTGGACTGAAGGACTTTAAAACAATAAAAGAAAACAACTCTGTGTTTTCATGGTGTATACCGAGAATATGGTGGGACAAGTCTGTACTTCTTTCTACGACTTTTTATTCACATTAATGTGCAGATTTGTTTAATTCTGTTTCATAAAACAGAATTATTTTGTATTCATCTTTCATGAAAACAAAAATAAAAAATGAAAAGAACTAGATGAAAACAAGAAGTAGTGTTTGTGTGACTGTTGGCAGACCTGAGTGATGAGAGCTGTGCTGGAGCTGTCCAACACTCACAAACACACTCACCCTCCAGGAATCTGCACTCAGAAGTGGAGCAAGTTCTTCTGCAAGTCTCAAGTCTTTGGCCTCAAGTCTGAGTCAAGTCCCAAGTCAGACAGAGGCAAGTCCAAGTCAAGTCCAAGTGAAAGACACGCAAGTCAAGTCCAAGTCAAAGACAGGCATTAGTCCAAGTCAAGTCCCAAGTCAGGCAAATCCAAGTCCTCTGCTTCAAGTCATTTTATTATTTTTGCAATTTATATGATTTTTAAACTAGATTTTTAAATGATGGTATCAAATAGGGTTATAATAATCTACACATGTCACAGTTTGATATTTCTATTTTGGAGAGGTTCTTCAAAATAGAAATATCATCTAATCTACCACTTTTTGGATCAGACTCAAAATGTAACACTGTTTTACACAATGGGAAACAGTCACAAGTTCTACTTTCTATTTTCACGGTCAAACATTTGTGAACTGACCATCGTGAAGCGCCCTTTAGCTCTCAACATTTCAGTTTTCTGTTCATGGTCTAACTTTGGTTTAAGGAGAAGCCTCCTGCAGTGTTTGAAGGATACTCGACGAAGCAGAACCCACAGGCCGTCTTCTTGATCTTGTCCAGGCCGATGATGATGCGCTTCACGTCTCCACATTTGGCAAACAGCTCGTGGACCTTGAGAGAACATTCTTTTATTACACAACACCAAATATCAAAGGGCCTTTACAACAGTAGGTGGTGTTCTACCTGCTCCTCCGTTGTGTAGAACGAGAGGTTTCCAACATATAATGTGTTGCTCTGTTTCAGTAGTTTCTCCTGTTCATAACGATTCCCCTAAAACACACACATACAAAGACCATGTGTCATTATAATAGAAAACTTAAAGGGCCCATTTATGATGCATCTTATAATGTCGTTTCCTCATCACAAACAGACCTGGAGTTATGTTTTGTTTCATTCACACACAAACACACACAAACATGCACATTTAGCATGAGTTCTTCTTTCAAACAGAAAACACTCTGTTCCACCTTGTGACAATGTAGGAAGTGCTCTATTGGGTTTTTAAACTCCACACACCTTCACTAGATTCACCTAAGCTTTGGAGAAGCTCGATTACTCAAACGTGTGAATGAAAAAAAACAACTCTAAGTATGTTTTTGAGGAGGTCACAGCACTAGAACATCTCTCAGCTCACAAGAATCAATATCGTGTAATACAGGACCTCTGAAGGTCTTATTCATTATGAATCAAAACATGACAAGTACGCACGTTTTACCCTTGCTTAAGTTACATTTCATAATATCGTGCTCTGTGGAGTTTATATGCAGAAAAACAATATAGTCGTGTTGTTAGCATGAGGCTAACCGTTAGCACAAGACTCAAAGAGCGGATCATATTTGCTCTTTTCTCTCCTTCTGTGGTTCCCTCTTTCAGCTGGACGTACCTTAAAGTGCTGGTCTCTGTACTGGCTGATGTCGATGTAGGAGTCGCTGTTCAGAGCGTTTAGTTTCGCGGACATTGTGGAGTTTAATTTGGACACAAACTGAACAAACCGCAGCACACGGGAAGAAGATGCCCTCAAAGTCCGCCCTCAAAAACAGTCCGGCCGAAACAAGGACTGGGCACATGAGCAGCGCCCCCTGGAGTACTTTATTTTTATTTTATTTTATTTTTATTAGTAAATAGATCAATTACAACACAATGTAGTACATATATAAGTAAATAAAGCAAATAACCAGGTAAATTAACAGACAGGAAAACAAACAGAAACAATTAAAGAAACCAAAAGACAGTTGGTGTTTTAGTATCTAAATAAATAATATTTAATGGGCTCGAATTAACATATGTTTTGTTTTATACATCATATAATTTGTAATCTTCATATACGGTCAATGCTTTCAATGCTTTTTTTGTTTTTACTATTTTTTGCTTGAAAATAAAATTGTGTTTCAAAACGGAACTCGCTAATTTGGGGTATTTTTTTTACCACTGAGTGGCAACACTCAGGCCTCACAGCAAGAAGGTTGCGGGTTCGATCCCCGGGTCACCCGGGCCTTTCTGTGTGGAGTTTGCATGTTCCTCCCCGTGTCTGGATGGGTTTCCTCCGGGTGCTCCGGTTTCCCCCATCAACCCAAAACATGCCCGCACCCCTATGAACTAACATCAAGGACCATGTTGTCCACCCTCCTGTGGGCACCACCTGCAGAGGGGTTCATAGGGGGGGTCAGGTGCTATGAGTATTGGGCATTGCCCCCGTGACCCAGCCGGATTAAGCGGGAGAAGATGGATGGATGGATGGATGGTTTATGGATGTAATATCTTAGGTTAATTAAGGTTAATTAAGTATCTTATTTTGGGATATGTTCTGAAAGATGTAGTGTGACTTCTTTTTTGCTTAACTTTATAAGATTATCTTGTGTTTTCCTCTTGATAAAGGCTTCAATTACAAGCCAAAAAAATTTTACAGTAATACACTCAAAAAAAAAAAGGTGCAATAAGGATTCTGGAACTATCCTACAAAAGGTGCAATTCAAATCATTATCAATATTAAAGCTTTTTAAATATACATTTGTTGGGTAAATATTATGCATAACTTTACAGGTTACTTCCTTGATTTTATTATATAAACAGAATTTGGACATTTCAGTTGTGATATATTTCCAGTTGATATCTACAAAAATTGTGTTCCATTTATATTGACCAACTCTGACAGTTTTACTTTTAAGGATGTGTTTGTATTGCACCTTTTGTCAGATAATTTGATGCCGCCAATCAAAGGGCAAAGGTCTAACTTTAGATTGTCTAGATTCTCATTGTGCTGATACATACAAACAGCACTTAATGGGATTGAGTTTCTTACCATATAAAATTCTTTTTCTGAGGTAATAACATAGTATTTCTTAATAAAATCAGCAAAGTTATAAAATACTCCATTTGAGTTAAACATTTGGGATGTTAATTTAACCGGATAAGTGAACCAGTTATGAATAAATAAGCTTTTGCCTCTATATTTAATATATTTATTGTTCCATATTGGAGTATTCCGAGGTGTGAAGTTATGTCTGTATGCGTCAATCCAAGAGAGTCAGGTTTGCTTATGGAAATTTGATAATTTCATTGGGACTTTTGTCACATCATAGTCACATTTTAAAAGTTCAATACCACCCACTTTTCCGAATATCAAATTTGGAATGAGATACCATAATTGATGCTTGATGCTCATCAAAACGACAGTAGAAGTCGTTAAGACTGTTGGCTAGGGGCAGGTCATCTGTGGAGTGTGGAGTTTTAGGTTTGTAGTTGGTGATTTTCCTAAAACTCCTCCACACAGAAGCCGAGTCGTCCTCTGAAATCTGCTGCTGCATATTCTCAGAGAACTGGAGTCTAGCAGTGCCCACTTCCCTGCTAAACCGGTACCTGGCGTCCTTGTAGAGGTCTTTATCCCCACTTCTGAAAGCCTCCCTTTTTTCTAGCCACAGCCGTTTGAGTTTGGGAGTAAACCAGGGTTTGTCATTGTTATAATTCTCCCTGGTGCGTGATGGCACAATGCTGTCCTCGCAGAAGTGGATATACGAGGTGACAGTGTCCGTGTGCTCATCCAAACTGTCAGAGGGACCCTCATAGTGTCCCAGTCTGTGGTTTCCAAACACGTGCGCAGCTCCTCCATAGCCTCGCTGCTCCACCTTTTCGTCGTCCTCACGACAGGTTTAGAGTGTTTCAGTCTCTGTCTGTACGCGGGGATAAGGTGGATCATTACGTGGTCAGAAAGTCCGAGTGCAGCGCGGGGCACTGCGTGATAAGCCCCACTTATCGTGCTGTAACAGTGATCCAGCGTCCTCTCCTCTCTGGTTGGGCATTTGATGTACTGTTTGTATTTGGGAAGTTCCTGGCTTAAATTGGCTTTGTTAAAGTCCCTCCTCGAACCGCCACCTTAACGTGGTGGAGGGGTTTGAGCACCGAATGATCCCAGGAGCTATGTTGTCGGGGGCTTTATGCCCCTGGTAGGGGTCACCCAAGGCAAACAGGTCCGGGGGGACGGGTCAGACGAAGAGCGGTTCAGAAGCCCCATATGATGAAAGACATACAGAGGCAAGATACGTCGCCCGGATTGGCGTCACCGGGGCCCCACCCTGGAGCCAGGCCTGGGGTGGGCGCTCGATGGCGAGCGCCTGGTGGCCGGGCCTTTTCCCACGGGGCCCGGCCGGGCGCAGCCCGAAGGGACGACGTGGGACCGCCCTCCTGGACCCACCATCCGCGGGAGGAGCCATTGGGGCTGGGTGCAGAGAGATCTGGGCGGCAGTCGAAGGCAGGGGCCTCGGCGACCAGATCTCCGGACATGGAGACTAGCTCTGGGGACATGGAATGTCACCTTGCTGGGGGGGAAGGAGCCTGAGCTTGTGCGGGAGGTATAGTCGGCCTCACCTCCACGCACAGTTTGGGTTCCGGAACCCAACTCCTTGAGAGGGGTTGGACTCTCCATTTCTCTGGCGTTGGCCGCGGGGAGCGGCCGGCGAGCCTGGTGTGGGCCTGCTCATTGCCCCACAGCTCAGCCGCTGCGTGTTGGAGTTCACCCCCGGTGAACGAGAGGGTCGCGTCCCTGCGCCTTCGGGTCGGGGACAGGTCTCTCACTGTGGTGTCGGCCTACGGGCCGAACAGCAGTGCAGAGTACCCGGCCTTCTTGGAGTCTCTGGGAGGGTACTGGACAGTGCACCGACCGGGGACTCCATTGTTCTACTGGGGGACTTCAACGCCCACGTGGGCAATGACAGTGACACTTGGAGAGGGGTGATTGGGAGGAACGGCCTCCCTGATCTGAACCCGAGTGGTGTTCTGTTATTGGACTTCTGTGCTAGTCACAGTTTGTCCCATAACGAACACCATGTTCGAGCACAAGGGGTCCATCGGTGCACGTGGCACCAGGATTTCCCTAGGCCGGAGGTCGATGATCGACTTTGTTGTCGTGTCATCTGACTCCTCCGGCCGTGTGTCTTGGACACTCGGGTGAAGAGAGGGGCAGAGCTGTCAACTGATCACCACCTGGTGGTGAGTTGGGTCCGCTGGCGGAGGAGGAAGCCGGAAAGACCTGGCAGGCCCAAGCGTATCGTGAGGGTCTGCTGGGAACGTCTGGCGGAACCTTCTGTCAGTGTGGCCTTCAACTCACACCTCCGGGAGAGCTTCTCCCAGATCCCGAGGGAGGCTGGGGACATGGAGCCGAGTGGGCTTCCGTTCTCGGCCTCCATTGTCGATGCGGCCGTTCGTAGCTGTGGCCGCAAGGGTCTGTGGTGCCTGTCGCGGCGGCAATCCCCGAACCCGGTGGTGGACACCGGAAGTAAGGGATGCCGTCAAGCTGAAGAAGGAGTTCTACCGGGCCTTACTGGCTCGGTGGACTCTGAGGCAGCTGACGGGTACCGGCGGAGCCAAGCGTGCTGCAGCCCGGGTGGTTGCAGAGGCAAAAACTCGGGTCTGGGAGGAGTTCGGGAGGCCATGGAGGAGGACTATCGGACGGCCCCAAGGACCTGGCAAACCGTCCGGCGCCTCAGGAGGGGAAGCGGCCCTTCACCAATACTGTTTACAGTGCGGGGGAGAGCTGCTGACCTCGACTGGGGATGTTGTCGGGCGGTGGAAGGAATACTTTGGGGATCTCTCAATCCCACCGTCACGTCCTCCGAAGAGGAGGCCGAGGCTGGGGACCCAGAGGCGGACTCATCCATCACCCTGGCCGAAGTCACTGAGGTGGTCAGAAAGCTCCTCGGTGGCAAGGCTCCGGGGGTGGATGAGATCCGTCCTGAGTACCTTAAGTCTCTGGGTGTTGTGGGGCTGTCTTGGTTGACACGTCTCTACAACATCGCGTGGCGGTCGGGAACAGTACCTTTGGACTGGCAGACCGGGGTGGTGGTCCCTCTGTATAAAAGGGGGACCGGAGGGTGTGTTCAACCATAGGGGAATCACACTCCTCAGCCTCCCGGTAAAGTCTATGCCAGGGTACTGGAGAGGAGAGTTCGGCCGATAGTCGGGCCTCGGATTCAAGAGGAGCAGTGTGGTTTTCGGCCTGGTGGTGGAACACTGGACCAGCTCTACACCCTCCATCGGGTGCTCGAGGTTCATGAGTTTGCCCAACCAGTCCACATGTGTTTTGTGGACTTGGAGAAGGCATTCGACCGTGTCCCTCGTGGTGCCCTGTGGGGGTGCTCCGGGAGTATGGGGTCCGGGGGCCCTTTGCTAAGGGCTGTCCGGTCCCTGTATGACCGGAGCAGGAGCTGTGTTCGCATTGCCGGCAGTAAGTCAGACCTGTTCCCGGTGCATGTTGGACTCCGCCAGGGCTGCCCTTTGTCACCGGTTCTGTTCATTGTATTTATGGACAGAATTTCTAGGCGCAGCCAGGGGCCGGAGGAGGTCCAGTTCGGGGACCACAGGATTTCATCGCTGCTTTTTGCGGATGATGTTGTCCTGTTGGCTCCATCGAACCAGGACCTGCAGCGTGCACTGGGGCGGTTTGCAGCCGAGTGTGAAGCGGCTGGGATGAGAATCAGCTGTTCCAAATCCGAGGCCATGGTTCTCGGACCGGAGAAAAGGTGGATTGCCCTCTCCGGGTGGGTGGGGAGTCTCTGCCTCAAGTGGAGGAGTTCAAGTATCTCGGGTCTTGTTCACAAGTGAGGGGAGGATGGAGCGTGAGATTGACAGGCGGATCGGTGCAGGCGTCGGCAGTGATGCAGTCGCTGCATCGGACCGTTGTGGTGAAGAGGGAGCTGAGCCGAAAGGCGGCTCTCGATTTACGGTCAATCTACGTTCCACCCCTCACCTATGGTCATGAGCTCTGGGTAATGACCGAAAGAACGAGATCGCGGATACAAGCGGCCGAAATGAGTTTCCTTCGCAGAGTGGCCGGGCGCTCCCTTAGAGATAGGGTGAGGAGCTCGGTCACACGGGAGGAGCTCGGAGTAGAGTCGCTGCTCCTCCACGTCGAGAGGAGCCAGTTGAGGTGGCTCGGGCATCTGGTTCGGATGCCTCCTGGACGCCTCCCTCGGGAGGTGTTCCAGGCATGTCCCACCGGTAGGAGGCCCCGGGGAAGACCCAGGACACGCTGGGAGGACTATGTCTCTCGGCTGGCCTGGGAACGCCTCGGGGTCCGTCCGGAGGAGCTGGTGGAAGTGGCTGGGGAGAAGGAAGCTTGGGAGCCCCTGCTTAGACTGCTGCCCCCGCGACCCGGCCCCCGGATAAGCGGAAGAAGATGGATGGATGGATGGATAAAGTCCCCAAGAACAATGACGAGAGTCCGGGTATGTCCGCTCCATACGCAGTGTCTGCGAGCGCGCACTGAGCCGCGTGCACGTCCGCGTCCGGCGGGATGTAAACTGCAGCCAGAATGAATGAAGCGAACTCCCGCGGAGAGTAAAACGGAGGGAGAGCAGTGCTGCGCAATCACTGTCACATCTGTACACCAGCCGCAGCTGATGAAGAAACAGACGCCTCCACCTGTGGTCTGGCCGGAGGGAGGAGCCGCTTGTCGGTCAGCGCGGTAGAGAAAAACCTCTCCAAGTGGAGCGCGCAGTCATAGATCTAATCTATATATTAAATCATTTCATATTTTTGGTAATAAAAGGCACAATATTTACAAATGTGGTCTTAATGTATTGTCTCGTCTCAGTGTAGAACTAAAAATAAACCTGTCAGGAGTTTTCACATGGCTGTAAACGAATATTAGTGGGAGTCAGTAATTAGTGGTAGTAATTGTGGTGTGCAGTTTTCTGGAGGTTCTGCACCTGCTTTTCTCCATGGGGATGTTAATACTTTGCCTGTTAATACTCAGCACCTTTACTCCCTCTTTATTGGTTAGTTGTGTGATTTTTTAAAACTGCTCATTGGCAGTGCAATAAAAAACTTTATTTTTCCACCACAATAGAAGGAACTCTGTCCTTTGAGATTCTAGACTTCTGTACTTTGCCCTGAAATATCTAAAAGGTAAATGCACAAATGTGGAACCTGAGTGTTTCTATTAGTGACACACCCAAGAACTGACTGGATACAATCAGCAAAATGTCATTTTAATAATATTTTTAGCTATATATAGAAAGTTATGTCATTTGAAATCCAGCAACAGCTTAGGCTGGATTTATGCTCTCTCTCTCTCTCTCTCTCTCTCTCTCTCTCTCTCTCTCTCTCTCTCTCTCTCTCTCTCTCTCTCTCTCTCTATATATATATATATATATATATATATATACATACATGGAAGTATAATAAGATATTTTATTATTAAATTGCATGAAAAGTCTGACTTTTACATAGTATGAGTCAAACTTTTTGCTGACTTGCTGTCATCGTGCTCATGGATCTATAATATTCTCTCATGTGACTGCGCTGTTTTGAAGGGGCGCAAAACACTTCCTGTTCATATCTGAATTTCGCGCGTCACCAGGGTCACGTGAGTGAAACCCGCCAATAGCTTTAGGAGACTTGGCCTGTGATTAGCGCCAGGTGAGTGTGATCAAGTAGCACAGGTGTGTATAATTTGGCGCGCCCCGGTGCTCACAGGATCTGTGCAGTGAGGAGAGCTCCACCGGGAGCTCCACCGGGAGCAGCGGATACGTGGATTTGTTTGTGACAGCAGCGCTTCGGTTTTACGCTCTTCTAACGCGCATTTACCCACAGCAACATGGACATGTGAAAGTTTATCGCTGCAGCTCCAGAACAGCTAAACTCTGGAAAAGGCGCATATTTGGCCACAGCACGTGCAGCTCCATGCTACGGGACTACGGAGACGGTGCGGCGGCGGGTCTGCGGAGACGGTGCGGCGGCGGGGCTACGGAGACGGCGCGGCGGCGGGTCTGCGGAGACGGCGCGGCGGCGGGTCTGCGGAGACGGCGCGGCGGCGGGGCTACGGAGACGGTGCAGCGCGTCCAGATCACCGCGTCAGCATGTTGAACCGGGCGAAGAAGCCAACACCAGATAAGATTTACCAATATGGTTTTACCTGTTGCCTGACCAGCCGAGACCCACCGTACACACTTTTACTACTTTACTACTTTATAAAGCCTGTTACAGTCGAACCGGAGGTTTCTGAAGTCCCTCATACAGGTGGGATCATAACAAAGGGGAAATATCAGTTGGGCTTTTTCCAACTGGATAAACTGAACTGAATTTCTTTGCGGTACAATAATCCATTTGGTGACATGTTTTTAGACTGTTCTGGCTGGTCACGCAACTTCACCCGTTGGTGAACTCGACCGATTATCGCAGTGTTTGGGTTTTTGTCGCAGTGTTGGTGAATAATGTTCGTGCTGCCGCTGTTTCTCACTCTGCTTGGTTTTTTAATGCAATGTGGTTTTAATAACGCTTTGTTGGGCTTTCATATGGCATTTGTGGCAATGCTTTTGTTGAGAGGAAACGCTGTGTTTTCATAGTCTAGATGTGTCTAAATATAAGGGGAAAACCGGGGTCGAACATGTCGTGAAATTTTCTGGAAAAAGGTAAGTGAACACTGAGAAATGAAACAGGCCAGAACCCGATACTCAGAAAAACGAGGCCCGGTAGAGTTCAATTTGTCAACTGGATAAAGAGTTTTTGGTAGATGTTTCACTGCTCATCCAGCTGTTTCTTCTGTTCTTGTCCACTTAACAAAGTGAACTCGACCCTTTGCCATTTTTAGCTGATGATTAAAGCCGTAAACAGGGAGGTCATTATAGTTCTATGGGTGAGGTAGGCAGGCTTTACGAATTTCTTATCTGTTCTTCACCATTGCCAGTGCTCCAGGAGCAGGTGAGGCAGGCGCACTTAACGAATTTCTTATGATCCGTTCTTCACCATTGCCAGTGCTCCAGGAGCAGATGAGGCAGGCGCACTTAACGAATTTCTTATGATCCGTTCTTCACCATTGCCAGTGCTCCAGGAGCAGATGAGGCAGGCGCATTTGACGAATTTCTTATGATCCGTTCTTCACTATTGTTAGTGCTCCAGGAGCAGGTGAGGTAGGCGCCCTTGACGAATTTTTTAGCACTTGACGAATTTCTTACGATGGAATTTTTTTGCGTTTGACTTCTTCCCCCCCCAACTCTGTACATTGAGCATACAGCCCGCAACCATATAGTTCTATGCCCGCAATTTCCCATAGAAGCACAAGGCATTTTTTGCTAAATCAAACTGCTCGTGTTAGGCTGACGGGGCTTCCACAGCTTTCGTAAAGGTCAAATTTTGTAGGGATTATAATGTATTTTTACAATAAGAACTTAAATTTTTTTTTTTTTTAAATTGTCAAAGCACCTAAAAATCTGCTTTGTATTAGTTAGCCTAGCCCAGCGCTAGCTCCGCTCTATCAGTGCTCTGATTGGTCAGAGCTACGTTTCTGACGTCACACGTTGGGCTGCGGAAGTAAAACTTTTTTGGGGTCATGCGCCAATGAGCACAGCCCATTGAAAACAATATGGCGCCATTTTGGATTCATCCAGATTTTATTATAGTTCTATGGGCCATCGGATTTTTTACCTCGCTGTGCTAACTAGTAGTGTACTGCTAAACGCTACTGGGACATTTAATTACTAACCATTTAGTTTTCAGGTTTTGGATGGAGTCTAACCTTTTTTACAGGGAGCAGTTTGTCATGTTTTTAAGCATTTATTGTCCATAAGCTAATGCTAAATACACTTGCATTCATCTATTCGTTTGGTTCATATACGTACTTCCGGTGTAGTACGCCGCCATTTGCCCGACCATCACAACAAGTATGGCTACCCACATAACGCATCTTAACGAGAGACAGAAAGAGAGATATCTTGAGAAAATTTCAGTATTAGGCTCTGATCCCTATTTGTTACCCCCCGTTTTTTTTAGCCCTTTATTGTCAGTACCACGTTTGCCAAAGTTAACTTTTCACGACATCTATATTTATTTAGTTCACAACCCTTCTCCGTACAGTGGAGATAACCTGAAGGCTTATAAAAGCACTGATGCTTACAGGTATGCTGTGGCTGGATGGGTGAAGGAGGCCAGAGTGAGACATTTGGCTGCCAAGAATTTATATCTTGCAATGGCAAAGGTAAGTACTGTATTTGAAAATGATCAAAATAATGTATGATTTTGCTGTCAGTTTAACCTGATTAGATCTTAAGTTGTTAGCCCAGTGGCTAACGGCTCGCTAATAGCTAGCTACCGAGGCCAGCTGTCATTCATATATGGGTAATGTTCAAGAGATCAGATGTGTTTATATTCGTTGAGAGAACGTAAGGGAAAGGAAATAAGGTGTTTGTGACTTTGTGGGCACAGTTTGTAGTGGGTTTCTATCTGGATAATGTTTAAAATGTCAGGTGTGCTCATATTCATTGAAAGAATGTAAGGGAAAGAAAATAAGGTGTTCGTGACTGGGAACAGTAGCCTCTCTGCTTCTAGCGTGCAGCTACAGCTTTAGCTACCCTGCGGTGTCTGTAGGCTTAGGTAGGTTATGTCCAAAATCTCTGACAACGCCTCCTCTTAAGGCCCAGACAGTTGTATTTTTATATGTGTGGATATAGATGGCTTCAGTTTGAGATGTGAAGTGCTGTGGTGAAAATGAAGTGGATAAATTGTTGCTGTGTTTCTGCTGATTCCAACGGTGTGGGGTTGTCTGCAATGCTGTTTACTAGAAACATGCAAAGCACAAAGAAATACTGCTCCACAGTACCTAAGCTTAGACTTACTTATCTTTGGAGTTAAATATGACAAACTGGCACAAAGCAATGCTTTTCTTATTTAGGTTACTGGTAGGTCTCATCTGTTAGTTATGCAAAATGGTTTTATGAGAAATTAATAATTTTTGAACTAGATAGGGTCTATGATGCCCATCAAAGCTATATTAGGAGAATTAACTTTTGAACGAATATTCAGTATTTAACTGTTTGTTCTTCACTTAACAGGTGCTTCATTCTCAAGCTGTGAACACTAAGCCCACGCAGCCATGGGTAGTTGTGCAGGAGGATGGGACTGTTGTCATGGCACACTGCACTTGTTTAGCAGGCCTGGGAGAAGTGTGTTCCCATGCAGCAGCACTGATGTTCTCACTCCTAGCTGCTGTTGAGCGAAGAGATGGCGAGGCATGCACAGACAAAGGCATGTGCATGGGAAGAGCCAAAAACTTGTGAAGTACGATGAGCTCAAACATTTTTCAAAAGAAGGAGAAACTTAAAAAACAAGAGGACCACTGTCACATGAAACCTTCCGCTGATGAGCTCAAGCTGTTTTTTGACCAGCTCCACCTCAGTGAAAACCATGAAGTAATACCAAGGAAAAGTGCCATTTTGTCAGTTGTTGAAGGCCATTCCATCAGATACATGCCCAAAACTGTCCAGTTGGATTTGCCACCACCTCTCCCTACTCTCTTCTCAGCGCCAATCTTGAAATGGATTTACCGTCACTGCTTGAGGAGGCTGAAAAGACTTTTGAGGAGCTACAACTCACACAGGAACAGGTAAGACATTGAAAGTACTTCTTTAACAGTGATTCTCAAATGTTTTCTTGTCATTCCCCACACAGCATGGAAGTTTATTTGATGCATATGATATGACAAGCGTATTTCACCTACAGTTTTTGTTGAAGTGTTTGTTAGTTGAGCAGAAGACAAGAGAGCAGAGAAAGTCCAGGGTATGGCATGATCAGAGAGCAGGAAGAGTTACTGCATCAGTGTTTCGTGAGGCAGCAAAGACAGAAAACTCTTCATCTCTGATAAAGAGAATTTGCTATCCCCAGTCGTCACATTTCTCAACGAAGCAACCAGGTACACATTTTAGAAGGCAAGCAATGAAAATTAATAAACAAATGCCTTTTAAGTTCCATCATGAATATACTCCAGGAATGATGTACATTATGGTTACCATTAAAGTAGTATGTAAAGGTAAGATAAGATGAGCCTTTATTGTCTCTTTCAAAGAGATATTTGTCTTCGGCAATGAGAGATTATGATTACACAAAAACATACACAATAGTTGACAAGACAGTAACATATACCATATATAGACCTATACATGTCCATTCAAACACCCATATTACCAACATATTACCCCACACACACTCTCTTTCTCCCATCTTTCATACTAAGACTTACTACATGTACACTAGTTGGGTTACCATAAAGTTCAAAATATCATTGCTGATTACATGTTTTCATCAGATGGGGCCTGCATAACAGAGCACTGCCAGGAATTCATACTTGAAGATCATGCAGGACGTCCATGTGAACTTCGGCATCAAAGAATCAGGTCTCATTATCAACCCAAGCTTACCATGGATAGGGGCATCACCAGATGGCGTGGTATTCTGTGATTGTCATGGGACTGGGGTTGTCGAAATTAAATGTCCTTTTAATGCAAGGGCTGCGCTCTCCAGAGAATGTGTGAGCAACCCACGTTTCTGCCTCACCATGACTGCAGAAGGTATGGCCCTCAAACAGGATCATAGCTACAACTATCAGCTGCAGGCCCAAATGTGTATCGCTGAAGTGGTGTATGGAGATTTTTATCGTGTGGACACCACAAGAGCTTTTATACAGCGGGTCCAATTTGATCAGTGCTTTTTGATGAGGCCTATTTGAGGGTAGAGGAATTTATTCGAACAGGGTACTACCAGAGCTGTTGGGCAAATGGGTGACTGTGCCGTCTCTCCTCAAGTGCTAATCTTGAGACGGCACCTGAGGGATGTTACTGCGGGAACCCTGGTTGATAACACAGACATACTGTCTTGCACATCTGAGCAATGCAAACGGAAGCACTTTCACAAAGTCATGTATGCAGCTCCGCAGAGTGCCAAAGAGTTGGAAATGTGTAGAATGCAAATCACAAACAAAAAGAAATGAGATTGGTATCCAGAGATGCTTTTGAAAAAAGACAGATGAATATTTATTGTCATAAGTTGACATTTTGTTCCAGCCATTACATAAATTGTATGTAGTTGTGTGTGTACATGTGTTTTAGTCATATGACAAATAAAATTGATCCATACATACAGAGATGAACAATAAAACAATACGATTTTTTAATGACTGTGTATAGTTGTTGATCTGTGTTTTTCAGTCAGAGAAAACAATTGCAATGTGTCTACTCAGTAGGGATGACTGATGGGCACATGTTACAAAAACACAGCAAACTGTCACCATTTTGTCAATGGAGGTAGGTTGTCCTTGTGAAGCAGCCTGGCAGAGGGTCAGAGGGATGGTAGACTGAAGGATAGTGTACTTATTCCTAACCAGGCCAATGACTCTCTCCACATGGATCCTGACTGCTGCCAGTCCCCTTGTTGCCTCTAGATCCAGAGGATGCATCTGTGTCGCGCCTTTGGTAAATGCAGGTATTTTCAACTGAGCACAATACAGACCCATTGTATCTTTAACATTAAAACCTCGATCGGCGAGAATGACATCTCCTGGTGACAATTTATCAAGATATCCACAATTTTCTGTGATATGCTTGTCGCTTGTACGACCTCTCCCAACCTTTTGAAACATAAGATATTACACCTTGTGGTGTTATTGAGATCAAATATTTTGCAGTGTTGTGATGCTTATACTGCGGTAAGTCTGTGCCACGGCACCTCAGGTCCCTTGGGTTTTCAATAAATATTTCAAAGCAATCAATTATGGAGATGCAGTTTTTAAAGTTGTTCTTAAAACACATTGGGAGACTGATTTGAATTTGTTCTCTAGTTGGCCATACAATGAGATCTGATATTCTGAAATATAATACATCTAATGTGCTATTAAACACTCTGACAGCAGTTGCCTTAGAAAATCCAAAACAAATGCTAAAAAATGAAGTGGAACATTAAGCTTCAGTCTCATCAATGTCAGGATCAAACATTGAAATGGTGTAACTGAATGTCCAACTTTAATGAAGTCTTTTAGAAAATTAAACAAAACCATTAACTTGGCGAAGGTTGGAAGACCTGTGTGTTCCTGGACCATGGTGTCATTGTCCCTGAATGCCTCCTCATTCAAGGACCGCTCCTCTACCCTAGCCCTTAACTTACCGACCTCAGCTCGGAGCCGCGCACACTCACTTTCCATGGCAAATATCGTAGCCTGGCAGGATGGATTCATGCATGGTTCTACAATGCCAGGGCCTGCCTCTCTTGTATAGCTGTGATCGGTGTTGTGGTCAGAAGTGACTTCAAGGTCCTCCATATCAGCCACATCAGTAGTTGAAGGGTCAGGATCATCTGCTGGCATTGTGCTGCTGGCCTCTGGATCTTGCGCTTCATCTGCTGAGTCTTCAGGAACTTTTTTGGTAGGCATAATGTTGCTTGTCCCTCTCCCCCGCTGAGGTAAATGAAAATAGGCTGGGCACAAAATCAGGGCTCAATGGGTTGTCCTGTTTAGCTCCTACAAAGGCAGAGCATAGTAAAACAAAGATTATATTTGGGACACATTGTCCAAACTAAATAAATACATCTCCAAAGTAAATGTAAGTTCTAACTGGGAAAGGGTCAATTAGTTCATTTTGACTGATATAGGCCTAGAATCTGCAAATCTGATCATGAAGTTACTGCATGAAAAAAAAAAATTACTAACACCGCTTGGCCTATTGTATTCCTACTTGTATTGTATGCTACTGGTTGTGTCCTCGATTGTAAGTCGCTTTGGGTTCAAAAAGCGTCAGCCAAATGCAATGTAATGTAATGCATGAGTTAAACACAGGTAATTGTAGGTAGACAAAACAAACGTTAGCCGAACCAAATATGAAATATGTTTAGGCTATCACAACACCATGTTTTATTGTCTTTGCATTACATGTCTTGTCATATTTGATATTTTGTTGTCTATATTGTGTTGACGACATAATTTCCCAATTATCTAACTTTACGGAATGAGTTGAACGCATTTACCAAATGTTAACCTCTGCTAGCTGGCTCTAACTACTAATAGGCTACAACACAAACACATGCTACAGACGCTAAAGATATGTTTACAAAACACATGAAAATCATGAAACTTAATTGAGTGATGTTGTCAAGTGCTCTTCTAATTATTAGCCCTAAGTGCGACAAAGTTGAGGAGAAATCTTACCTGACACGGAGGTACTCTGAGGCACAGCAAGCTGTGGGATGTGGTGTCCAACGATCTCTTCTGATGACAGCTAACCACTTATCTCTTCTCCGTTTCTCCATTGGAAAGAATAAAAAATCAAGTCGGGGTTCCTCTTACGGTTGTTGTTACAGCCCACTGCACAACAAATTGCCGGCATGACTCTCTATGAGGTCGTAAAATAACTCTTTGGTCGTAGTTTTCTCAAGTTGCTGACCCACTGAAACCAATGGGGTCTGTGGTGTTTGTTGTCAATCGGGGTGGGAAAATGGCCGCCGCAACTTGCGTGGCGTTGCATGAACCGAGAGCGAATAGTTTATTCAAATACAGCTAAAGTTAAAATGTCTGCCATTATGTTACTAACCCATGGATTTTTTAGGATGGCGTCTAACCTTTATTTAAATGCAGCTAAAGCTAAAATATGATGCCTGCTATTATGTTACTAACATTTTCTGGTTTTAGGATGGTGTCTAACCTTTTTACAGGGAGCAGTTTTATTATTGCCATGTTGATTTAAGCATTTATTGTCTATTGTAAAGCTAAATCTACTTAATGTCTTGCAACTATAGCAGATTTTAGATTATTAAACTGTTGCCGCTAGTTGTGCACTGCTAAGCTAAACGCTACTGTGACATATAATTTACATGTGGTGGTGGGTGATGTCTAACCTTAACATGCTAATCCAGCCTTTTACAGGTAGCACTGGGATATTTGGCCTAGTACAGAGTGTGGACGACTGAGAAATGAACGTTCACCTCTATTTGAAGTCAAAACGCCAAAAAAAGATCACAGGAGAAAACCTCAAGAGATGAAGTAACTGAACTAATCAAGAATCTTTTTTTTTTTTATCGGAGGAAATGCCCCAAAATATGGAATGAATAAAGAGACTATATCATTTAAAATGGATGCACAAACTTAATTCACCCAAACACCTTTCATACCCAAATACCTCAAAGTTAAAGAAAATGGAGCCCTGAGGAGCATCTATTAAAGTGCAAAAGCTGAACCGTGACTAAACAATTACATTTTTGAAAAATGGATTTCACTGTGGACAACCTACAAACGAAACATGTCCTGGGACTGATCTGGAGGAAAGGAGTCTTATCTGGCACAAAGAGTTTGAATGTTGATCCTGGGATCCCAAAGGAAGGAAAGACGAAGGCTGGAGGCTGAGAGAATCGCACAAGATGGAGAAATGTTCAAACCCGAACATTTTAAATCAAGCTGATGTTTACTTTCCCTTGTGAGGGAAACTCACTCTTTGCATTTAAGCCATTTATCACCTTGACTTTTGGGCCACACACCGGCTGAGTGTAATGGTTCAAACCTTCTTCCTACTGCTGGTTTCACAGGTTTTATTGGTCTGTCCCTGCAGACTTAAACTCTGTAGGTATTTGAGGTCTGTCCCTGCAGACTTAAACTCTGTAGGTATTTGAGGTCTGTCCCTGCAGACTTAAACTCTGTAGGTATTTGAGGTCTGTCCCTGCAGACTTAAACTCTGTAGGTATTTGAGGTCTGTCCCTGCAGACTTAAACTCTGTAGGTATTTGAGGTCTGTCTGTGCAGACTTAAACTCTGTAGGTATTTGAGGTCTGTCCCTGCAGACTTAAACTCTGGAGGTATTTGAGGTCTGTCCCTGCAGACTTAAACTCTGTAGGTATTTGAGGTCTGTCCGTGCAGACTTAAACTCTGTAGGTATTTGAGGTCTGTCCCTGCAGACTTAAACTCTGTAGGTATTTGAGGTCTGTCCGTGCAGACTTAAACTCTGTAGGTATTTGAGGTCTGTCCCTGCAGACTTAAACTCTGTAGGTATTTGAGGTCTGTCCCTGCAGACTTAAACTCTGTAGGTATTTGAGGTCTGTCCCTGCAGACTTAAACTCTGTAGGTATTTGAGGTCTGTCCCTGCAGACTTAAACTCTGTAGGTATTTGAGGTCTGTCCCTGCAGACTTAAACTCTGTAGGTATTTGAGGTCTGTCCGTGCAGACTTAAACTCTGTAGGTATTTGAGGTCTGTCCGTGCAGACTTAAACTCTGTAGGTATTTGAGGTCTGTCCCTGCAGACTTAAACTCTGTAGGTATTTGAGGTCTGTCCCTGCAGACTTAAACTCTGTAGGTATTTGAGGTCTGTCCGTGCAGACTTAAACTCTGCAGGTATTTGAGGTCTGTCCCTGCAGACTTAAACTCTGTAGGTATTTGAGGTCTGTCCGTGCAGACTTAAACTCTGTAGGTATTTGAGGTCTGTCCCTGCAGACTTAAACTCTGTAGGTATTTGAGGTCTGTCCCTGCAGACTTAAACTCTGTAGGTATTTGAGGTCTGTCCCTGCAGACTTAAACTCTGCAGGTATTTGAGGTCTGTCCGTGCAGACTTAAACTCTGTAGGTATTTGAGGTCTGTCCCTGCAGACTTAAACTCTGTAGGTATTTGAGGTCTGTCCCTGCAGACTTAAACTCTGTAGGTATTTGAGGTCTGTCCCTGCAGACTTAAACTCTGTAGGTATTTGAGGTCTGTCCCTGCAGACTTAAACTCTGTAGGTATTTGAGGTTCTCTGTGAACCTTGTGTCATCTCAAAACAAGGTCTGAATATGCCGAGGATTCGTGTTACTGTAAGGCTTTGGTTTTGGGCCTAAACTGGTGTGTGCCAGATTCTAAACATTGGCACAGTTTTGGAGACTGCCTGGTCTCCTTGGTCTGATCTAAATGTGAAACAGATTTCAGCACTGATGTGTGATGGTCTCATGAGTCTGAGACAATAAAACCCCTGATTACAAACTAACATTTCCACAGGTTTAACTGTTTTTGTTTTTTACTTTGCTTAGTCAGTTCCAGGCCAAGACCCTGACCTCCACTTACTGAATGTGATGGGTTTGTATTTGATTTTGTCTGAACTGGTCTAACTTTGGGCCAGATTTGGACTGGTTTGAGTGTAATAACTCTGGTCTTAACCTTTACACGAGACTGAAAAACTGGTTATTCTAAACTAACACTTCCACAGGTTTAACTGATTTTTCTGTTCATTTAGTGTGAAAACCAGGTCTGAACTGACAATCTTGGGTTATTGAAACTGGTTTGTGTAATTGTTCTGGTCTTAACACTTCCACAGGTTTAACAGATTTTTGTTTGTTCATTTAGTGTGAAAACCAGATCTGAACTTGACAATCTTGGGTTTTTAAATGTGTTTTGTATTTGGTCTGGTCTGAAGTGGTCTAACTTTGGGCCAGATTTGGGACTGGTTTGTGTAATAACTCCTGAGCCTTACACTGGACTGAGATACTGGTTATTCTAAACTAACACTTCTTGGGTTTTTAAATGTGTTTTGTATTTGGTTTGCACTGGTTTGAGTGTAATTGCTCTGGTCTTAACACTTTCACAGGTTTAACTGATTTTTGTACATTTAGCGTGAAAACCAGGTCTGAACTTGACAATCTTAGGGTTTTTTTTATGTGTTTTGTGTTTAGTTTGTTTTGAACTGGTCTAAATGTGCCAGATTTGGACTGGTTTAGAGTGCGATGGCTCTGAACTGAGATACTGGTTATTCTAATCTCAAACTCTTCCTCAGGTTTGCAGTGTTAATTGACCTTTAAACCATCTGTTAACATTTCTTTTTGAACACTGTGATTTAACACAAGGTTAAGTGTCTTACTAATGTTGTGGGTCATTGCTGCCATTTTGTTTGTTTGTTGTTGATTCTGACTCTTCTGAAATCTCAATGTTTTACCTAAACTGTTAAACGAGTCTCCACAGGTCCCAGAGGCTGTTTGTGGTGAGTATCTGTGCACTTACTAACACACTAACCTTAAAAAACACGGGCGGTGGGTTAATCCAGCCACAGAGGGCGCTGTGCCCCTCTGTGCCAGTCCCCAGCCTGGACAAATGGAGAGGGTTGCTTTGGCATAAAACCACCGCCTTTATCCTGATCCACACATGAGAAACCCTTTATTATTCGCCTGTGTACGTCTCTAAAGCCCAGTGCTCTGTTCACCTGCTGATGTCATGCAGTGGTGGTTTGAGAGTTAACTGCTACTTTTTTATCTTTAGTTTCATGGAGATGGTGAAACTCCTCTCAGTCTCCGTCTCCTCAGAAACGACGATGCTTCAGGGCCGAAGAAGCCGCTGAACTGGAGAAGATGGAAAAGCCTGAAGCACTTGTTGAACCTGCAGGTCGGGCTACTTTAAAAAAACAAATATTTAGAATTTATTTTAAAAAAAATGAAAATGTGATTTATTTTCTCTTTGATTGCTGGTAATTTATTGCAAAAAATGAATAATTTAGTTGTAGTTGTAACAGTTGTAGTGGTTATGAATTATGCAAAGGAGGAAAACCTACACAATAGTTTCTCTGGAGCTTAATCGTGTGCAGGCCTCTTTTTCATCATGCAGTGTTTACATTTTATTTCTTTGGCACTTTATGTACAGGACATAATGATTTTACTCTTTATATAATTATATTACTCTTATTATATTTATATATCTGTTATTAATGGCACTCTTTGGTTTTTCATGGCAGGTGTGTGGCTGAGCTTTCGGGTGGTGAACAGTGCATCTCCTGCACTGCGCCGTTTGTTCCTGGTGATGGAGACGACGGCCCAGACCATGTGCTCCGGTTTAAAGCAGCCTTCACGTCTGACCTGTCAAAGCGGAAGGAAAGCACCAATGTCCAGTGGTCGAAAATGGCAACAGCTCTTCACCCCAGATTTAAGGACCTGAAAAGCCTCCCGAGATCTGAAAGAGGAAGTCTGGAAGCTTCAGGCTGTTTGCTTCTCACAGGGAAATGGACCCAGATCCACCTCAAAATAAAATAAACCTCCTGTTGGCTGATTCAGATGAAGTGAACCCAGAATCGGACATGACTGTGGCTCGGTGCAGAGGTGAGGACTGAACACACAGCGGCCGACCCGAGCTCGGCACCTGTGGCAAACAAATATCTGGCTCCACCTGCAGCAGCGGTGCCGTGTGAAAGACTTTTCTCACTCTGTTCATACACTGATGTTACATATTACTAAGTTCACTGCTGTTATTTCAAGCTAAGAAGTGTGTGTTTGTAATGTTGCTGTTTTATTTTTTAAGAAGCATAAGTGTAATCTGACTCAAAGCTCTGACTCTGCTCTGCACTTTTCTGAAAGAAAATAAACGAAAGGTCAAAAAGGAAATTCTTTGTTTATTTGATTCTCAATTAAGAAACTGTGGTAATTGCTTTACATTATGGCTTTAAAACTGAAAATAACACAATTTTAAACATGCAATGTGATTATAAATATATCATTTTGATACGCGACTTTGTACTAATAACTGGATAATGGTTTAAATTAGGGCCGGCAAACAATTAATTTTTTTAATTAACTATGAAATTTCTGAGATGTATTGCGATTTAAAAAAAAAAATAGTTTGACAGCCCTAAATTAAACCATTATCCAGTTGTTGGTACACAGTCGCATATCAAAATATTATAGTATATTTATAATGGCCAAAGACATTAAAATCTGTTATTCAGCATAATATGTATAATTGAGAGAAAGTCCTGGGCGAGCTGCTGGGAAGGGGCTGAAGAAATACAAGTTCAGATCCCGGACTTAAAATCTTGTCAAGACCACAACTGAACCATTTACTATAATCACTGTTGTATTCAGTCCTTTTGTTCCCTTTTGTTTGCTCTGTCCCTGCCTCTCTCTTCTTTAGGAGCTCCACAGGCTTCAGTGAGCTCCATCAGGCTGCCGGACCCCACGGGCTTCAGTGAGCTCCATCAGGCTGCCGGACCCCACGGGCTTCAGTGAGCTCCATCAGGCTGCCGGACCCCACGGGCTTCAGTGAGTGCAACTTATGACTGGTGGACAGTGGATGTAAAAATCTAGACTACATGATCCTGAATCCAAGTTACTCTTTAAACACACTGTATTTGCCCTGCATGGTCCGGTCTGCATGTGCTTCAGATGCGGCGTACAAAAGGCCCTTTCATTTCCATGTTGTTGTAGTGTTAGATTTGTAGTAAAGTTATTATGTCTCTGGAGTGTTCACTTAGGGAAGAAGTGACTGGAGAAAAACGTGGTTCCTGCAGCTGATGTTTTCCTGTTAAATCCTGCAGATTGTCCTAGTTTAAAGTGTGCATTTCTGACAGGAAGTGTGCCTGCAGTGATGTACAGGCATAGGGCTTATATGGTTCTATACATGTGTCTTATATGCTTCTAGTTTCTAATTCTTGTTTCCATGTGGTTGTGTAGACTTTACGTATCTTAAGTTTATTCTTACTATGTAATGGTGTCTGCGTGTTATGTTAAAGGGGGATCGAGTAATCGATATTTGTGTAGCTTTGCATGTTTCCTGTCTATTATGGATAATTAGTAATTGTTTGATTTCAAGAGACACACATACACACACATTCATCCCCCATCGATCTGTCCCTATGTCACTCCTAATGTTCAATACAAGAACCTAAACGTCAGTGTCTCCTCATCGTCTAATGTCTGAAGATTGATCTGGGCCTGAGGTGTTCGGCCGACACTCCAGAGCAGTGACGGCTTTAAACCTGAACCATACAGTGTGACCAAGTGAAAGCTCCTCCACAACACACAGCCACAGTCAGTCGTGTGGTCACCCTCTGTAACCTGTGTTTTGGTATTTTACTAACATGAAGCCTCTGGGGGGCGGGAGGCAGGTGGAAGAGATGATGCAGAGAGGAAGATGCTCGTTGTGTTTTGTTAAAGGCATCGATCTGGCTGTGGAAGAAGGAAATGGAGCCCCTGCACGTGAGCTCAACATCAGTGAGTCGGTGGTGAGATAACGGCAACCTGACTCGATGCAAAGAGATGACGGCCTGAACTTGAAAACGTTCTTGAAGACGTGGACACCTGGGGCACGGCCTGTATATGTACAACTTTTATTTCTTTTAAAATGTAGTTGCAGCTGATATTCAAGTGCAGGAGTAATTATTCATTATTACTAATCATTGGCCCAAGAAAACCTGACAGCAGTTACCCTGCCTGTAGGTAACTAAAACCTAAGTATTCTCAAAGTGTTACAGGGTTAAGTTACTTAGTACAGTGTCATTAAATGGCATTTTTACACATTAGTAACTTAGATACACCTTACAATGTATTAAAAGATGATGTGAAAAAGCACCTGAGAACCAAATAAGCACCGACACCTTTTCACAAGTTTTATTATCACAATTCAGCTTTAAATTCAGCCAGAAATCACAGGGATTTATTCAAAATATGACAAATAAAAAAAATCAATCATGAATGTGTTACTTGTGTCAGTATTTATGAACGATGATGATTATGAAGAAGAATCAGGATGTTTGGAGCAAAGAGGTCGTCTGGCTGAGTCCAGATGCAGAGGTCAGAGGTCATGGATGATGTGCTCCTGAAAAACACACAGACCTTTAGTTAGAGTTAGTGATGAGGAGTGGGAAGAATACTTTTCCAATAAGAGGACTGTGTTCTGAATACTTTTACATTTGCAACATACAACTTCATGGTTCTTTCACCACAGGGTTACTATCAAAATATCAAAAATCAGTTACTGATCAATATTAAGAATCAATATTAAGTATCAAATCTAGATCCTCATTTGAGCAGGAATCAATAATTAAAAAAAAGTCCCATTGACAGGACAGAGCAGAACCTTTCCTGAAAGTCTTTAGAACGATCTGGAGCTGTGTCAGAACAAGTAGAAGACACACAGACCAGTACACACCCTGGAGCACTGAGGGACCTACTGGAGCACTGAGGAACCTACTGGAGCACTGAGGGACCTACTGGAGCACTGAGGAACCTACTGGAGCACTGAGGAACCTACTGGAGCACTGAGGGACCTACTGGAGCACTGAGGGACCTACTGGAGCACTGAGGGACCTACTGGAGCACTGAGGGACCTACTGGAGCACTGAGGAACCTACTGGAGCACTGAGGGACCTACTGGAGCACTGAGGAACCTACTGGAGCACTGAGGGACCTACTGGAGCACTGAGGAACCTACTGGAGCACTGAGGGACCTACTGGAGCACTGAGGGACCTACTGGAGCACTGAGGGACCTACTGGAGCACTGAGGGACCTACTGGAGCACTGAGGAAACTACTGGAGCACTGAAGAACCTACTGGAGCACTGAGGGATACACACATATAAGGACACATGGGAACAGAAAAGAAAGTTCTACCATTGTTGAAAATCACATTCTATAGTCGAAAGAAAGACTTAAAATGATCTTTGTGGTATTGAATCAGTATCGAGTATCGAGTCCACACAGTGTCAAAACTGAGTCTGTAAACACTGATTGGGTTACCTCCCAACTCTGGTATAATGGGATTACAGATGCATTTATTCTATGCACCAGGCCCAGTAGTTATTTCTCAGCTCCATACCTGGTCTGGCCTCAGAGCTCCGCCCTCCTCTCGATGCTGAGCAGCTCCACCTCAAAGATGAGCGTGGCTCCTCCGGGGATCTTAGGGGGCGCTCCTCTGTCTCCATAGCCCAACTCTGAGGGGATCACCAGCTTCCTCTTCTCGCCCTCACACATGCCCAGCAGCCCCTGGTCCCAGCCCTTGATCACCTGAGGACACGACACCAACCGTACAACCATTGGACATGGAAGGAGTTTGGAAAAGCAGAAAGAACCCTGATTCACATACAGATTTGAAGGGCAAAGAAGGAATAAACCAGAACATGCTTAAAACAAGTCTAACTATGACTAGTCTAGTTGAAGGCAAAAACAACAAACTTCGGCATAACACAGAATCATCCTAAACTGAACCCTTCAGGACCAGGCCCAGAACACACAGCACTAAACCAGGACAATAAAGCAGCAATAAAGGAACCGTATGTATGATTTTAAATTGAAATGTCATAAACATGACACGTTCAAGACAATTATCCAATCACAGAGCAGAATGAGCGTCACGTGAGTCATTTGACTGGCCAGTGCTGAACTCTGCTGACAGGTCCTGCTCGGCATAGGCCTGGTTTATGCACTGAGGCCTCGTTTGGACAGAGTTTAGTGCCTTGTCCTGGAGTTCAGTAAACTGTATTCAGTCTGCACGGCTTTAAAAAGTTCACTACAATCACCACTGAGCCTGGACTACCAGTGCTGTAACCTCATCCCCATGTGAGAGCTCAGAGCCCCCAGAACCCCGCTCACCTGCCCCGTGCCCAGGGTGAAGGTGAAGGGCCGGTCCCGGGGGATGCTGCTGTCGAACTCGGTACCGTCCTCCAGGCGCCCGGTGTAGTGCATGTGCAGCACGTCTCCTTTGCGGGACTTGACGGGACAGTGGTCCACGCGTTTCTTGATGCCGATCTGGAGCTTCTTCTTGTCAGCGCCGCTCACAGCCGTGAGCAGGACGGCCAGCAGCAACAGCAGGGCCCGCATGGCTCTGGAGAGGTCCGAGGGGCTGAGGCCGGAGGTTTGGAGAAGAGAGAAGCCGAACAGAAGCGCAGGAGAGGGGGATGAAGAGGGGGAGGTGACCCGGCAGAGCTTCCGATGAGCTGCAGGAAATGCGTCCGACTGAACACAACCGATGTGCAAATACATGTAAAACAAAACTAAAGACAAACAAAACAATGCACGGCGCCTCCTTCCTGCCTTTTCACGTTTGTCCTGTGGGTTTGTCGCGTTCACGGACAGGCAGAAAAGCAGCACGTGATTAAACAATGCACAGAGAGGCTTAAAAAAGAACCTGCATATTCAGATGGACAATGCATCAAATACAGTGTCATTTGTTGATGAAACATTGCCTATAGTTAGTTTGCATCTGTAAAACAGATCTGAATCAGGTCTGAAATGGTCACGAATCAATATTTGCATCAGGTCCCGGGGTCTGGCGCCCTCTGGTGTCACTGAGTCTTTAGGGAGGAACTAAACACAAAATCCATTTTTTTAGTTATTAAAATATTGTCAACTGTTCCTATTCATTTTATAGTTATTTATTGCAAACTTGGTACATTTGCATCTTTCTGGTCAAAAACATAAAAATGAGTTCTGGCTCCAAAGGCCACTGCAACTTTAAGTAGTTGGTAACATCATTCAGGACTGGCCTGATTACAGTCAAATGTTTCTGACAAACACCTGCTGTGTGGAGCCTGAAGTGTGGCTTTGGTCAGTGAGACTCATCAACCGATTCACTGACTGAGTTTGGATAAAAAAGTAAATAAATACATTTTAAAAGCTGCAGCCACATGATAATCTGGTGTACTCTAGTGTGTAATAGGAGTCTTTTTGCCAGCCTGTTGTGGTATGAACATTGAGCCTCATCAAAAACATGCCTGAAGAGGTTTGTGATGTCATCCATGAGTATTTTTGCGATCTCTCCCTTTTTGAACCCTTTTTGCGGTTAGGAGCATGAGCCTGTACAAGGCTACACCACCAGCCACCCGTGCTCCCACACAGTCATTCTCCATAAAAACATGATACAAAACTGGACACAGCAACTTGATAAACCTGATGTGAAGTGCAGGGGTTTCATTACTATTGTGATGGTGCTCCGAAGGGGGAGAGACTTAGCCTGGAGAGCAAAGGGAGGGGAGGCTCAGAGAGTCCAAAACAAAAGAGAAACTTGTAAAAGAATGCAGCATTTTCAAAACAATATCATGTTGATCTAAATATGTCCTGTATGAGCAGCATTATTATAATGTGTCTGTAAAGGCTTTGGTTTGTACAAGTAAAATATCCAACAGACGCTCTGTGTGTGAATGAGTGTAAGAGTTTGTGCATTATCACATATGCACTCTTTTACATTTATTCAATTCAATTCAATTGCTTTATTGTAATTGTCATATAAAATCACAACAAAATGTTAGAGCATCACAAACTGTATAGTATGTTGAATAGAAGTGTGTAATAGTGCAAAGCACTCACACACTGTGTGAACATTAGTGCACAGCAATAGTGAGATCAGTGAGATCAACAAAACAAAAGAAATGGGATCCAGAACAGGGGCATCCGGGCCGATTGTGTATTTTAAATGTCTTTTTGCAGCTGCAGTATGTAAGGTCCAGTTCATACGGGGAGGGGAGCTGTTCAGCCTCACTGCCTCAGGCTCTGGATGGTCTGAGGGAACAGGCTGTAGGTCAGTCTGGATGGTCTGAGGGAACAGGCCGTAGGTCAGTCTGGATGCTGTGGCCTGTATGGACCTGTACCTTCTACCTGAAGGCAGCAGGTGGAACAGGTGGTGGGCAGGATGTTGTTGGCCAAGTAAGATGTTCCGCACTTTCTTCAGACAGCGGGTGGTGCAGATGGTACTGATCTCTGGAAGAGTGGTCCCAATGATTTTCCCCTCTGTGTTCTCCACCCGCTGGTGCCTGCTGATCGGCCTTAGTGCAGCTGGAGAATCACACTGGGATAATATGTCCGAACACTGCTGATGGCAGTTGTGGAAGTTCACGTCAGATGTTTTGAGATGTTAGTGCTCCTCAGGTGCAGGTCCTCAATCACAGTCACCGTCAACAATCTAAATGTGTCACCTTCTCTACCACCTTGTTGCCAACAGAGAGTGGAGGGTGATTGTGTTTTGTAGACTAGTCCATGTACTGCAGGTTGTGAAACTCTGATCTGAATCTTAGTCTCAGTGTAAATGGGCACTTCCTGTAATCTGCAGGATAATCCACATAAATGCACATGACTCATGGGATTATGGTCATAGAGAGCACCTCGTGTGTGCTCCAGAGGGTACGCCCCCTCTGCCCCTCTGCCCCTCTTCCCCCTGTCCCAATAAGCCTCTGACCTGCATCGCTATTCTCTCTCCTTGTTTCCTTTCCTTGATTCCTCTCTTCAATTCTGCAGGAAATGGGTGAGGAAGTCAGTGAGGAGAGAGGAGACACAGAGAGGAGAAAGGAGACACAGCGAGGAGACACAGAGAGGAGAGAGGAGATACAGTGAGGAGACACAGAGAGGAGACACAGAGGAGAGAGGAGATACAGTGAGGAGACACAGAGAGGAGACACAGAGAGGAGAGAGGAGATACAGTGAGGAGACACAGAGAGGAGAGAGGAGATACAGTGAGGAGACACAGAGAGGAGATACAGTGAGGAGACACAGAGAGGAGAGAGGAGACAGCGAGGAGACACAGAGAGGAGACATAGAGAAGAGAGGAGACACAGCTATGAGAGAACAGACACAGAGAGGAGAGAGGAGATACAGTGAGGAGACACAGAGAGGAGAGAGGAGATACAGTGAGGAGACACAGAGAGGAGAGAGGAGATACAGTGAGGAGACACAGAGAGGAGACACAGAGAGGAGAGAGGAGATACAGTGAGGAGACACAGAGAGGAGACACGGAGACACAGAGAAGAGAGAGGAGACACAGTGAGGAGACACAGAGAGGAGAGAGGAGATACAGTGAGGAGACACAGAGAGGAGAGAGGAGATACAGTGAGGAGACACAGAGAGGAGAGAGGAGATACAGTGAGGAGACACAGAGAGGAGAGAGGAGACACAGAGAGGAGAGAGGAGACACAGAGAGGAGAGAGGAGACACAGAGAGGAGACACAGAGAGGAGAGAGGAGATACAGTGAGGAGACACAGAGAGGAGACAGTGAGGAGAGAGGAGATACAGTGAGGAGACACAGAGAGGAGACAGTGAGGAGAGAGGAGACACAGTGAGGAGACACAGAGAGGAGACACAGAGAGGAGAGAGGAGATACAGTGAGGAGACACAGAGGAGAGAGGAGACACAGTGAGGAGACACAGAGAGGAGAGAGGAGACACAGAGAGGAGAGAGGAGACACAGTGAGGAGACACAGAGAGGAGACACAGAGAGGAGAGAGGAGATACAGTGAGGAGACACAGAGAGGAGATAGTGAGGAGAGAGGAGATACAGTGAGGAGAGAGGAGATACAGTGAGGAGAGAGGAGATACAGTGAGGAGACACAGAGAGGAGACACAGAGAGGAGAGAGGAGACACAGAGAGGAGAGAGGAGATACAGTGAGGAGACACAGAGAGGAGATAGTGAGGAGAGAGGAGATACAGTGAGGAGACACAGAGAGGAGACAGTGAGGAGAGAGGAGACACAGTGAGGAGACACAGAGAGGAGACACAGAGAGGAGAGAGGAGATACAGTGAGGAGACACAGAGAGGAGACACAGAGAGGAGAGAGGAGACACAGAGAGGAGAGAGGAGATACAGTGAGGAGACACAGAGAGGAGATAGTGAGGAGAGAGGAGATACAGTGAGGAGACACAGAGAGGAGACACAGAGAGGAGAGAGGAGACACAGAGAGGAGAGAGGAGATACAGTGAGGAGACACAGAGAGGAGATAGTGAGGAGAGAGGAGATACAGTGAGTTGAGACAGTGAGGAGAGAGGAGACACAGTGAGGAGACACAGAGAGGAGACACAGAGAGGAGAGAGGAGATACAGTGAGGAGACACAGAGGAGAGAGGAGACACAGTGAGGAGACACAGAGAGGAGAGAGGAGATACAGTGAGGAGACACAGAGAGGAGACACAGAGAGGAGAGAGCAGACACAGAGAGGAGACACAGAGAGGAGACACAGAGAGGAGAGAGGAGACACAGAGAGGAGAGGGGAGACACAGAGAGGAGACACAGAGAGGAGAGAGAAGCAAGGAAAGGTGTATGGAGTTTAAAAACACAGTGGAGTCACATCAGTTAAAAATGCAAGGTCCCATTTCCATTGTGGCTCAGCTCGCGTATCGTTTCACCTTTAGACTGGAGGAATGTGTTGATTTCGGGCAGCAACACTTTGCTTCGATTTAACCATCAGATTTGTGTGTAACACCTCCTCGTGAGCAGACTCGAGCTCGGAGAGAAAAGCCTGGAACTGCCTGGAACTGCCTGGAACTGCCTGGAACTGCCTGGAACTGCCTGTTTCAGCGCATTTTTACGGATATAGTTGACACAGTGCACAACCTCTTCAAGCACCGTACTGGCCCTCTTGTCGTGCAGTGTACTGTACTGTACTGTACTGTACTGTAGTGTAGTGTACTGTAGTGTACTGTAGTGTACTGTACTGTAGTGTAGTGTACTGTAGTGTACTGTACTGTAGTGTACTGTAGTGTACTGTAGTGTACTGTACTGTAGTGTACTGTAGTGTACTGTACTGTAGTGTACTGTAGTGTACTGTACTGTACTGTACTGTACTGTAGTGTACTGTAGTGTACTGTAGTGTACTGTAGTGTACTGTAGTGTACTGTACTGTAGTGTACTGTAGTGTACTGTACTGTAGTGTACTGTAGTGTACTGTACTGTACTGTACTGTAGTGTACTGTACTGTACTGTACTGTACTGTAGTGTACTGTAGTGTACTGTACTGTACTGTACTGTACTGTAGTGTACTGTAGTGTACTGTAGTGTACTGTAGTGTACTGTAGTGTACTGTACTGTAGTGTACTGTAGTGTACTGTACTGTACTGTACTGTAGTGTACTGTAGTGTACTGTAGTGTACTGTACTGTAGTGTACTGTAGTGTACTGTACTGTACTGTACTGTAGTGTACTGTACTGTACTGTACTGTACTGTAGTGTACTGTAGTGTACTGTAGTGTACTGTAGTGTAGTGTACTGTAGTGTACTGTAGTGTACTGTAGTGTACTGTACTGTAGTGTACTGTAGTGTACTGTAGTGTACTGTACTGTAGTGTACTGTAGTGTAGTGTAGTGTAGTGTACTGTAGTGTAGTGTAGTGTAGTGTAGTGTAGTGTACTGTACTGTAGTGTAGTGTAGTGTACTGTAGTGTACTGTAGTGTACTGTACTGTAGTGTACTGTAGTGTAGTGTAGTGTAGTGTAGTGTAGTGTAGTGTACTGTACTGTAGTGTAGTGTAGTGTAGTGTACTGTAGTGTACTGTAGTGTAGTGTACTGTACTGTACTGTAGTGTACTGTAGTGTACTGTAGTGTACTGTAGTGTAGTGTAGTGTACTGTACTGTACTGTAGTGTAGTGTAGTGTACTGTACTGTAGTGTACTGTAGTGTACTGTACTGTACTGTAGTGTAGTGTACTGTAGTGTACTGTACTGTAGTGTACTGTACTGTAGTGTACTGTACTGTAGTGTAGTGTAGTGTAGCGTAGCGTAGCGTAGTGTACTGTACTGTAGTGTACTGTACTGTACTGTACTGTACTGTAGTGTACTGTAGTGTAGTGTAGTGTAGTGTAGTGTAGTGTACTGTAGTGTAGTGTAGTGTACTGTAGTGTAGTGTAGTGTAGTGTAGTGTAGTGTAGTGTACTGTACTGTACTGTACTGTACTGTACTGTACTGTACTGTACTGTAGTGTAGTGTACTGTAGTGTACTGTAGTGTACTGTACTGTAGTGTAGTGTACTGTAGTGTACTGTACTGTAGTGTACTGTAGTGTACTGTAGTGTACTGTACTGTAGTGTACTGTAGTGTACTGTACTGTAGTGTACTGTACTGTAGTGTACTGTACTGTAGTGTAGTGTAGTGTAGCGTAGCGTAGCGTAGTGTAGTGTACTGTAGTGTACTGTAGTGTACTGTACTGTAGTGTACTGTAGTGTAGTGTAGTGTAGTGTACTGTAGTGTAGTGTAGTGTAGTGTAGTGTAGTGTACTGTACTGTAGTGTAGTGTAGTGTAGTGTACTGTAGTGTACTGTAGTGTAGTGTACTGTACTGTACTGTAGTGTACTGTAGTGTACTGTACTGTAGTGTACTGTAGTGTAGTGTAGTGTAGTGTAGTGTAGTGTAGTGTACTGTACTGTAGTGTAGTGTAGTGTAGTGTACTGTAGTGTACTGTAGTGTACTGTAGTGTACTGTACTGTAGTGTACTGTAGTGTAGTGTAGTGTAGTGTAGTGTAGTGTAGTGTAGTGTACTGTACTGTACTGTAGTGTAGTGTAGTGTAGTGTAGAGTAGTGTAGTGTAGCGTAGTGTAGCGTAGCGTAGCGTAGCGTAGCGTACTGTACTGTAGTGTACTGTAGTGTAGTGTAGTGTAGTGTAGTGTAGTGTAGTGTGGTGTAGTGTAGTGTACTGTACTGTAGTGTAGTGTAGTGTAGTGTAGTGTAGTGTAGTGTGGTGTGAGTGTAGTGTTGTGTAGTGTATTGTGGTGTGGTGTAGTGTAGTGTTGTGTAGTGTTATTTATTGTAGTGTAGAGTTGTGTAAAGTAGTGTATTGTAGTGTAGTGTAGTGTAGTGTTGTGTCGTGTTGTGTAGCGTAGTGTAGTGTAGTGTAGTGTAGTGTGTAGTGTAGTGTAGTGTAGTGTAGTGTAGTGTAGTGTACTGTACTGTACTGTACTGTACTGTACTGTACTGTACTGTACTGTACTGTAGTGTAGTGTACTGTAGTGTACTGTAGTGTAGTGTACTGTACTGTACTGTAGTGTACTGTACTGTAGTGTAGTGTAGTGTAGTGTAGTGTAGTGTAGTGTACTGTAGTGTAGTGTAGTGTAGTGTACTGTAGTGTAGTGTAGTGTAGTGTAGTGTACTGTACTGTAGTGTAGTGTAGTGTAGTGTACTGTAGTGTACTGTAGTGTAGTGTACTGTACTGTACTGTAGTGTACTGTAGTGTACTGTAGTGTAGTGTAGTGTAGTGTACTGTAGTGTACTGTAGTGTAGTGTACTGTACTGTACTGTAGTGTACTGTAGTGTACTGTAGTGTACTGTAGTGTAGTGTAGTGTACTGTACTGTAGTGTACTGTAGTGTACTGTACTGTACTGTAGTGTAGTGTACTGTAGTGTACTGTAGTGTACTGTACTGTAGTGTACTGTACTGTAGTGTACTGTACTGTAGTGTACTGTACTGTACTGTACTGTACTGTACTGTAGTGTACTGTAGTGTAGTGTAGTGTAGTGTAGTGTACTGTAGTGTAGTGTAGTGTAGTGTAGTGTACTGTACTGTACTGTACTGTAGTGTACTGTACTGTAGTGTAGTGTAGTGTAGCGTAGCGTAGCGTAGTGTAGTGTACTGTACTGTACTGTACTGTACTGTACTGTACTGTAGTGTAGTGTAGTGTAGTGTAGTGTAGTGTAGTGTAGTGTAGTGTAGTGTAGTGTACTGTAGTGTACTGTAGTGTACTGTAGTGTAGTGTACTGTAGTGTACTGTAGTGTACTGTAGTGTACTGTACTGTAGTGTACTGTAGTGTACTGTAGTGTACTGTACTGTAGTGTACTGTAGTGTAGTGTAGTGTAGTGTAGTGTAGTGTAGTGTACTGTACTGTAGTGTAGTGTAGTGTAGTGTACTGTAGTGTAGTGTAGTGTAGTGTAGTGTAGTGTAGTGTAGTGTTGTGTAGTGTAGTGTTGTGTAGTGTAGTGTAGTGTAGTGTAGTGTAGTGTAGTGTAGTGTAGTGTAGTGTAGTGTAGTGTAGTGTAGTGTAGTGTAGTGTAGTGTAGTGTAGTGTAGTGTAGTGTAGTGTAGTGTAGTGTAGTGTAGTGTAGTGTAGTGTAGTGTATAGTAGTGTAGTGTAGTGTAGTGTAGTGTAGTGTAGTGTAGTGTACTGTAGTGTACTGTAGTGTACTGTAGTGTAGTGTGGTGTAGTGTAGTGTAGTGTAGTGTAGTGTAGTGTACTGTGGTAGTGTAGTGTAGTGTGGTGTAGTGTAGTGTAGTGTAGTGTACTGTAGTGTACTGTAGTGTACTGTAGTGTACTGTAGTGTAGTGTAGTGTACTGTAGTGTAGTGTAGTGTGTAGTGTAGTGTAGTGTACTGTGGTGTACTGTAGTGTAGTGTAGTGTAGTGTAGTGTAGTGTAGTGTAGTGTAGTGTAGTGTAGTGTAGTGTAGTGTAGTGTAGTGTAGTGTAGTGTAGTGTAGTGTAGTGTAGTGTAGTGTAGTGTAGTGTTGTGTAGTGTTGTGTAGTGTTGTGTAGTGTCGTGTTGTGTAGTGTTGTGTAGTGTTGTGTAGTGTTGTGTAGTGTAGTGTGGTGTGGTGTTGTGTAGTGTTGTGTAGTGTTATGTAGTGTAGTGTGGTGTTGTGTAGTGTTGTGTAGTGTTATGTAGTGTAGTGTAGTGTTGTGTAGTGTTGTGTAGTGTTGTGTAGTGTTGTGTAGTGTAGTGTTGTGTAGTGTTGTGTAGTGTTGTGTAGTGTTGTGTAGTGTAGTGTAGTGTAGTGTAGTGTTGTGTAGTGTTGTGTAGTGTTATGTCGTGTTGTGTAGTGTTATGTAGTGTAGTGTTGTGTAGTGTAGTGTAGTGTTATGTAGTGTAGTGTAGTGATATGTAGTGTAGTGTTATGTAGTGTTTTGTAGTGTAGTGTACTGTACTGTAGTGTACTGTAGTGTAGTGTAGTGTAGTGTAGAGTAGTGTAGTGTAGTGTAGTGTAGTGTAGTGTAGTGTAGTGTACTGTACTGTTCCGTTCCTTGAATCTCACCTGCAGAACAGCTCTGCATTTCTTACTTGTTGTTTGGATTGTGATAAATCCCACTGTTCCCGGGCTCCTGAAGGGGTTATGTGCCTGGAGACAAGGTGTATGAGCGTTGCTATGTTGTTGTTGCCACGTTGCTAGGCAACTCAGCTCCTGTGCATTAAGCCTGTGTGTGGCAGGGGCCAATTAGAGGAGTGTCCAGACCACAGGTACAGGATGGATGTGACTGGTGTTGGACAGTCGGGTCTGGAGGGAGGGTGTGCTGTGATTGGTCATTTGAAGGCTGAAAAACAGGTTGCTTCATGTTAGGAACAGTTAAGGTTAAAGCCACAGTATGTAACTTTGAATGTATTAAATTTAAGTTTATTTTCATTTTGCTTGTGTATATCAAGTCCAGAGTTATATCTATGATGCAACAATCTGGGCAAAATGGACCGGAGCATTTTTGAGGCTCAGAGACGACAACTTTGGATTCATGGATTAATGACACAGGTGTGAATGAAGCAAAATAAAACTCTGTGTTTTGATGAGCTTAAAGCCCAAAAAAGTCAATTCTGCATAATATGTGTTCTTCAAATGAATGTGATATATAAACGTATGTACAGAGCAGAGGGCAGAAAGAAGGGGACGACAGAGATGCAGAACAATGCAGATGAATCACACATGCAGGACTTCAAAATTCATCTGAGCAAATCAGGGTTCGGGAACATGTATAACCTGGAGTCCATTTGACATAATACAAACCTTTAAATAATACTAGCAATAGAATTTTTTCTCATTTCCATGGCAACCAGCCATATGTCCTCATTTGCGTCCCTCCAGAGCTGACTAAGTGCTCCATACGTCCCCACGCTCATATTAGTGCTAATTAGGCTTTGTCCACCTCTAAATGAAGCTGCAGGGGGCAGGAGCAGAGGGGGTTAGGGTTATTACGGCTACAGCTTAGTTAATGGTAAAAAAGTATACAAGGGGTCACTAATGAGACAAAGGGCACTGCAGGACAAAATACTCTGTTCCACCTTGGGACGTCATGTATTGGTAGTTTTCAAGTGAACAGCTCTTTTTCCCTTTAGTTCATTAGAGACGGAATATTCCAGAGCTCAATGATCCAAATGATTCTAGAGAAGGTGTCTGGATACAGTCAGGGGCAGCTAGAATGAATAGACTTAGACAGACTTAACTGATAATATAATATGGTTAAAATGCAGACGTCTCCTGTAATACAAGAAGTGAATGGCACTGGCCACAAGGAAAAATGATCCAACATTTGTGAATTGATCTTTTCGAAGATTTCATGGCAAAGTACAATGTGATCAAAAGGGAAAACTGTCTCTTTACCTGAACTTCACCTGTATACAAGAGGAATGGGAGTGTCCCAGTGTATTTAGAGTGGTTGCTATGGTTACTATTACAGTGATATGGCAATAGGCTTATGGCTTTTTACACAAAAGAACCAGACACATGTGAATAAGAACAGTCTGGAAATCACTCCCACCTGACCTCCAGAACACAGACTCTCTGCCTGTGGTCAAGACGAGACTCAAAACCCGTCTGTTCAGGAGAGTTTTTTCCTGTGATTTTGCATTTAATTTTTCTGTAATGTTGTTTTTATGTGTTATTAATTATGTTGGATAGTTTTTTGTATTTAATGTTTTGTAAAGTGTCCTTGAGTGTCTAGAAAGGCACTGTTAAATAAATTTAATTAACATACGACTGTGACCACTGTCAGTCAAAGATGTTTTTCAGGTGTTGTTAACAGTAGAACATACAGGTGTCACTAACAGTAGAACATACAGGTGTCACTAACAGTAGAACATACAGGTGTCACTAACAGTAGAACATACAGGTGTCACTAACAGTAGAACATACAGGTGTCACTAACAGTAGAACATACAGGTGTCACTAACAGTAGAACATACAGGTGTCACTGACAGTAGAACATACAGGTGTCACTAACAGTAGAACATACAGGTGTCACTAACAGTAGAACATACAGGTGTCACTAACAGTAGAACATACAGGTGTCACTGACAGTAGAACATACAGGTGTCACTGACAGTAGAACATACAGGTGTCACTAACAGTAGAACATACAGGTGTCACTAACAGTAGAACATACAGGTGTCACTAACAGTAGAACATACAGGTGTCACTAACAGTAGAACATACAGGTGTCACTAACAGTAGAACATACAGGTGTCACTGACAGTAGAACATACAGGTGTCACTAACAGTAGAACATACAGGTGTCACTAACAGTAGAACATACAGGTGTCACTAACAGTAGAACATACAGGTGTCACTAACAGTAGAACATACAGGTGTCACTGACAGTAGAACATACAGGTGTCACTAACAGTAGAACATACAGGTGTCACTAACAGTAGAACATACAGGTGTCACTAACAGTAGAACATACAGGTGTCACTAACAGTAGAACATACAGGTGTCACTAACAGTAGAACATACAGGTGTCACTAACAGTAGAACATACAGGTGTCACTAACAGTAGAACATACAGGTGTCACTAACAGTAGAACATACAGGTGTCACTAACAGTAGAACATACAGGTGTCACTAACAGTAGAACATACAGGTGTCACTAACAGTAGAACATACAGGTGTCACTAACAGTAGAACATACAGGTGTCACTAACAGTAGAACATACAGGTGTCACTAACAGTAGAACATACAGGTGTCACTAACAGTAGAACATACAGGTGTCGCTAACAGTAGAACATACAGGTGTTACTAACAGTAGAACATACAGGTGTCGTTAACAGTAGAACATACAGGCGTCACTAACAGTAGAACATACAGGTGTTACTAACAGTAGAACATACAGGTGTCACTAACAGTAGAACATACAGGTGTCACTAACAGTAGAACATACAGGTGTCACTAACAGTAGAACATACAGGTGTCGTTAACAGTAGAACATACAGGTGTCACTAACAGTAGAACATACAGGTGTCACTAACAGTAGAACATACAGGTGTCACTAACAGTAGAACATACAGGTGTCACTGACAGTAGAACATACAGGTGTCACTGACAGTAGAACATACAGGTGTCGTTAACAGTAGAACATACAGGTGTTACTAACAGTAGAACATACAGGTGTCACTAACAGTAGAACATACAGGTGTCACTAACAGTAGAACATACAGGTGTCACTAACAGTAGAACATACAGGTGTCACTAACAGTAGAACATACAGGTGTCACTAACAGTAGAACATACAGGTGTCACTAACAGTAGAACATACAGGTGTCGTTAACAGTAGAACATACAGGTGTCACTAACAGTAGAACATACAGGTGTCACTAACAGTAGAACATACAGGTGTCACTAACAGTAGAACATACAGGTGTCACTAACAGTAGAACATACAGGTGTCACTGACAGTAGAACATACAGGTGTCACTAACAGTAGAACATACAGGTGTCACTAACAGTAGAACATACAGGTGTCACTAACAGTAGAACATACAGGTGTCACTGACAGTAGAACATACAGGTGTCACTAACAGTAGAACATACAGGTGTCGTTAACAGTAGAACATACAGGTGTCACTAACAGTAGAACATACAGGTGTCACTAACAGTAGAACATACAGGTGTCACTAACAGTAGAACATACAGGTGTCACTAACAGTAGAACATACAGGTGTCACTAACAGTAGAACATACAGGTGTCACTAACAGTAGAACATACAGGTGTCACTAACAGTAGAACATACAGGTGTCACTAACAGTAGAACATACAGGTGTCACTAACAGTAGAACATACAGGTGTCACTAACAGTAGAACATACAGGTGTCACTAACAGTAGAACATACAGGTGTCACTAACAGTAGAACATACAGGTGTCACTAACAGTAGAACATACAGGTGTCACTAACAGTAGAACATACAGGTGTCACTAACAGTAGAACATACAGGTGTCACTAACAGTAGAACATACAGGTGTCACTAACAGTAGAACATACAGGTGTCACTAACAGTAGAACATACAGGTGTCACTAACAGTAGAACATACAGGTGTCACTAACAGTAGAACATACAGGTGTCACTAACAGTAGAACATACAGGTGTCACTAACAGTAGAACATACAGGTGTCACTAACAGTAGAACATACAGGTGTCACTAACAGTAGAACATACAGGTGTCACTAACAGTAGAACATACAGGTGTCACTAACAGTAGAACATACAGGTGTCACTAACAGTAGAACATACAGGTGTCACTAACAGTAGAACATACAGGTGTCACTAACAGTAGAACATACAGGTGTCACTAACAGTAGAACATACAGGTGTCACTAACAGTAGAACATACAGGTGTCACTAACAGTAGAACATACAGGTGTCACTAACAGTAGAACATACAGGTGTCACTAACAGTAGAACATACAGGTGTCACTAACAGTAGAACATACAGGTGTCACTAACAGTAGAACATACAGGTGTCACTAACAGTAGAACATACAGGTGTCACTAACAGTAGAACATACAGGTGTCACTAACAGTAGAACATACAGGTGTCACTAACAGTAGAACATACAGGTGTCACTAACAGTAGAACATACAGGTGTCACTAACAGTAGAACATACAGGTGTCACTAACAGTAGAACATACAGGTGTCACTAACAGTAGAACATACAGGTGTCACTAACAGTAGAACATACAGGTGTCACTAACAGTAGAACATACAGGTGTCACTAACAGTAGAACATACAGGTGTCACTAACAGTAGAACATACAGGTGTCACTAACAGTAGAACATACAGGTGTCACTAACAGTAGAACATACAGGTGTCACTAACAGTAGAACATACAGGTGTCACTAACAGTAGAACATACAGGTGTCACTAACAGTAGAACATACAGGTGTCACTAACAGTAGAACATACAGGTGTCACTAACAGTAGAACATACAGGTGTCACTAACAGTAGAACATACAGGTGTCACTAACAGTAGAACATACAGGTGTCACTAACAGTAGAACATACAGGTGTCACTAACAGTAGAACATACAGGTGTCACTAACAGTAGAACATACAGGTGTCACTAACAGTAGAACATACAGGTGTCACTAACAGTAGAACATACAGGTGTCACTAACAGTAGAACATACAGGTGTCACTAACAGTAGAACATACAGGTGTTGTTAACAGTAGAACATACAGGTGTCACTAACAGTAGAACATACAGGTGTCACTAACAGTAGAACATACAGGTGTCACTAACAGTAGAACATACAGGTGTCACTAACAGTAGAACATACAGGTGTCACTAACAGTAGAACATACAGGTGTCACTAACAGTAGAACATACAGGTGTCACTAACAGTAGAACATACAGGTGTCACTAACAGTAGAACATACAGGTGTCACTAACAGTAGAACATACAGGTGTCACTAACAGTAGAACATACAGGTGTCACTAACAGTAGAACATACAGGTGTCACTAACAGTAGAACATACAGGTGTCACTAACAGTAGAACATACAGGTGTCACTAACAGTAGAACATACAGGTGTCACTAACAGTAGAACATACAGGTGTCACTAACAGTAGAACATACAGGTGTCACTAACAGTAGAACATACAGGTGTCACTAACAGTAGAACATACAGGTGTCACTAACAGTAGAACATACAGGTGTCACTAACAGTAGAACATACAGGTGTCACTAACAGTAGAACATACAGGTGTCACTAACAGTAGAACATACAGGTGTCACTAACAGTAGAACATACAGGTGTCACTAACAGTAGAACATACAGGTGTTACTAACAGTAGAACATACAGGTGTCACTAACAGTAGAACATACAGGTGTCACTAACAGTAGAACATACAGGTGTCACTAACAGTAGAACATACAGGTGTCACTAACAGTAGAACATACAGGTGTTACTAACAGTAGAACATACAGGTGTCACTAACAGTAGAACATACAGGTGTCACTAACAGTAGAACATACAGGTGTCACTAACAGTAGAACATACAGGTGTCACTAACAGTAGAACATACAGGTGTCACTAACAGTAGAACATACAGGTGTCACTAACAGTAGAACATACAGGTGTCACTAACAGTAGAACATACAGGTGTCACTAACAGTAGAACATACAGGTGTCACTAACAGTAGAACATACAGGTGTCACTAACAGTAGAACATACAGGTGTCACTAACAGTAGAACATACAGGTGTCACTAACAGTAGAACATACAGGTGTCACTAACAGTAGAACATACAGGTGTCACTAACAGTAGAACATACAGGTGTCACTAACAGTAGAACATACAGGTGTCACTAACAGTAGAACATACAGGTGTCACTAACAGTAGAACATACAGGTGTCACTAACAGTAGAACATACAGGTGTCACTAACAGTAGAACATACAGGTGTCACTAACAGTAGAACATACAGGTGTCACTAACAGTAGAACATACAGGTGTCACTAACAGTAGAACATACAGGTGTCACTAACAGTAGAACATACAGGTGTCACTAACAGTAGAACATACAGGTGTCACTAACAGTAGAACATACAGGTGTCACTGACAGTAGAACATACAGGTGTCACTAACAGTAGAACATACAGGTGTCACTGACAGTAGAACATACAGGTGTCACTGACAGTAGAGCAATGCTGATGTTTGGTGGTTATGATCTGCCAGAGCAGCTCAGAGTCAGACACACAGACACACACAGACACACACACACACTATAGACACACACACAGACACACAGACACACACACACACTATAGACACACACACAGACACACACAGACACACAGACACACCCACACACTATAGACACACACACACACACTATAGACACACACACACACACTATAGACACACACACAGACACACAGACACACACACACACACACACACTATAGACACACACACAGACACACACACTATAGACACACACACAGACACACACAGACACACACACACACTATAGACACACACACAGACACACACAGACACACAGACACACACACACACTATAGACACACACACGGACACACACAGACACACAGACACACTATAGACACACACACAGACACACACAGACACACTATAGACACACACACAGACACACAGACACACACTATAGACACACACACAGACACACACAGACACACAGACACACACACACACTATAGACACACACACAGACACACACAGACACACACACACACTATAGACACACACACAGACACACACACACACACTACAGACACACAGACACACACACACTATAGACACACACACAGACACACACACACACACACTATAGACACACACACAGACACACACAGACACACACAGACACACACACACACTATAGACACACACACAGACACACACACACACACACTATAGACACACACACAGACACACACAGACACACAGACACACACACACACACTATAGAGACACACAGACACACACAGACACACACACACACTATAGACACACACACAGACACACAGACACACACACAGACACACACACAAACACACACACATGAAGACACAAAATCGTCTCCCTGAACTCGGGGAGGAATTAACTTCAGTCTGAAGTGGGGACATTCTCCTGTAGTGTTAAAGTGGGGACATTCTCCTGTAGTGTTAAAGTGGGGACATTCTCCTGTAGTGTTAAAGTGGGGACATTCTCCTGTAGTGTTAAAGTGGGGATATTCTCCTGTGGTGTTAAAGTGGGGACATTCTCCTGTGGTGTTAAAGTGGGGACATTCTCCTGTGGTGTTAAAGTGGGGACATTCTCCTGTGGTGTTAAAGTGGGGACATTCTCCTGTTGTGTTAAAGTGGGGACATTCTCCTGTGGTGTTAAAGTGGGGACATTCTCCTGTAGTGTTAAAGTGGGGACATTCTCCTGTGGGGTTAAAGTGGGGACATTCTCCTGTAGTGTTAAAGTGGGGACATTCTCCTGTAGTGTTAAAGTGGGGATATTCTCCTGTGGTGTTAAAGTGGGGACATTCTCCTGTGGTGTTAAAGTGGGGACATTCTCCTGTGGTGTTAAAGTGGGGACATTCTCCTGTGGTGTGTGGCGCCTTTAGCCTCTGTGCCTGAAGATTCCTCCATCATTTTAAAGCTACACTGTGTCACTTCTGAGGGGACTGTGTTTTGTCTGGAATATCCTCCAGTCTGGTATTTAACTGAACTAACGTATCTTGTATTTCTGTATGACATTACAGATTCTTGTTCTTAAAAACATGTGAGCCTCTTCTACCATGAGCGCTGTCACTGATCCACAGATCTGACATGTAACCTAGACTGGTGCATCCCGCGATTGCTCCGTGATGACCACAGAGGAACATTCTGGGTAAAGCCCTAACATCTCCAAGGAGACAAGCAGAAAAGTTACACACTGTAGCTTTATGTGTAGCCTCAGTGTTGATGAGAGAGGATTTTAGCCTTTTAATGTAATTAATGTAAAAACCAGCTGACAGAAGTGGGCTAAGATCTGTTTCCATGGAAACAGTAACTCAAACTTACCAGGGACAAAACCAGGTTAAACAATATAGATAACGCGACACTAGATTGTAATGTGCATAATAATACCTGTCACAACACGCTCGCAACACCGAATCAACTCGTCACGCGCTCTAAATGTGTAATTACACGGCCCGTGAGCACGTTTCACGCCACGTTAAGAGTCAGAGCGCCGCTGTCTCCACGCAGAACCGCTGCTGCTTTTCCCCACTTCAAAGCGTCCAGATGTCACGTAAACGAGCCGCATCTATGGATCCTCATCTGCTCCATCTGGGTTATTTCTGTATGTAGGTTGCCGATGCGGGCTGCGGTGAGCGGCGTTGCGTTCGTCCAATAAGCGCGCGGCGCTGCTGCGCTGCGGGTGTTGTGCCATAAAACTCACCCCTGTCAGAATGTGACCCTCCTCCTCCAGGAGAACCTGTTCTCCACTTTCTCTGGGTGATACGCAGAAAAGGACAATGGAAATGGATTCGCGTCAGTCTTTGTAAATAAAAATACAATCTCCCATCTCAACATTAAAGCAGATATTAATGCAACTTCACCAATTATCATGTGGAATCTGCATTTTAAATATCCTCGACTGCACCGAACTGTATGAACTGTATCGTTGTAGAGCTCCAGTCTGTGCTTTTTCACCTTTAATTAAACATAAATAACTGCAAAACAACTAAACATGTGTGATTATCTGTCATGTTTTATTACACTATAATATAAAGGCCAGATTCAGAACCAAGGTCATGGAGCGAAGTGTTATTATCAAAGTTCAGTTATGGAAGAGTCTCGAAAAGGAAATCCAAGAATCAAGTCCAATGAGGCCATTTAAAAACACATTAAATCCTGTGCAGTGTCTATGTGTGAAAAAGAAAACTAAGTTGCTGCTCATAAAAGTGAAGATTTACGTTTACAATTGATTTAATAACTGTAACTGAAATGAAACGAACTGATTTGAAAAGTTTCAAATCGATTATCGGTGTTGATGTGTCTGGAAAAGGGCAGAAAACATAAGATTCTTCTTCTTTCTGCTCCTTTTCATTCATTTTTTGTGTACGTTTGATATTATGACACTGTTCATGTCTTTTTATACTTCATGAATGAAATAAACACATTTTACAAATTAGCCTGGTGTAAAAGTATGCGGAATATTCAGACTGCAGTACTCTTTCCATCCCAAACATATGCATATTTTGCTCGAATCTGTGTTCTGGAGGACGGCGGGGCGCGTTTCGGACGGGTGCCGGTTTGTGCCATAACACCGGGCTGTGATTGGCCGTGGCGCGGACAGAGGGGCTGCCGCGGCTCTGCGCTCCCCTCCGCTCCCCGCACTCACACACGGACATCTGGAAAGAGCCGACCCTGGAAACGAGCACGAAAACGGTCAGCTGTAAGAGCGCCCCGGGGGTTTGGTGCTTTCAGACGCGGCCGGGTGGAGGTGTTGTTGTCCGGGTGGATTCTGCTGGGAGGCGGCGGCAGGTGCCAGGGGGAGACGCGGGGGAAACCACACGGAAACACGGCTAAGCGGAGGGCGGGAGTGAGCCTGGTGATGGAGTGAGCTGCTCCCGCATCCAGGAGGTGTTTAGGCCCGATGGAAGCGACGTCGCATCGGCTCCGAGTGGATGACGCTTGTGCGCGGATCCTAAAGTCGTTCGTGTGAGCTGGATTTGTTCTTGTTTGCAGTCAGGAGCATGAATATCCCCCATCCTCCTCGCCTCTAATCTGAGTTTAAATCAGAAGAGTTGTCCCGGATTACCCCCGCCGTCCCCGCTGGTTCGGACCCACCTTGGCCATGCCGACGTCCCAGCCCGGTTCGGAGCCCGCGGAGGAGTTCTGGGTGGACGGCTCCAGGCGGGACGGGACCGTGGAGGAGGTGTACATGCTGGGAGCCGAGCTGGGCAGGTTTGGACCGCACGGACACGCACGGACACAGATGTGCAGGGACCAGAGACAGAAACACACCAAATATGAAGTTCCCTTTTCGGTCCTGGTTTAGTTCTGGTCTGAGCCTGATCTCATCCTGGATGAGTCCTTTGGTGCTGTTAGAACAGGGTTTACAGGCTTTAGACTGTGCAGGTCTTAATGCTCATGCATTATCAACTGAAACTGAGACTAAACTATGACAAACTGGGGCTAGAACTAGAACAGGACCAAACCAAGTATAGATTAGGATTAAACTGGGCTCAAGATAAAACCAACAAGTGTGTGAACACTTTGATTTGGTTTAGACATCACTACATTTGTACAAAACGAGGACTAGAACAAGACCAAACCAGGCCACATAAGGAGTAACCTGATCTTAAACCAGGACTGAAGTCCTCATCTTTACCTGTTTGTCCTGGTTAAGTATTGGTGTATGTCTGCACTGATCCTGGTTCAGGCTTCTTCCTGGTTTAGATCATTTATTAACCCTTTAGTTCAACGCTTTAAGTCCTGATTAGGAAAGTCACGATGTCACAATTTCAATATTTCGATCATTCAGACAACAACATCATCAGTATAGTCCGACCTTTTCTTTTATTCACACTATGTTTTCACTTGTAGATTGAGTCCAAATGTCTCATTTTTTGCTTTATAGTTTTTTGTTCTGAAAATTATATTGTGTGTGACCTGAATTAGAGATGCACCGATCCAGCTTTTTATGTTTCAATATCGAAACCGATACTTTAAGTATCTGCTGATGTGGATATCAACCAATACCAGGGCAGAGACTGAAGGTAGAACTGATTTCCTTTAAATACAGTGTTTGGTAAAATCCAAAATCCAGTCTGAAGTGGCAAACTAAGATGGAGATTCTTTTATTGGAGTCATTTTTACTTGTGACAATGACAATAAATGTTGAAGGTCTAAACTTTGGTGCTTGGAGCTCAGCTGGCAGAGGCCACAGATGAAGACAGAGCATGAGTTTGTTTTCATTCTGAGGCATAGATAGATGCCATAAATAGACAGATAGATACGATGATGGTGAAGAAGAGCAAAGTGACGATGGAGAGGCTGAGGAGGCTGATGTCTTCAGAGGTGAGGTGATTGGTTGAGAGGAAAACGAAGTGGGCTGTGATTGGCTGTCCCCTGGTTTATGCTTCAGCTGTTGGAGGAGGCTCAGGATCGTTCTAAAGAAATTCTGGAAAGGCTCATCTGCGTCCTGTCAATGGGACTTTTTTAATATCAATACCTGTTCAAATGAGTTCCTAGTTTTTTGCTGCTAGTTTTAGTTTAGGCCTCAGATTTTCAATACATTTGACAACTCGATCTCATTCTCTACCTGATTTGTTTTTTTGTCACTCTTGAAAATGCACCATGATAGAGAATCGAGTATCTGGGATAGCAGTTGGTTTCCCATAATTCTTAGTAACAATGTGCCTGAATGGATAAGATGAGCGTGAGCTTCTGTTTTAAATACAGCTTTGTAAAAAATAAGAGGCCACTGCATTCTTATTTTCTTAAATCAGCGTCTCTACATGTATGACGGCCGTTCCATTTCAGCGTCTGTTGAATTCAACACAAACTCACCTCATTCTGCTTCATGAGGCACTGATGAGGAGATCACCTGAACCAAACCTGATCTAAGGAGGAAAAGGAGAAAAACCACTGCTGTGTTCATCAATATTATTATTCCACCAAATATGGATTCCTGAACTCTTCCTAAGTTCAAACATTAGTATTGTGTTGCTTTAGAATGATCTTTTGTTCACATTGTTTGAGGACATTTAATCTTTTTTGTTCTTTTGGCCATTTGTCATTTTCTGCAAATAAATGCTCTAAATGACCATATTTTTATTTGGAATTTGGGAGAAATGTTGTCAGTAGTTTATAGAATGAAACCAAACTGTTCATTTTACTCAAACACAAACCTAAGTAGTAAAAGCAGAGAAACTGATCATTTTGCAGTGGTCTCTTATTTTTTTCCAGAGCTGTATAACCCTAGAAAATGATGCAAAACTGACTTTTCTGAGCATTCTATCATGCTCTAATGTTCCCTCATTAAACATAAAGAGGTTTTGTTCAACTTGTCCAAGAAAGGGTGGAAGTAAAAGGCTGGAGACCAACTGGACGTCTTAAGCAGGAGGAGTTTATTTACCATCAATAATACAGGCTCAGGGGAACTTGAAAAGTCAACATAGTATGATTTCAAAAGAGAACATAGTGTGATTTTTGAGTTTTCAAGCCCCTTGACTCTGCTTCCAAAGGAAGAGGTTTATAAAGCAAGTGTGGTCAGACCAGTAGGCACCAGTTAGTGAGACTATGAAGGCCAGAAGACTCCAGTCAGACAGCACTATGCCACTATTTAGACAGTGGTTTGCCAAAAGAAGATCAAGGTGTAAATATAGCTTTTGTGAGTCAATCTTAAAGTGAGGAATGTAAGTGGAGGATAAATTACTTAAATTCTCTTACAGGTTTGAGATGTTGGCGTAATCTAGCAATCTCTACTGGGCTCTATTTGAACCCTCCTTATGGTTAGCAATACAATCCAGTTTAACCTCAACCCACAAGCCTTTACCACTCATGCTCCCACATGACAATTCTCCATCCATATACAAAGGCCTGATAGAAAACTTGACAAACCTGATACGACGTGCAGTCAGAATATTAAAAAAATGAAAGTGAAACTTGTTTTGATGTTGTTTTCGGCAAATACAGCATTTTCATGGTGATGGCAGCATGGTGATATGTTACATGTTAACACTTAATACCCCCAAATCAAAACATCCCCTCCTTAAGATCAGGTAGAGGCCCTTTAAAGATTGGCTCAGCCTGCAGAGAGGAGGAGTTCTGGGACATGTCCATTTCACAGGTACCAGACTCAGAGCGCTGTTGGCTCTTGACTCCATCTGGTGGTTCATGACATGATGCTGAATAATGCGGCATTATCTTGTGTGTACATACAGAGGGCTGTGTTCATAATGTGACCTCTGCACAAACATCGTCATAAAACATCATTTGCTCAGTGCTCCACAGGAAAGTCGCCTAATTACAACAGAAGTGTTTCCAGTTTTTAGCTAATAAACTCAGACCTACATAACAGCCCTTTACCAGGCAATGACACTGAATTATCAGAGTGGTTTACAGGTCCTAGATTACACAAAATTGACTATTGTGAGGTTTTTTCCATGTTAAAATATTGTTACCTCCTCAAAAACGTACCTGGAGTTGTGTATTGTTTAATGTCTCCATCTTCAGAGCTCAAAATGCTCTGTTCCACATTGTGATGTCATGAATTGTGATGTTTTAATGTTAACAAGCCCCTTTCACCTTTGCTTCCGTAGAGATGGGCATTTCCAGGACTGATTCTAGTAAAGGTGTATGGAGTTTAAAAATGAACAGTTTAATAATCACAAGGTGGAACAGAGTGTTTTTTGTTTGAGAGAAGAGTCTAAATGTGCAGGTTTGTGTGTTAAACATGTGTGAATGAAACAAAACCCAACTCCAGGTCTGTTTCTGATGAGGAAACTACATTAGAGCATAGATCAGAAAATAACTTGTATAGAATCCTAGAAGATAGGACGAATTACTTTATTTTTATACTGTGGAACATTCTAAACGCGATAGCATTTCCATGGAGACAAGCAATCGATGGAGCCCCCATTAGAAATGTTACATAGTGCACTTTGATGAGCTCGTTACACAGGGTACCACTGAACCTGCTCTGACAGAACGGCTTTAAAAAGCTAGTTTTAAGGCAACTGAAAGATTTTGGATGAGGAAAAGTTTTTACCTGAAAGAAATGAGAGGAGAGGAAGACACTGGCTTAAGGAGAGACACATGAAATGATGGATGGATGTTCAGGGAGGAAGGTAACTTGAGGCGGACAACAACAGGATTTAGCACTCTTTCAACCGATAAACTTGGGCGCTAGCTTCTTGGAGTCTACTTGAAGAGGGAGATCGTGGGTGGACAGCCAAACCTTCTGTCCAGGCTGGTAAGGAGGTGACTGCTTCCGATGTCTATCAGCAAATCCTTGGTTGCGAGTTGCTGTCCGCTGCAGTGCAGTACGAGCAGCCCTCCAAACATGCCAACAGCGCCTTAGATGCGCCTGAACTGACGGAACTGCCACCTCTCCCTCCTGAACTGGGAAAAGGGGAGGTTGAAACCCAAGCAAAACCATGAATGGGGTCATACCTGTGGCAGCGGATACTAGAGAGTTGTGGGCATATTCAATCCAAGGCAGATGCTCCATGTGGCAGGGTTGCGGGCGGTAACACAGCGTAGGGCAGTCTCCAGGTCCTGATTGGTCCGCTCTGTCTGACCATTGGTTTGAGGGTGGTAACCAGACGAGAGGCTGACAGAAGTTCCCAGAGCTTGACAAAACGCCCTCCACACTTGAGATGTAAATTGTGGTCCTCTGTCTAAAGGAATACCGTGGAGCCTGTACACATGAAGTACCAACAGATTAGCGGTTTCAGTGGAAGTAGGCAACTTAGGAAGGGGTACAAAATGCACTGCTTTAGAGAACCGGCCCACAATAGTGAGTATAACAGGGTTATCATCAGAGTCCCTCCTTATCCTGTGTGTGTGGGCGGAGCCTCCTGGTTCTGATTCTATTCACTTGCTGGTAATCAAGCTACTCAAGACTACTTAGCTCCTGCTTCTCCAGTGAGACTCTGCCAGATTGTCATCAACATACACACAGTGAACCTCTTGGCTCCTCAAGTTTTTTGTGCCCTGTCAAGACATTTTTGGACTTACCTGTTTTTCTACCTCCAGTGATCCTTGTTGTCTCCTGTTTATAAAAAAAAAAAAAAAAAAGCAAAGTCCAGATGTTTTTGTTTTAACTTGCTTATAATGGGTGCATTGTGTCACCATGGTAACTACAGAACATTCTCTCACAGAGATACATGTACTGCACTGCTTTTAGAGAACCGGTCCACAATAGTGAGTATGACAGAGTTACCATCAGAGTCCGGTAGCCCAGTGACAAAATCAATAGCAATGTGGGACCATGGTCGGCTGGGAATCGGTAATGGGTTGAGGAGACCAGATGGGGCTTGGTGACTAGATTTGCTTCGGGCACACGTGGTACAGGCAGAAATAAATGAACAAGTGTCCTTGATCATAGATAGCCACCAGAATCTCTGTTTAATGAAAGCTAAGGTCCGGTGGAACCCAGGATGACACGTGAGTTTAGAGCTATGCCCCCACTGGAGGACCCGAGCACGCACGGATTCTGGCACAAATAGAGTGTTAGGTGGGCTGTTACCTGGGGCAGGTTGGGTTTGTTGAGCCTCACAGACCACTCTTTCAATCTCCCAATGAACAGACGCGACCAGGCAAGTAGGAGAACCCTCCAACGTGTTATCTGCATCCTCAACACATGAAGCAGGCAGAATGGGAACGGGCAGGGGCTCAGGGTCATCGGGCGTGAACTGACGAGACAAGGCGTCAGGCTTTATATTCCGAGAACCAGGGCGATAGGTTAGGGTGAAGTTGAACCTTCCCAGGAAAAGTGCCCATCTGGCCTGTCGTTGAGTCTCTTGGCCGATCGGAGATATGACAGGTTTTTATGGTCAGTCCAAACAATGAAGGGATGTTCAGCGCCCTCCAGCCAGTGTCTCCACTCCTGCAGTGCCAAAACCACAGCCAAAAGTTCTCGATTTCCAGTGTCATAGTTTACCTCAGCAGGAAACGGACAGCGAGAGAAGAAGGCACAAGGGTGGAGCTTTTGATCACTTTGAGAACGCCGAGACAGGACTGCTCCCACTCCAGTATCCGAGGCGTCAACCTCTACAATGACTTACCTAGAAGGATCAGGGTGAGTAAGGACAGGAACAGAGTCTTAAGATTTTTGAAGGCATCTTCAGGCTCACTCGACCATTTAAAAGGGGTTCGGAGGTGGTGAGTTGAGTCAGTGCGGCTGCCTTTCTGCTGTAATCCTTAATAAATCTCCTGTAAAAGTTAGCAAATCCAAGAAAACGCTGAAGTTGCTTCCTGGATTCCGGCTTTGGCCACTCAGCAACAGCTCTCACTTTATCAGGGTCTGCCTTGATCTGCCCCTGTTGAATAATGAAACCCAGGAAGTTAACAGATGCTGCATGAAAGTCACATTTCTCTGCTTTCACAAAGAGCTTGTTCTCAAGAATGCGTTGCAGAACGAGCCTGATGTGTTGGACATGTTCCTTAGAATTCCTGGAAAAAATCAAAATGTCGTCCAAATACACAAACACAAACTTGTTCAACATATCACGAAGGACATCATTAACAAGGGCTTGGAAAACTGCAGGTGCATTTGTTAGGCCGAATGGCATCACCAGGTACTCAAAATGTCCAAGTGGGGTATTGAACGCGGCCTTCCACTCATCACCTTGTCGAATGCGCACAAGGTGATAGTCCAATTTAAGTCCAATTTAGTAAAGATGGTGGCTTGGTGAAGGGGTTCAAAAGCTGAATCAAAGAGTGGCAAGGGGTACTTATTTTTAACAGTTATGTCATTTAACCCTCTATAGTCTATACAGGGCCTCAAGGTCTTGTCCTTTTTTCCCTCAAAAAAAAATCCTGCGCCTACAGGTGACGATGATGGACGTATCAACCCTGCAGCTAATGGATCCCTTATATAGGCCTCCATAGCCTCCCTCTCAGGACCGGAACGTTTATACAAGTGACTAGAGGGCAAGGGGGCACCAGGGAGCAGGTCAATAGCGCAATCGTAGGGACGATGTGGGAGTAGAGAAAGTGCTTTCAGTTTATTCAACACTTCACCCAGATCATGATATTCAGGGGGTACAGCAGACAGATCTGGAGGACTAGGAGGGGAAGAGACTTGTCCATTGGGGGTTATGGCAGATTGGAGACAGTTAAAGTGACTGAACGTACTCCAGCTAGCAATGTTCTTAGCCCAGTCAATATGAGGATTGTGCAATTTTAACCAGGGAAGTCCTAAAACTAAAAGGGGCATGAGGAGATGAAATAACTAAAAAACGAATAACTTCCCTGTGGTTACCAGACAAAACCAGTGTTAAATTAACAGTTTGGTGTGCAATCCTAGCCAATCTCTCTCCATTCAAAGCATTTACATCTCTAGGGGGTTCTAAGGGATCCAAAGGGATATTGGTTTGCGAAACCAAGTCTGAGTCAATGAAATTGTCGTCAGGGCCGAGAAGAGAAAATCCCACTCGACCCTGTCGAAGGCCTTCTCAGCATCCAGTGAGAGCAGAACCTCTGGTTTTTGATTATTGTAACTCTGAGTGTAGATAATATTGAATAATCTTCTAATGTTAAAGAATAGTTGTCGTTTTTTTATAAATCCAGTTTGGTCTGGAGACACGACTGTTGGGAGAACCTCCTCCAAATGACTGGCTAGAATTTTTGCCAATATTTTATTATCTACATTTAAGAGGCTTATAGGTCTGTAGGACTCTGGCTTAGTCGGATCCTTACCCGTTTTATGAAATAAAAGAGATATTTGCATCATATAAAGTAGGTGGGAGGGAACCTGTTGTTAAGGTCTTGTTATAGACATCTAACAAAAGTGGAGTGAGTTGCTCAGTGAATGCTTTATAGAACTCTGCACTGTACCCATCAGGGCCGGGGCTTTTTGAGCTTTGCATACTGTTAATTGCCTGTTTTATTTCTTCCTTTGAAATAGGCTCCTCCAACAATCGTTTGTTTTCTGAACTTATGGCAGATATTTGAATATTGTCAAAAAATTGGTCTATTTTCTTTGGGTTGTGTTCAGATTCCGAAGAATAAAGTTTAGAATAAAAATGTTTAAATGTATCATTAATCACTCTGGGATCTGTGGTAATCTGTCCTGAATCAGTCTGTATTTCTGTTATCAGTCTTGATGCCGCCTCCTCTTCAATTTGCTGGGCCAACAATTTATCGGGCTTTTCCCCATATTCATAATGTCTGTGTTTAAGTTGTGTCAGTAGTTTTGTAGTTTCAGTTGTATAAAGTAAAGTTAATTCCGTTTGTAAAGACACTTTTTTGTTATAAAGATCTGTTGTGGGAGAGATGGCGTATATACCCTTTCTCTTGAGCTCTTGAGTTAGTTTTGACTCCTTCTCCCTTCGCTGTTTGTTTTGAAGACTACTTAATGAAATAATCTGTCCCCTCATATAAGATTTGAATGTTTCCCAAAGTGTGGATCTTGTGATGTCTGGATTATCGTTTAACTCGAGAAATAATGATTCAGAACACAGAACGACTTCCATGATGGCCGCAGGCGGGACGGGTATAGTCACTGCACTCCTACTATACACTTTAGCTATAAATTTCAGACCTGCATCAACAAATTTTGACCTTGGATACCATGGCATCAAGGAACAGCAGCAATCATACAACGATTTGCTTTTTAAAACTTTGGACATTCTCCACAAACAAACAAACAACCGTGCTAGCACAACTCTTGGCTTTGGAAAGCACCTTCTTGCTGTTTACATCATACTTCCATTGCTACACAAACAAATAAGAAGAAATGCTAACAACGCAATACGACAACAGTGGACAAATACCTTGGCCATCGCGATTTGTTTGATTCTATCTGGAGACATTCACCCATGCCTGGGTCCTGGCCTGGAACGTGACGTCGTCCTGCTGGAGACTCTCCATAGGGCTACTGAGGAGCACCTTGCTACTTTCCTAGAGGTATGTCCACTGCACAATGCGCTACGGGGAAGCTATGTCGAGTCTAACCTTTCTTCTCCGGGTGACACGGGAGCGACTACCAGTGCGTCGTTGGATGTCGAGCTGTTCGGGGACCATGACGGGGACCGATGCGCTGGGGATCTCCTCGCCGGCTGCGGGACGCATGTGCACGGGGAACTACCGCCGACCACAGCCGACCACAGCCTGCCACCTGCCCACGGATACTTCACCGGTGCTGTCGGACGCATCTCGTGGGCTATCGCCGGGGCAGAGATTGAGCACTGATATAGAAATAACCAAAATAAAAACCGATTCACGTGCTTCTCATCCTACCGCAGCTACAAAAAATGTAAACAGGAAACCACTAAATCCTGCGATACAGAAAAACAGGAAATGGGAGGTTTTTCGGACTGTCAATCATTCGCGCATTGTATGGGATCCTGAGGCCAAACCAAAGGGAATATACTCGGAGGACATATAAACATTAGAAGCGTCTTGTCCAAAAATGATCAAATACAACATTTACTAATGGAATCGAATCTAGACTTCTTGTGTCTATCAGAGACTTGGCTCAATCAGAATTCCCCCACAGCAGCTCTGAATATTTCTGGGTACAACATGTATAGGAAGGATAGAGAAGGTCCCAAAAGAGGAGGGGGTGTTATGGTTTATGTTAGATGTGGTGTTACTTAAATGCCAACAAATCTGTTGGACTAATTGTAGATTGTAGAAGCAGATTGAATGTTTAGGACTCAATATTTCACTATCACCTCAAATGTCTTTTATAGTCATAGTGATGTACAGGCCTCCGTCCAGTGACACAAGTTTTTATGAAAACCTAGAGAGTTTGTTAAAAGAATGTAATTGGACTAAAGAAACCATTGTAATGGGCGACTTCAACATCAACTGGGAAGACAAATCATCACGACAGAAACTCAAACTACTAACTGATAAGTTTGATCTGACACAAATCATAAAAGGGTCCACAAGAATAACTAATTCAACAAGAACACAAATTGATCTAATATTTTGTAATAGGCCAGAGAGAATTGTGACATCATATAATATGCTATCAGGCTTATTGAAATAAAAAAGGTAATCATCTTGTGAATAACCCAGTGGCTGTGGCACAAACTCTAAGTGAGTATTTTATTGACTCTGTGGCTACAATTGCAAAATGTTTTTCACCAGAAATATTAAGTATGTACTATATGGACTCAAGTGCTCCTGTTTTAAGTTTAATGGATGTCTCAGAACCTGACATATTGCGAGCTATTGACTCATTAAGACCATCTTCCTCCAAAGATATATTTGGTATGAATTCTATTATGCTAAAAGATCTCCGTATGTCACTCACTCCACCCATTGCAAAGGTCATCAATAGCTCTTTCGCTCAAGGGCAGTTTCCAGGTGTGTGGAAATCTGCTGTTGTTGTCCCAATATTTAAAAATGGTGACCCCCACTCTCTGGCCAATTACAGACCAATTAGCATATTGCCATTGCACATTGCATAATGTCTAAAGTTGCTGAAAAAATTGTATCAGAACAGATAATAAACCACCTAAACACCACCTCATTCACTCTGCACCCAATGCAGTTTGGATTTAGAGCCAACCATTCAACTGAAACTGCCACATGCTTCTTTACTGAGAACATCCGTCAGCTTTTGGACAAGGGAGGGGTTGTTGGTGCAGTCTTCCTGGATCTGAGGAAAGCTTCTGACACGGTCAATCACAACATTCTTTTGACAAAGCTACACAACTTCAACTTCTCTCTAAATACTGTAAAATTTATTCAGTCATATTTAACCAACCGCTCTCAACATGTTCGAATACAATCTCATCAGTCCTCCGCCCTAAGTCTTTCTACCGGTGTGCCACAAGGTTCTATACTGGGTCCCTTGCTCTTTTCTATGTACATTAATGATTTACCAACAGCTTGTCCAAATGTCTCAGTCCAAATGTATGCAGACGACACTGTACTTTACACTCACGGCAAAAACTGGGACTACAGATGAAAAATAGCCGTCTGGCTAATTCTGGCATATTTACATGTAAATGTTGATTAATGTGCACTGTCCCATAAATAAATAAATAAATAAATAAATAATGTTATTTGTTTTTGGATTTCTTCCTTTACTTTACAGTTTGATAAAAGAGTATTATTGAATTGCCACCTTTTGTTCACTGGATTACGTTCCATCTCTGGAGAGACACCGGGCAGTGATCTGATAGTATAATCGCTTCATAATCGCAGTGTTTGACTTTTTGTAGATATGCATAATCGACTAGAAAAAAATCGATTCTAGAATATGAGTGGTGGACTGGCGAAAAAAAAGATTTTTTTTTTCTATATTATTTTTGTGAAATGGATCATCTAGTTTGTATTTTCTTATAAATGTTTGGATACCTTTGGCAGATTTGGACATAGAAAATACTTTTTGTGATGACCTGTCAATCACTGGGTCTAATACTAGATTAAAGTCTCCCCCAATTATCAACTGATGGGAATCCATGTTACGTAGCGCTGAAAAAAAAGTGTTTATAAAGTTCTCATCATCAGTATTGGGAACATAAGCATTGGCTAAAGTGACAAAATTATTATACAATTTACCTGTAACTATAATATATCGTCCTCGAGAGTCAGACACTACATTTGAGGGTATAAAGGGGATTGATTTTTTAATTATTATGGCAGCTCCTCTATTTTTAGCTGTGAAGTTAGAGTGAAAGACTTGGTCTGTCCATTTCACATGCAGACGTCTATGATCTTCATCTTTAAGATGAGTTTATTGTAAGAATCCTGTCTGTTCCTAATTTTTTAAGATAGGCTAAAATGTCTCCACGTTTAGTTGCTCCGTTAAGTTCCTCACAATTCCATGAAACAAACGTCACCACATTTTGTTGGTTTGCTGAACCCATAATATCTTCGTCAATCAAAATTGCACCACAAGAAGATATATTTTGACCTTTTTAAAGACAATTCTAAAGACAGCCTCCATTACGTAAAACACACAGAAAAAGTGCAGGTGAGAACACAACAAAATCAAACCCTTAAAAAACAAACCCTCTTCCCTCTCCAAACTCTCTGAACAAACCGTTCCAAAAGAACCTGAACACAGAGAGTGCTCGTACAAAAGACAAAGTCCTGTGCCTTTACACTCAGAGGTGTGTGAACATCTGACTTACCACTAAGCTCCTGAAAAATTTAAGTTGTATCTACTTCCCAAACGTATAATGTTTTGACTGGTAAATAAAATATTTCCTATTTATACTTTCAACAACCAGTGCAGACTAATGAGAGTGTACAGCTTTTTTTAAAATAATAAAATATAATAGTTATTATAATAGTTAATTATAATAGTTATTATAAAATAAGATAGAAGAATAATTATTGTAATGATGACGTCCACTTCTTTTATACAGCCTATGGTCCGGATGAATCTCTCCATGGACTGAGGGTCGTTGAACGTGTGCCGCTTACCGTCCACTGTTATCATAAGCCTGGCCGGGAAGCCCATGGTGTACTGGATCCCCACGCTGTTGAAGGCTGCTCGCTGTCGTCCCACCTCTGGGCTAACATCCTGAAAAATATGTACTGGGGATCCCTGAAAGAGCAGGCGGCCTTTAGCCCGGGACAGAGACATGACTTTCTCTTTATCGGAATAGAAGTGCAGTCGGGCGATAATAATACGGGGCGAGCACCATTGGGAGGATTCTGCGGTCTGCTTCTGTGGGCTCGATCAATCACGATGGCGCGTTCAAAGTTTTCTTCTCCAAGCACCTTCGCTAGGAACCTGGCCACAAAGTTGACTGTGTTGTTTGCCTCCGCGCCCTCCTCCACACCCACTAGCCAAATGTTCTGTCTGCGGCTTCCATTTTCCAGGTCTGTGCACTTTTCTTTAACCTCTTATGGTCACTAGTCAGTGACTGGTACAGTGTTTCAAGAGTTACAAGTCTGTCAGATTGGTCATTGAGATGTTTTTCCATGTCTTTCTGTGTGTTTGCGGTCTCTTTCTGCATTGAGTACAGCTTGTCCACCCGCTCCGTGAGCTTGCCCCGGATTTTCTTAATGATCGTCTTGGTTTGACTCTGCAAGGCAGCAATGTCATCTCGTATTTCTTTACAGTGAGACTCTATTTCGGCTTTAATGTCACCTTTCGCACTTTCTCTGTATGCCTCGAACTGTTTTTGCAGCTCTGTACGCAGTATTCGCAGCGAAATGAAACTGTTGGCTAATGCTAGCTAGTTTGTGACTGTAATGTTTGAGAAGGACTTGTGTAACACCACAGCTCACCTGTTGTAGTTTAAAAAAGTCAGTTCTTTCTGGGAACTGGGAACACCAGGTGCCACAGGGGGCGCCAGTGGCAAAAACTGTTGTCTTTGGGTCCTTAGGCAAGACACTTCACCCAGATTGCCAAGTATGAAAGTGGTGTATGTGAGTGATGGCGGTGGTTGGAGCCTCACTTCTGTCAGTCTGCCCCGGGGCAGCTGTGACTACAACAGTAGTTTACCACCTCTGTGGGGTGAATGAACAGTGAACTGTAAATAATACTCTGTAAAGTGTCTTTGTGACATATGCCTGTGAAATGCACTATGTAAATAACACTTACTTACAGTTAGCATCTCCCAGGGAATGTTGATGACCTCAGCTGCAAAATATCAATATACTTTCCAATAAAGAATTTCTGTTATTTCACCCATCCACTGGTACAGAGTGTGGCAGACAGGAGGCGTGGGGAGAACGTGGTGAAGAGGAGGAGCAGGACAGTCTGAGGAGGTTGTGCTCTGTCCCTGTGGAGTAATGATAGGCCTGTGTCTTCAGAACAGCCTGAGTCTTCAGAACAGCCTGTGTCTTCAGAACAGCCTGAGTCTTCAGAACAGCCTGTGTCTTCAGAACAGCCTGTGTCTTCAGAACAGCCTGTGTCTTCAGAACAGCCTGTGTCTTCAGAACAGCCTGTGTCTTCAGAACAGCCTGTGTCTTCAGAACAGCCTGTGTCTTCAGAACAGCCTGTGTCTTCAGAACAGCCTGTGTCTTCAGAACAGCCTGAGTCTTCAGAACAGCCTGTGTCTTCAGAACAGCCTGAGTCTTCAGAACAGCCTGTGTCTTCAGAACAGCCTGTGTCTTCAGAACAGCCTGTGTCTTCAGAACAGCCTGTGTCTTCAGAACAGCCTGTGTCTTCTGTCTGTGGGGACACGGAGTTGCTTTATTGACTGTAAACATTGTTATCAGTCAAGCCATCGCCATAGAAACCACCAAACCATAAAGTCTGATTCAGAGCTTATATCACTAACCTGTGAGCGCACCATCAACACCCCTGTCACACGCCGTCACTTGCCATCACCGAGAGGCAGTTACCATGGCAACCGGGCCCTGAGGCGATGGGGAGAGGGAAGTTTTGCTGGGACATTATTCACTATTTGGGACAACTTAGGTTTGATATTTAACATGGTAGATCCTAACTTAATCTATACAAAAAGTCCCATTGACAGGACAGAAATGAGCCTTTCCTGAGTGTCTTTAGAATGATGTGGAGCTGTGTCAGAACAAGTAGAAGAGCACATAGACTAGTACACACCCATGGAACATCATGGAACCTACCTGCACCACTGAGGGATTATACAGAATGGGAATCATTTAATTTTGAAAATCACATTCTTTTGTCTTAAGAAAGAGTGTTTTTTTTATTATCATCATCACTGTATCGGTACTGAGTCATTCCTTAGTGTCGAAATTAATTAATGACAACACTTGTTCTATGAGGATAGAGGAGACAGAGGAGACGGAGGAGGAGACGGAGGAGGCAGAACAGAGGAGACGGAGGAGGAGACGGAGGAGGAGACGGAGGAGGAGACGGAGGAGGCAGAACAGAGGAGACGGAGGAGGAGACGGAGGAGGCAGAACAGAGGAGACAGAACAGAGAAACCAGAGGAGGAGACAGAGGAGGAGACAGAACAGAGGAGACAGAGGAGGAGACAGAACAGACGAGACAGAACAGAGGAGACAGAACAGAGGAGACAGAACAGAGGAGACAGAACAGAGGAGACAGAGGAGGAGACGGAGGAGGAGACAGAACAGAGGAGATAGAGGAGGAGACGGAGGAGGCAGAACAGAGGAGGAGATGGAGGAGGAGACAGAACAGAGGAGATGGAGGAGGATACGGAGGAGGCAGAACAGCAGAGACAGAACAGAGGAGACAGAGGAGGAGACGGAGGAGGCAGAACAGAGGAGGAGACAGAACAGAGGAGACAGAGGAGGAGACAGAGGAGGCAGAACAGAGGAGGAGACGGAGGAGGCAGAACAGAGGAGACAACAGAGGAGGAGACAGAACAGAGGAAACAGAGGAGGAGACAGAGGAGGAGACAGAACAGAGGAGACAGAACAGAGGAGACAGAGGAGGAGAAGGAGGAGACAGAACAGAGGAGGAGACGGAGGAGGAGACAGAGGAGGAGACAGAACAGAGGAGACAGAACAGAGGAGACGGAGGAGGAGACAGAACAGAGGAGGAGACGGAGGAGGCAGAACAGAGAAGGAGACAGAACAGAGGAAACAGAGGAGGAGACAGAGGAGGAGACAGAGTCCTCCTCTGTCAGAACAGAGGAGACAGAACAGAGGAGGAGACGGAGGAGGCAGAACAGAGGAGACAGAACAGAGGAGACAACAAAGGAGGAGACGGAGGAGGCAGAACAGAGGAGACAGAACAGAGGAGACAACAGAGGAGGAGACAGAACAGAGGAAACAGAGGAGGAGACAGAGGAGACAGAACAGAGGAGACAGAGGAGGAGACAGTACAGACAAGAGGACATGTGATCTGGTTGTTGGTAATATCTCTGTATTTACTGAACCTTTCCATATGAAATTAAAACTGGCACAGAGTTCAACATCATCATGTCCTAGAGCGTGAATGTGCCCTGCAGACCAGCACAGGCTCTACCTCCAGCACAGACTGATACCCCCCAAGAACATCCACAAGGCTCTGTTTGAGCAGATTTAGGTTCAGCAGGGCTGTAGTCCAGACTAAAATTCATCTGTGTTCACAGTAATTGTCAGTCATTCTAAAATAGTGCTAAAGGCATTTGTCACAAAACCAAGCAACAAACAAAAACACTGACTGATCTCTGCTCAGAAGGAGACACAATCATGAGCTTGTACTTGAGTCCTGTCCCTCAGAGGAGTGTGTGTGTGGTACACTGTCACTCACTTGTACTTGTACTTGTGCTGTGTCCAGAGGAGCGACGTCTGTAGTGTACCGCTGTGAGGAGAAGCAGACGCAGAAGCCCTACGCCGTCAAAGTGCTGAAGAAAACGGTGAGCTGCTCCTCAGAAACACACACACTGAGACAGGTTCAGGAGACATGTTCTCTAGCGCCATAAATACAAAGCATGTACTTTGTTATGATGGTAAATGATAAGTGATTGAATCATGATTGAATCATATCGAATTCCACTGACATAATAACCCTAAAGCAGGATTAAGCCCATAGACTGAACGTGGTAGTGGACCAGTGTGTGTAGACTAGTGTTTGGTTGAAGCCAGTTGAGCCGAGTAGTTCAGCAGCCAGTCTGCAAGAGCCGTCTTTGGAAATGAGGAATCGAAAACCAGAGAGCCAATCAAGAGCAAGGCTGTTAAAGGTACTCGCCTCGTCCCACTGGCAAAGACTCGATGTGGCTGAATCACACCCATGCTGGCTAGTGGCTAGTGGCTAGTGCAGGGGTCCAATTACAAACTCAAAAGGTCCACTTACCAATTTGACAGAGTTTCCAGGGTCCGAAAAAGTGACGGTGGATTTTCAAACTTAGAACTTCTAACAAAAAATGTAGTAAATCCACATGGAACATTTGAACTGTGCACAAAGTATTGTGTGTTCTGTCCAAAAGTGTGAAAAGCTAAAGGCCGAATTAAGGCCAGTTTATGGTTCTGCGTCAACACTGTGTCGACCTCCTGCACCCATGGGTGTAAAAGATTTTATTATAGTCTCTGCTGCACCTCTGAAATTTTCTAACTACACGTCAAAACAACACAGACAATAAGGACTGGGACTGGTTTTTAGACCTGGTTTTAGTCCTGATTAAGACCAGGACTAAAACCAGATCTAAATCAGGACTAAACCAGGTCTAAACCAGATCTAAATCAGGACTAAACCAGGTCTAAACCAAATCTAAACCAAGTCTATAACAGGACTAAAACCAGGTCTAAACCAGGACTAAACCAGGACTAAACCAGATCTAAACTAGGACTAAACCAGGTCTAAAACAGGACTAAAACCCGGACTAAACCAGGTCTAAAACTAAACCAGGACCAAAATCAGGACTCAAACCAGGTCTAAACCAGGTCTAAACCAGATCTAATGAACGCACCGCCACTCCGATAATTAGACGTGGATGTCAGAGTGACGGTGTGTGGGAATGGCAGTGTGTAATAGAGCTGCATCCCGACCATAGTCCGTATATATGAGCGGACACATCCCGTTAGCAGCCGCGGGCCAAACAGGAAGTGCTCCAGGAGGCTCTTCCGGCTCCAGGAGGCTCTTCCGGCTCCTTCTCTCTCTTTTTCCCATTGACTCACATTGGGATCTGATCGCTCCTCTCTCTGTACCTGTTGCAGTGGCCTCGTCATTTTGGTCTTAAAATGTTCGTGTGAACCCGCTCTACATGATCCTGATTTTTTCCCGCTATTTTGTTTGTCAAAAAAAACCTGACTGGAGGAGAGACATAGTACCGAAGCCCTCAACAGTGAACAGACTCAAGCCTAAATAGGCTCATTTTAGGAATGTTCATGGCCCATTATTGGCCTCTCCAAATGTCAAATGTCAAATGTCAAATGTCAAACGTTACTGAGGCCTATTTAATGTTGGCTGAACAATAACTGTGACCCAGTTACCACTTAAGGAATTATGTGCACGCGTGTTTTTTTCTCCAGGCCAATGAAACAACCTTCTGTCCCCATCTTTGTCTCGGTCCGGATGTCATTGCGTTTGGGTCCGGATCCAGACCAGAGTCCACCAATTGAGTACCTCTGGGCTAGTGGCTAGCGGCTAGCGGCTAGCGGCTAGTGGCTAGCGGCTAGCGGCTAGTGGCTAGTGGCCAGCTGTCCATGTTATACAGTTTATGATGAACCTGGAAACTGGAGCTGCAAAAGAGCAGAATGGAACACTTGAATAGTTTGTGTCGATAAGGAGTCACGGGGTCCCTCTTCACAAGAGGAACACGATGATAATGTATATAATATAGCCGCAAGCAGCGATGATCGGCCCTCGCGTGCGCCTATGCTGCACAGCGTGCCCCACACTAACCCTAATAACCGTAAGCCCCAACCACACTTTTCATATGCTTTACATCATCATAATGCATCAGTTTTTAACAGCGCTTTTCAGGACACTCAAAGACGCCTTACAGAGCATTATTCATTCACTCCAGACCCGATGGTGGTAAACTAGTATTGTAGCCACAGCTGCCCTGGGGCAGACTGATGGAAGTGAGGCTCCAATCTGCACCTTCGGCCCCTCTGACCACCACCATCGCCATCACATTACTTTTATACTAGGCAGTGTAGGTGATGTGCCTTGCCTAAGGACACAACAACAGTTTTTGTGACTGGCGCCCCCCTGTGGCACCTGGAATAATGTTGGCGTTTCATGTCTAGGGGGCGCTATAGTGTAATTTTCCATATGCTTTATAGTGTTTTATATTCAGGCCGAGATCAGCATCAGTGACTCAAATTTGAGCACGATCGGACTAAGTCTGTGCCAACGGGAGCAAATCTTCACATTGAATATTGTCTAATAACAGAGAATATGGCCATAATAATATTTTTTGTTTGTCTTCACGTGACACATGTGTGTACCGAATTTTGTGGCTCTACGACAAAGTTGAGCTGGGACAGCTCCCATAGGAGTGGGCGGAGCCTAATATTCGAGGTGGTGAATTATCCCCATTTTTTGATCCTCACACATAAAACCTATATTTTCTCGAATGTCTCATCATTTCTGAACTTTTGGCAAAGTTTGGTGAGTTTCTGAATGTGTTTGCGGGATCACATTTTATTTCAATCTGTAGGGGGCGCTAATACACCAAATAAAATGTTTTCACATTCAGTAGCTTGAGGGCAGAGAATTTAAAAACTTTCATTGAAATCAGAGTTTGTTTGAGCAAATAGGAGCAATTTGTAAATTTCCAAATCTTGTGTTCATTATTTGTGGCTTCACTGCTCAGAGACGACAGACGGATTTGGGATGTGGATATTTTTTGATCTTCCTCCTCTGGAGATAATGTGACCAAATCTGAGGCCGTTCAGGTGACGCCCGCAGAGGAGTGCGTTTCAGCTTCACAAACTTTTATCCAAGATGGCCGCCTCCTGGTGTGTCAGGGGGCGTGGCCATAATAATATTTTTTACTTGTCTTGTCATGATCGACTCTTTGTTAAATTTCATGATTCTACATTTTTGCACATGTTTTTTGGTGTCATTCATATTCCCTAATGCATTTTTGTCTCGTTAGGGGGCGCTGACGAGCCATTTTATTTACTCTTTGAAAGTGGAAATAGCCAAAAGTTAGAGAAGCAGAGTCTTTAACATGTGGCCATTTCGTCATTGTTCAGTGGGTGAAAAATGGGTGAGTGCGTTAGGAGAAGAAGAAGAAGAAGAATATTGTGTGTGAGAAAAACAGGCCTGTCACAATAATCACTATAAAGACTTCGTGTTCTTCATATGAAATCTAGAGCTATACATTTTTGGGGTCAGTATTTATCATGTGTATTTTTCTCTTTGCAGTGAGGCATTTGTGACTGTACCATAAGGTCTAAGCCGTACAACAGGACTCACTACAGATGGAACTAAATGTTCAAGAGTTTTAATCTGCTGTTTGTTTACACCTCATGTTTTAACCTCATGTTTTACTGTCCTGTGCATTCACAGTAGTTTTTGTGGTATAAATCTGCTCTTGGGATTTGTGTCAGTGGCATAAATTATATATTATTTTATTGTTTATAGTCACTTCAGTTTACTTCAGCAATAAATCACATTTCTAAATATGCATTTAGAAAAAAGAACATATTTAGAGAACAGTGCCTTTGCAGTGAGTTTCATATGCTGCACATGTGGATCTACTGTACGACCTGTACGACCTGTACGACCTGTACGATCTGTACGATCTGTACGATCAGGGTTCAGCCTCTTCAGATCAAAAATGCATTAAGAACATTTCGAACTCTGTGTTTTTCAGATCGATAAGAAAATCGTGCGCACTGAGATCGGAGTTCTGCTGCGTCTGTCCCACCCAAACATAGTGAGTATCTCACTGTGTTACTGTTATGTCACATGTGCACAGCACCACTGCACTATAGTTACTGTAGTAACTATAGTTACTGTAGTAACTATAGTTACTACAGTAACTATAGTTACTACAGTAACTATAGTTACTGTAGTAACTATAGCACTAAAGGAAAGGACGAATCTGACTTTATCTTTAAAACCACCAACCAAAACAAACATGGCGACGCTGGCAGAAGGACTGCAGCCTGCTGCAGAGGGAAACACTTTTCTCTCATCTGGATGTAAAAAAAAGTGAAATGTTTTGCTGTTGTGACACTTTGACCAATCAGATTCAAATAGTCCTCATGATATTTCACCTTTTTCTGATCACTTTCCACCAGATCTGTTCCACACTGATCATGTGCACAGTTCCCTTCAGAGCATGAATCTGGGGTCAGATCAAGTACCACAGCATGTTCCTTTGCTTTTATCAAAGCAACTGTTTTTGAATCAACTGAAAGAGTAACTCTATTCAAATATAGTTACTCAAAATGTGTTTTCTGAATATAGTGAAATACATTTGTAGTAGATAATTCCTCATGTCTTCACTGGGATTCATCACAGATTCAAGGCTGTAAGTTAAAGGCCTCATGTTAGACTCTGTCTTCTGACTGATGTTCCTCATCACACACAGATCTGGAGCTCTTCTCTCAAAGTGAAAACACTCTCTTCCACCTTGTGATGTCATGGTAATATGGTACATGTTCCACTATGTTTTTAAACTTCATACACCTTCACTAGAATCATTTGAATCATTTGAGCCCTGGAATTGCTCATCTCTACTGAACTGAAGGTAAAGCTGTTAAAACTACCACTACATGACATCACAAGGCCTTTGAGGAGGTTCCTTCTACCATGGGTTATGTGTGTGTGTGTGTGTGTGTGTGTGTGTGTGTGTGTGTGTGTCTGTGTGTGTGTCTGTGTGTGTGTGTGTGTGTGTGTGTGTGTGTGTGTGTGTGTGTCTGTGTGTGTGTGTGTGTGTGTGTGTGTGTGTGTGTGTGTGTGTGTCTGTGTGTGTCTGTGTGTGTGTGTGTGTGTGTGTGTGTGTGTGTGTGTGTGTGTGTGTGTGTGTGTGTGTGTGTGTGTGTGTGTGTGTGTGTGTGTGTGTGTGTCTGTGTGTGTCTGTGTGTCTGTGTGTGTCTGTGTGTGTCTGTGTGTCTGTGTGTGTCTGTGTGTGTCTGTGTGTGTCTGTGTGTGTGTGTGTGTGTGTGTGTGTGTGTGTCTGTGTGTGTGTGTGTGTGTCTGTGTGTGTGTGTGTGTGTGTGTCTGTGTGTGTCTGTGTGTGTGTGTGTGTCTGTGTGTGTGTGTGTGTGTGTGTCTGTGTGTGTGTGTGTGTGTGTGTGTGTGTGTGCAGATCGAGCTGAAGGAGATCTTTGAGACGGACACAGACATCGCTCTGGTGTTGGAGCTGGTGACGGGAGGAGAGCTGTTTGACCGGTACGGCTCCTCACTACTACACACATACAGGAAGTACTACACACTACTGCAGTCTGTGTGTACTCCACACATACAGGAAGTACTACACACTACTGCAGTCTGTGTGTACTCAGAAACCTTTTTAACAACACGTGAGAGGCAGTGTCTGATTTCAAACGGGTCTGTCCAGTTTTGAAAGTCTCTGGCCCATCTGCAGTGCTATTTTCACTCTCCAGAGTCTTTTGGCTGTTTGTTGTTAGCAGCTTGGACACTAATTATATCACAGTACTCAAATTTAACATCACCCCAGTCCCCATCAGTTATTATTATGCCCAGCCCATGTCCTCAGTGTGTGGCAGCTAATAGCTGCTCAGGTCTAAGTGCTGTTTCACTCTTATTCATTAAGAAAATGACCAATTGGAATCACAAAATAGTCCTTGTTGACAAAGAATGACCAAAACAGCTGGATCCTCACTGCCCCCTCACACGATGCTTTTCGTCTCTTTTGTTATTGAATTCTAAATCGTTTCTAGCTCTTCCCAAAGGCTTTGCTTTGAATGAGACTTTGGTGTCATGAAAACATTAAACTTGAAAATGTTTGGACAGCAACAATAGTTCTATTTTAGCCTTAAAGATCTGGTTTGATAAACAGATATTGCATATACTGGATTAACCATTATAGACACATAAAAAGATATAAGATATAGAAAGATATAATAGTGTTAAATTATGGCAGCAGTGGCAAACACCTGATACTGGGTGGAGGTCTAATACATTTGTCAGCACTGGACCTTTAAAGGAGCTGTATCTGAATTTTGCTTTCCTGAAAAATGTGTAAAACAGAACTACTTTTAAACAGCTTGCAGTGGTCCAGAGTTATTCTTCACTTAACCTCATGCATTCAGAGCATCAGGATAAATCACCATGATGAGTTTAGAAGAGTTTTTCACATGATGCAGACGGCGCACTACAGTCTCCTTATAGAGTATATCTGCTGTGTATTGGTATATGAGCCAGTGGAGGGCCATCAACTACTTTGTTTCCCTAGAGTTTATTTGCTTTTCTAGTAATGTTCCACAGAATGGCATTAACCTTATCTCCATAGAAACAAGCAGGTGACACTATCAGAACAAGTTACAGGTCAGATCTGTGGAGAGACGATCACACAGACATTAAAAATATATTTAGCAAGCCAGTTTTAGAAATGAAAACAACTATAACTGAATAATAAATAGAAGACAGACAGGTTTAATGTCATACTGTGGAACATTCCAGTCAGAGCAAGAGCATCTCCATTAAAGGGACATTCCGGAATTTTGGACATAGGGTCTCATTTACTAGTGAGCCAGAGTGTAGTCGATGTGTGGAGACACTTTTTTAAATCTTCCATCCAGTCCTTGTGTTTGGAGAGGTTGTTGGTGCTGGGCTAGAGCAGGTCAATGGCCACAGTTGGAGAGGTTGTTGGTGCTGGGCTAGAGCAGGCCAATGGCCACAGTTGGAGAGGTTGTTGGTGCTGGGCTAGAGCAGGCCAATGGCCACAGTTGGAGAGGTTGTTGGTGCTGGGCTAGAGCAGGTCAATGGCCACAGTTGGAGAGGTTGTTGGTGCTGGGCTGGAGCAGGTCAATGGCCACAGTTGGAGAGGTTGTTGGTGCTGGGCTAGAGCAGGTCAATGGCCACAGTTGGAGAGGTTGTTGGTGCTGGGCTAGAGCAGGTCAATGGCCACAGTTGGAGAGGTTGTTGGTGCTGGGCTGGAGCAGGTCAATGGCCACAGTTGGAGAGGTTGTTGGTGCTGGGCTAGAGCAGGTCAATGGCCACAGTTGGTCTGCCACTAAAAACAGTCTTAAGGCAGCTACACATCACAGGATTTTTCAGGCTCAAACGATTTAAACGTGAGACATAAAGTGCACATCACAGACACGCGGAGAAACTTCCATCCATCTGTCACGGGGACTCCCAGACTTCCTTCACCCCAGATACTTCCTCCAGCTCTGATCCCGAGGCCAGAGACATAGTCCCTCCAGCGTGTCCTGGGTCTTCCCCGGGGCCTCCTCCCGGTGGGACATGCCCGGAACACTTCCCCAGGGAGGTGTCCAGGAGGCATCCAGACCAGATGCCCTCCCCTCAGCTGCTCCGCGACTCTACTCCGAGCTCCTCCTGGGTGACCGAGCTCCTCCCCCTATTTCTAAGGGAGCGCCTGGTCACTCTGCGAAGGAAACTCATTTCGGCCGCTTGTATCGGCGAGCTCGTTCTTTTGGTCATTACCCAGAGCTCATGACCAGAGGCCGAGGAGAAATTTAAGAGACTTAAAATCTCCGAACACAAAGACTACAGTGGGATCTGTGTGGAGCTCAGGATATAAAGCTGTGAGCTGATGGCCTCAGCTGTTTCCTGTCTGCAGTAAAACCACTCGCTCTGAGACTCTGAAGTGTTCAAAGATCAGAGCTCTGCACTAGTTTAGATACAAGTCCAAACTGTGTCATTATTTGTGAAATGTGGAAAAATGCTTCAGATTCATGATTTAAAGCAGAAAAGAGGAGATAAAGTCCACATGAAGTAGAGTCACTGTCGCTGATCTGTAAACAGACACACGTGAGGAACTATCTTGCCTTTATACTTATTATTTCAAACTGCATTAATAGCGCGGTTTTGTGGACTGGATGTCATTATTTGTGGAGGACAATTTCTATGGATAATGTGGATGAGACGCTGCACTTTAAATTGACCACATTTAAGAGAAGTGAGTGTTTATTTTCGCTCTATCCTGAGTTTGTTGCGTCTCTGTGTCCGTCGCTTCTCTGCCCCTGACGCTCTGTTTTATTAGCTGTTATCATAGTGTTGCTGATGTTTGGTGGTTCTGATCTGACACTGACACTGCACATGAGGAGCAGCAGCTTCAAAATCGCACAGAAACAAAAAGTCAGATCATGCCTCCCTGAGCTCGGAGAGAAGAAATCACAGCTAAAATTGGGCAAATTCTCCTGTAGTGTGTGGCGGCTTTTACCCACTGTCGATTTGAATGTCTACACTCTAAAATTCTGGAATGGCCCTTTAAGGCTAGTAAGTGAGGGACCCTCCACCCGAAAAGTTACATAGTGCACCTTTAGTTAGGTCCTTGAAATATACTTTGTGATTGTAACTTCCACCCCATAGACCTTTTCTACCTTAATTCAAACTGTGCACTTAAACTTGGTCTTTTGGTTTTGAAAAATTATCTGATTTCAAAAATATGTTCATCCATCCATGAATCTTCTTCCGCTTATCCGGGGCTGGGTCGAGGGGGCAGGGGTTTAAGCAGGGGCTTACAAGCTTCCTTCTCCCCAGCCACTTCCTCCAGCTCCTCCGGACGGACCCCGCAAATGAAACTCATTTCGGCCGCTTGTATCCGCGATCTCGTTCTTTCGGTCATTACCCAGAGCTCATGACCATAGGTGAGGGGAGGAACGTAGATTGAGGTAAATCGAGAGCTTCGCCTTTCGGCTCAGCTCCTCTTCACCACAACGGTCCAATACAGCGGCTGTATCACTGCCGACGCTGCACCGATCCACCTGTCAATCTCACGCTCCATCCTCCCCTCACTGTGAACAAGACCCCGAGATACTTGAACTCCTCCACTTGAGGCAGAGACTCCCCACCCACCCGGAGAGGGCAATCCACCTTTTTCCAGTCGAGAACCGTGGCCTCAGATTTGGAACAGCTGATCCTCATCCCGGCCGCTTCACACTCGGCTGCAAACCGCCCCAGTGCTGCAGGTCCTGGTTTGATGAACAACATTATCTGCAAAGAGCAGAGATGAGATCCTGTGGTCCCCGAACTGGACCCCCTCCGGCCCCTGACTGCGCCTAGAAATTCTGTCCATAAATACAATGAACAGAACCGGTGACAAAGGGCAGCCCTGGAGTCCAACATGCACCGGGAACAGGTCTGACTTACTGCCGGCAATGCGAACACAGCTTCTGCCCTGAGCAAAGGGCCCTGGACCCCATACTCCCGGAGCACCCCCCACAGGGCACCACGAGGGACACGGTCGAATGCCTTCTCCAGGTCCACAAAGCACATGTGGACTGGTTGGGCAAACTCCCATGAACCCTCGAGCACCCGATGGAGGGTGTAGAGCTGGTCCAGTGTTCCACGACCAGGCCGAAAACCACACTGCTCCTCTTGGATCCGAGGTTCTTGGATCCAGTACCCTGGCATAGACTTTACCGGGGAAGCTCCGGACCCCTTCTTATACAGAGGGACCACTACCCCGGTCTGCAAGTCCAGAGGTACTGTTCCCGACCGCCACACAATATAGCAGAGGCGTGTCAGCCAAGACAGCCCCACAACATCCAGAGACTTAAGATACTGAAGACGGATCTTGGGTGACACTAGCAGGGGTATAAAGCCCCCGACAACATACCTCCTGGGATCATTCGGGTGCTCAAACCCCTCCACCATGTTAAGGTGGCGGTTATATATGTTCATATTTGTGTTAAATCATTCCACATCTCCAAACATTTTCACTGCTGAAACTCCACACTGTCAGAGTTCCTCTGGTTCTCTCCTCACCTGCTCTGGTCCTCCCTGGCCCCTGTCTCTCTAAATGACCCTGGTTCATTGTACTCTAAGACATTTGCAGAGGCGTGACTCCATTTGAACTTTTATTTAACCAGGAATGTCCCAAACTAACCTACCGGAACCAGTGCTTTTAGTTTGCAGTCCTTTAGTGAGTGATTCCAGCACATTGGTTTAGAATAGTGAAATGCTGCAGTACCAGTGTGTGTCTGAACACAAAAGCAGCACAGGTCCACACTTTGTGATGAATCATGTGGCGTTCATGTGCTGCAGGATTGTTGAGCGCGGATACTACAGCGAGAGAGATGCAGCTCATGTCATCAAGCAGATCCTGGAGGCTGTGGCGGTAAGACACACACAAGACCCACACACACACACATGCACACACACACACACGCACACATGCACACACGCACACACGCACACATGCACACACACACACACACGATGCCTTCACTGTCCCCCCCTCACACACACGATGCCTTCACTGCCCCCTCACACACACGATGCCTTCACTGTCCCCCCCCACACACACAGTGACTTCACTGCCCCCTCACACACACGATGCCTTCACTGCCCCCTCACACACACGATGCCTTCACTGTCCCCCCCTCACACACACAGTGACTTCACTGCCCCCTCACACACACGATGCCTTCACTGTCCCCTCACACACACGATGCCTTCACTGTCCCCTCACACACACGATGCCTTCACTGTCCCCTCACACACACGATGCCTTCACTGTCCCCCCCTCACACACACGATGCCTTCACTGCCCCCTCACACACACGATGCCTTCACTGTCCCCCCCCACACACACGATGCCTTCACTGTCCCCCCCTCACACACACGATGCCTTCACTGTCCCCTCACACACACGATGCCTTCACTGTCCCCTCACACACACGATGCCTTCACTGCCCCCTCACACACACGATGCCTTCACTGTCCCCCCCTCACACACATGATGCCTTCACTGCCCCCTCACACACACGGTGACTTCACTGCCCCCTCACACACACAGTGACTTCACTGCCCCCTCACACACACGATGCCTTCACTGTCCCCCCCTCACACACACGATGCCTTCACTGTCCCCTCACACACACGATGCCTTCACTGTCCCCTCACACACACGATGCCTTCACTGCCCCCTCACACACACAGTGACTTCACTGCCCCCTCACACACACGATGCCTTCACTGCCCCCTCACACACACGATGCCTTCACTGCCCCCTCACACACACGATGCCTTCACTGCCCACACACAAGCCCAGGACACGGAGGCTCTGTGCAGCACATGTGATATCAGGAGGAATCATCAGGCCTCAGAACATCACAGCTCATTTCCTGGTGCCATCTGCAGCGTCTGGGACACACTGGTCTGTTTCACAGAGCCTCAGACAGATGAGGAGCAGGTTTCATACACTTCTGTCACTATCAGTACAGCTGTTTATCCCACAGAGGCCATATTAACTGCAGCTGTGGTATGTGTGCTTTATGTGCTCGATCCTACATACTTCAAACATTTACACACAGCCCCACCTGTGAGTCAGATCATATACATTTATTTACTGCTCTAGTGCACACTCATGCTGTTTAAAAGTTGTTTTTTCATTGGTTTCATTTCATTGGTTCATTTTGATGCTGCATTTCTCTGAGAATCCAAATTCAAAGTTGTCAGAGTGTTTTTGCCTCACAGGTGGAGGCCTCAGAGCTGCTCAGCTCAGTGATTATCCCATATCCGCTGACTGGCCTTATGTGCTCAGAGTGAATCCTGTGAGCCTGACTCCACAAAACAGCACGTTAACTACAGTTTACTTGATTGGACCTTTTCTGTGCCGTGTCTGTGTGACTCATAGTCATAAAGGCTGTTTTATAATCCAACAGGAGCTGCAGTCCTGACGACGCCTATACCATAAGAGCTTCTGTGAGCTAATCAGGGTTCAGGTGCATTATGGGAATCCAAGCCATTTCATTTGCATGAATTTACAGTAAACTATCACATTAGGTTCATATCCTGCAGGTCTGAGGGGCTGGTATCAAATGTCCATAGTCTCAGTGAATCAACCAATCATAGCACTCGTGTGTGTTGCTGACTTCAGAAGAGGTGTTCACTAATCAAATTTAAGTTTTGACTCTGATCCCAGAAAAAAGAATCCCAATTATATACTGATTTATCAAAATTTAATTTGAACCGAATTAAACATATACTGAGCATAAGGAATACAGGATTTAACCAGGCACTTAACACAGTGTAAAAACCAGTCTTTTCCTCACAGAGGACTGGCTGAAGACCTCTGAACACACAGATCATTGGCCAATAGAAATGTGTCCATGCAGTAATAGCCCTCACTAAATGCCCTGATGTAAACATGGGGAAGGAGTGAGTGGCTTTGTTTTACCTCCTGCCTCTGCACACATTATGTAATCGTGTGGGAATCTCATCAACGCCGCATCAAATCTCCTGTCAGAGTTGTGCCCACACTCCTAACAGATGTCTTAATCCACTGTAGTGGATGTTGTGCTGCAGTGAGCGCCCTGTTCAAATGGAGGGTGGTGGTGGGTGGTGTGAGGGGCGGTCCAGCTGTGCTCTTATGTAACATCCTGTGCAGATTATGGGGGATTGCAGGAATCACAGGTGCCGTATGTTTTCAAATGCAGATGTAGGTCGGCTGCTCTGCTCAGATTACTCCACATGTGGAGCACTAATCTGTGTTACAAACATCCAGACACACCAGGAACCAATTTACTACTGTCAAAAAACACCAGCAAGACACCATTTTCACCACTGCTACACAAACACCAACATGGCAACACTGAGTGGAGGTTATACTGCACTTGTTCTCATACAGATGTTAGTGCTTTGCCTGGAATATCACACTTTAAGACATTAAACATCTGTCTAATTGTGTTTTAATTGCTACATTTACCTTGAAAAACAGGCATTTAAAAAAGATCTCTGGCTGGCCTCTTCACAGATCTGACCTGTATCTGGACAGTGTTAGCCATTTGTCTCCATCGAGATAGACAACCTTAAAGTAATTGCATTTCCATAGAGGCAAGCAACTGGTGGATCCTCCACCTGGAAAGTTCCATAGTGAATCTTTAAACACCTGCCCACATCTTACAAATGTCCCTCTGCTTCTCCAGCCACAACATGAGCACAGCATCTGCTTAAAGCTGCTGTGTTCAGAGGAACACATCCTGAAACATGTCCAGAGGTCCAAGAGGAGGCATCTGATATGCGGCACGGTGGTTAGCACTCATGCCTCACAGCAAAAAGGTTGCAGGTTCAATTCCTGGGCCTTTCTGTGTGGAGTTTGCATGTTCTCTCCGTGTCTGGATGGGTTTCCTCCGGGCTCTCTGGTTTCCCCCATCAACCCAAAAACATGCAGTGTAGGTGTGAGTGTGTGAGTGTTGGTGGTGGTTGGAGGGACCGTTGGCGCCGCTTGGCTTGGCAGCCGCGCCTCCGTCAGTCTGTCCCAGGGCGGCTGTGGCTACAACAGTAGCACCACCACCGGGTATGGAGTGAATGAAAAAATACTCTGTAAAATGCTGTGTAAAGCACTTTGGGGACATGTGTCTGTGTAAAGCACTATATAAATAAACCTTACCTTACCTTACCTGGTTTAGTCCTTTAGTCCTGGTTTAGTTTTAGACCTGGTTTAGTCCTGGATTTAGTCCTGTTGTAGATCTGGTTTAGATCTGTTTTAGACCTGGTTTATTCCTGGTCTTAATCAGGACTAAACCAGGTCTAAACCAGGACTAAAACCAGGTTTGAAACCAGTCCCAGTCCTTATTGTCTGTGTTGTTTTGACGCGTAGTTAGAAAATGTTGGTGGTGCAGCAAAGACTATAATAAAACCTTATACACCCCTGGGTGCAGGAGGTCGACACAGTTTTGACCCTAACCATAACCATAACCCAACCATTGGCCTTAATTCGGCCTTTAGCTTTTCACACTTTCGGACAGAACACACAATACTTTGTGCACAGTTCAAATGTTCCATGTGGATTTACTACATTTTTGTTAGAAGTTCTAAGTTTCACCACCGTCACTTTTTCGGACCCTGGAAACTGTCAGTTTGGTAAGTTGACCTTTTGAGTTTGTAATTGGGACCCCTGCTGTAGAGGCTAATTACATTTGCTGTTCAAATAACTGATCTGTTGGCCTTGGGCCTATGATTATTTGACAACAGCTTTAGTGTTTTGGTCTCAGAGCTGGAGGCCTCAGAGCTGCTGACTCCTCACTTACCCTGTGTGCTCAGACAGTGAAGTGAGTGTGTGAGCAGGACTCCAGCTTAAGTACACAATTTATATGTTCTTCCAGGGCTCAGTTGCTCATATCCCTGCTGTTTGCAGGGTTCACACTCATGTGCTGGTGAAAAGGAAGGAGACAGAGGGCACACTGCAGTGTGCAGCGGTGGAGGAGGGTTTGCATCAAATACTGCCTGTGATCAGTTGGACTTGGCCAAATTTAGCTTGAGGGCCAATAAAAAATGGTCTGTGGGCCATAATCTGGACCCCCCTGACTGTATGTAAGAATTAGATTTCACATGTCACACACTTGGCCTTATCTGTGTCTCCAGATAAGAGAGAAACATGCTCAGTGTGTTTTGGCCTCACTGAAGTTGCCAGATTCAAATCTGAAGTTCAGTTGGTTTAAACAGGACTCTCTGATCTGGTCACTACCTAAAACCGCGCACCTCCACCACTAGGATTAATCAGTGCTAGTGCAGCCTCTGCAGCTCAGTCAGTGAATTCTGGAGCTTTCACATGAGGCATGGTCTGTCCTTATAAAGAAAATGAGAAAAAACGTATGTTTTTCATGTGCAGGTTAAGGCTCTGGTAACAGAGGTTTAGTTGTGATTGTAGTAACTTTTTTAAACTTTAAAAGCCCAGACCACAGACAGCTCCTTTAAGCAAGTGCCAACTTCAGCTGCTCTGGGTGAAGCAGTAGCATTAGCTCTGTCTGAAGCTCAAAGTGAATATGCTTTTGTTATCACTATTTTCTAAAGTTCATACTGCCCCCAAAGCAAAAGTCCATGTAATGAGTGATATGATATGACACAGACGTAGATACAGCCACTTCCAACATGTCAACAACGTCACTTCTGCCTAGCAACCGCCTAGCAACCACCAGCATGACACATACACCCCCACTTTAACCAATATATCCTACATAAAGGCACTCTCCACTGTTCCAGCTTTAAAGTGCATGTGACAGGTTAGACATGAGCAGCAGATGTGACACAGGTGGAGGAGATTCCAGAACTGTTTCCTTGCAACCACCTCTATGCCTATTACGCTAAACTGACTCTTGTGATCTTTTAGTATTAAACATGTGTGAAAGAACCTGAACACTGCTCCAGGTCTGTTTGTGATGAGGGAACGACATTATAATATAGATGAGAAAATAGTGTAATGTGGCGTCTTTAAAGTAGACAGAGTTTGGGGAACTATTAAGGAAACAACTGACTGACACCACCCCATAAATATTTAGCACAAGCACCCACCAAAGTCGATCTCTTCAATGAATGATTGCTTCCTCTTCCCTTATTTGTCTCCGGGGCCGTGCTTAGCCCCTCCATCTCCATCTCTCTGTACCCTCGTCTTCTCTAGGTCCACACAGGCCACTGTGTTGTTGTGTCTGTGCTCACTTTTTTTTGATGCTCAGGTCTGGGTCGCTCGGTCGCAGCTTGGTGGGACAGATGGCTTCCTCCTACACTTCCCAGCATGCCCTTCTGCTCCTAGCACACTTCCTGTTCACAGATTACAGACGGACCTGCACTGAGCATTGGGTTAAGGTTTAGAATGGGTGAAATGGTTAAGTTTTCCCTCAAACTCACAGACACACGTCTTAAGGCCATCGCTCCTAATGTTTCCATATGTCTGTGCGAAACTCCAAAAAGAGTCACCTTATTTTCACAACTTTGAGGGCGTGGACAGAATGGAGTTTTGTAACTAGCATGTGATACGTACTTTCTGATTATCGGACAATAAACTCTTTGGGATACAATGCTCATACAATCTCTCTGTACTGGGGTATTTTTGCTCCAAGACAAAAATACAGGATACAGGGCCTTTAAATGTGTTGCATCAGATCAAGGTCTAGTTGTTTTAAATATAATAGAAAATAATAGCCCTATGTTGCTCTGTGAACTGTTACTAACACCTGTTGTGTGGCTTTTGTTTTGCAGTACCTCCATGAGAACGGCGTAGTGCACCGGGACCTGAAACCAGAGAACCTGCTGTACGCCGACCTGTCCCTGGACGCTCCGCTCAAGATCGGTCACTACACACACTTTTCCCTCTCCTCTTCCTGTTTGTGTGAAAGGCAAAAGGGCAAACAGGGCCACAGGACTGCACCAGGTCTTACAATACAGGACTAAACCAGAGCTAAACTGTTTCTAAATGTGGGTAGGATTCCATAATGTCTTCATGAAAAGGTGAGGGTTCGGTTCACCTCATTTTAAACACAGCTCCATATGAAACTGCCCTTATGACTCTCAAAGTGTGTAACACGAGCAGGTGGCATGATGGGATTGGACACATTTAGTGGCAATATTGTCCACTGTTAGACCATAAACTATATGGATATATCTAACCTGCGAGCTGCCACGTTTGTCTGTAAATAAAGATATGAACTTAGACCAATCAGGTTCCTTCTCTCCCAGAGGCTCCAACATTACTAACCAGTTTGAGTGACAGGTCTCATGGTGCGTTGCTCAGTGCCCGAGTCATTTCTAGTCAGTCTTGCTAGTTATCTTGACTTTTTATTTGCATTTTTCCGACTATTTTCATGAATTTACTCGCCAGAAACAGTTAAATATGCTGTGTGTCAGTGGAAGGGAAGCCCTCCTTTTAACAACTTAAAGACAGTTCTCACAGAATCAAACTAAAGGACAGCACATCACATGTAGTTTGTGTGTTTATGTGTTACCGTAGCATTTGTGAGCTTATGCAGAAACACTCAGTGAAACCAGTGGTGCTGAAAGGGGCGAGTACCTTCTACAGCCTCACTCCTCATTGGTTCTTTGGTTCCAGAGGCAGATGTCCAAATATGGGTCTTGGTTGCAGATTAGTCCAGTGAACCAACAGAAAAGTGCAGTATCTGAATTCATCAGTCAGAACATTCTGAGCTGCAGTTACTGTACTTTGACTTTGTATCACGAAAGAAACGGTGAAGTACAGAACCATAACTGACACCAAATAAACCAAGGGTCATGAAGCTGCTTTTTGTGTTCCAATAGGGGCAGTCAAGGGTTTTATAAAGAGACAGATCACCCGTTCACACCTTAGTCAGTGTCTTAGTTCACTGGCCAAAGTATGTGACTTTTATCAAAACTAAAGCACATCTTTGTCCTTTCGGTTGTGTTTATAGTGTTGTAAACGTGTGTCCTGGTTTATAGTGTGTCCTGGTGAGTGGATTTGCATCTCCACAAACCTGACTCTTCCTTGGGTTAGGGTTAGGGTCTGGAGAGACCCTCCTGCTTCCTTCCATGGAAGTGTTTGGCTATAATCTTCCACCGTATGACATAAAACTCATCTATTTCCATGGAGAAGGTTCTGAACAGTGGTTTTAATGTTCTTATTTTTCCCTGGAATAATACAGATGATGAAAGTGAAATACTGTAACTTTAACTAAGAACTAACACTCCTGAATGTAAACAACTGAGTGTGTGAGTTTCAGTGCACTTAGCTCCTCCCTGTGTGTCTGTGTGTGTGTGTGTGTGTGCGTGTGTGTGTCTGTGTGTGTATGTGTGCATGCATGTGTCTGTGTGTCTGTGTGTCTGTGTGTGTGTGCGTGTGTGTGTCTGTGTGTGTCTGTGTGTGTCTGTGCGTGTGTGCGTGTCTGTGTGTGTGTGCGTGTGTGTGTCTGTGTGTGTATGTGTGCATGCATGTGTCTGTGTGTGTGTCTGTGTGTGTGTGCGTGTGTCTGTGTGTGTGTGTGTCTGTGTGTGTGTGTGTCTGTGTGTGTGTGTGTGTGTGCGTGTCTGTGTGTGTGTGCATGTGTGTGTGTATGTGTGCATGCATGTGTGTGTGTGTGTGTATGTGTGCATGCATGTGTCTGTGTGTGTGTGTGTCTGTGTGTGTGTGTGTGTGTGTGTGTGTGTGTATGAATAACTGTGTATGACTGTGTTGTGCTGGCGTCTCATACAGTGTGGCTCACAGCTCCAGGCTTCCACAGGAGCTCTCAGCTCTGTCCAGGCTCTGTGTTTTTGGAGGAAGTTCTGGCTGTACTTTTGGAGAGGAGAGGAAGTTCTGGCTGTGTTTGAGGCCTCCTCCACACGGCCCTGCTGACCCACGCTCCACACACCAGCACATGCTAAGCGCCCACTCTTCCTCTGCTCAAACTCTTCCTCGTCTCTTCCCTGGAGCTCACAAACTAAAACTCAAGTGGAAGTGGCTTTTATTTAGCTGAGAATATATTTGTCTGAATGGTTCTACAACTTTCAGCTCTGGATAAAGTGTAAATGAATAAACCCAGGAGTTGCTCTTCCTCCACTTTGCCTCTCTGTACACAGAGGTTCAGCTCCTGGCAGCTGGATTATCATATCTGATTGAGGAAGAGTCATCTTCTTCTCTTATTGGTAACTGAACCTAGTTTGGGGCATGTTTCCTTCGAGCTCCACCCTGATAGAAAAACTAAAACAGGGTTAAAGTACCTCACTAACCCTCAAATCCTGCTTTGAGGTAAAGGCCTTTATATTAATTAGTCCTGCAGCGAGCAGCTTTTTCAGTTCCGATACAGATATAGCTATAAGTATCTGCCAATAGCATTAGAAACCGATACCAGAGCAGAGAACAGCATTCATTTCACTGGAACTAAACTAAACTAAAATGAGCTTAAACTGGTCCAAATGTTTTATGGAGCTTTTTTTTTACCTTTCTTAACCAGGAAAGTCCCATTGAGATTACTAATCTCTTTTTCAAGGGAGTCCTGGCCACGCACACTTTCATACTAGGCAATGTGGGTGAAGTGCCTTGCCTAAGGACACAACGGCAGTTTTTTGTGACCGGCGCATCCCTCTGGCACCTGGAATTGCTAGTGGTCTCCCATCCACGTACCCGGCCCGGCCTTTCTTAGTTTAGAGACCAGGCAGACAAACCGGTGTGGCCACAAGCTGTTTTTATCTCTCCAGTAACAGCAGAACAACTTTGTATAAAAGTTCAAACATTGAGACTTTCTGGCCGACTCTGACCAGGAAATACTTTGCAGATACTTGAACTGGTGCAGATATCCCAGCATCAGCCCTGATTTAATCCTTGTTTAATCCCAGTTTAATCTCTGTTTAGTCCTGGTTTAATCCTGATTTAATCTATGTTTAGTCCTGGTTTAGTTCTGGATTAATCTCTATTTAGACCTGGTTTAGTCCTAATTTATTCTCTGTTTAGCTCTAGTTTAGACCTGGTTTAATCTCTGTTTAGTCCTGATTTCATCCTGGTTTAATCTGTGTTTAGTCCTAGTTTAGACCTGGTTTAATCTGTGTTTAGTCCTAGTTTAGATCTGGTTTGTCATGAAGTGAAACACAGCTCTGCTCTTGCTGCTCGTGCTGCTCGTGCTGCTCTTGCTGCTCTTGCTGCTCGTGCTGCTCGTGCTGCTCGTGCTGCTCTTGCTGCTCGTGCTGCTCTTGCTGCTCGTGCTGCTCGTGCTGCTCTTGCTGCTCTTGCTGCTCGTGCATGTGTTCAGTGCTCTGGCAGCAGTGGGCAGTAGAATTCACACACTTACGGTACATGTGTTTACAGCCGACTTTGGCCTGTCCAAAATCATCGATGACCAGGTGACCATGAAGACGGTGTGTGGGACCCCCGGGTACTGCGGTGAGATGGGTTAACCTCACTGTATGGTGCAGTATGGTGTATTGATGCCACACAGGTTTTATGCCAGATGCCCTGCCCTGATTCCTGATCTGCCATTTATATTTAGTCTTTTATCATTAATATGCTTTAAATGTGCACTATGTAACTTTTCTAATGCGCCTGCTCCCTGCTGTCCTATATTATGCTTCCTGTAAGTTCTTATATTACACAGAATTGACCTTTTAGCCATGTTAGAAAGTTGTTTCCTCTTCAAAAACAGACCTGGACTTGTGTTCTGTTTCATTCATGCATGTTTGCCTAATCCTTTATCAGGTCTGTCATATCTATTGTGGGTACATTTTATTTGGGCTAAAGGTGCACTGTGTAACTTTTCTGGAAAGGGCCCACAACCTGTTTGTCTCCACAGTTTGGTTTCAATATACTGTGACAGGCCGAGCTTTTATTATTAGTCTGTCTACAGCTCCAGAACTCAAAAAGCATCTTGTGTGAAAGGTGTTTTCTCGTTAACTCCAGGTAAGTTTGTGATGAGGAAACAACATTAGAAGAAAACTGTGCTTTAAACTTATCCATCACCACTGAGTCAAGCAAGTGATGCCAGTTTGCTCACAGTAAGAATGCAGTTTTTTCACTGGATTTCTAAGCAACAAAAGCCTGTAATTTAAGATATATGAGATACATCTATGATAACATAGATAAGATACATAAAATGGTAAATGATCACACAGCGCTTTTCCTCCTTCAAAACCTCAAAGTACTTTACATCAAGGAAGCACTCACTCTTTCACACACACTAGGGGCCACACAACAGCTACATTCATCTGTGGGAACTGGAATCGTACCGCCAACCTTCAGATCAGTAAATGATGATATGAAATGACAACAACCCTGAAACTCCATGACCTTAATTCACTGCAAACCCATCAGAGCAGCACAGAGGCATTTTGAGCAGTGCCTTCTTCATGTGAAAGTGCTCAAATGAAGCTGTAGTCAGATAGTCAGATAACCCTAACAACATATGAGCCTTTGGTGGATATTCAAGGCAAATAGCCCATTCACTGAAAAGTGTAAATATTACCTTGATATAATGGCCAACCAATGGGGATGGTGCAAGATCTCGTGAGACAAAATTTCCACAAGATCGAGCAGACATGAGGACAATGAGCTTGTGAGATTTTCCCCCCCATGTGTTTACATTTGGATTAGGCAAAAAAGAGTTGGTCAGTTACATCTCTTCAAAGGGACCGGTTGGAATTTTGGACATAGGGCCTCATTTCCTCGTGTTGGAGACGTGTGGAGACACTTCATCCAGTCCAGAATCCAGTCTTTGTATTTGGAGAGGCTGCTGGTGCGAGGCCAGTGCAGTCTGACCCACTCCACAGAGCACCCGAACTCCAGACTGTCCATGTGAATGTATTGATAGAGCAGTTTTAAAAGTAAAACCAACCTTGCGGACTGATATATGAGAAAATAGTCCCTCAACATGCGATGATTTATGTGATGCAAGATTAGCTTTATTTCAAATATTATTCTCTGGATACAGTTCAGTTCAATTCAGTTTTATTTCTATAGCCCCAATGTTCTTCACAGTGAAAAACATGGAAACATCATCTGACACAGACATCAGCAAACACACTGTCCCATCCTCAGTCTCTCAATGAACACATGATCCTGGTGCCAGAGCAAAAAACCCACCGGCAGGTGCAGTATGGGAAAATTCTCTCCAGACACTGTTGCCAACAGCTGTCGCCATGCAGCACCTTCAGACCTGAGAACTTTGAGGAACCAGTCACTTTATACAGAGCAGGGTTCAGACGGACAGGCAGACGTGAGGGGCACTGGACATCGACTTATTTGGGTTGAGGGCTTCAACCAGGCAGGTGGGGGCTCCATCCAGGCAGGTGGGGCTCCATCCAGGCAGGTGGAGCTCCATCCAGGCAGGTGGGGCTCCATCCAGGCAGGTGGGGGCTCCATCCAGGCAGGTGGGGCTCCATCCAGGCAGGTGGGGGCTCCATCCAGGCAGGTGGGGCTCCATCCAGGCAGGTGGGGCTCCATCCAGGCAGGTGGGGCTTCATCCAGGCAGGTGGGGGCTTCATCCAGGCAGGTGGGGGCTTCATCCAGGCAGGTGGGGCTCCATCCAGGCAGGCGGGGGCTCCATCCAGGCAGGTGGGGCTCCATCCAGGCAGGTGGGGCTCCATCCAGGCAGGTGAGTGGAGAGGGGTAGAGCTAAGGTCTGGTCAGCGTCTGCTCACAGGAGGACACAGACGTTCACAGGGACAGTCTGGAGTTCTAATAGTTTTTCCTCGGGTCTGTGGAGTGGGTCAGACTGTTTTTATTGGAAAGACGACTGTGGCCATTGACCTGCACTAGCCCAGCACCAGTACCTCTGCAAATACAAGGACTGGAGGGAAGATTTTAAGTGTCTCCACACGTCTCCAACACTCTGGAGCGCTAGGAAATGAGGCCCTATGTCCAAAGTTCCAAACTGTCCCTTTAAGTTTTCTGTATAAGCAGACTGGGGATGGGGCTGTGGTGCTGAAGGAGGTGGATGTAAAAGAGCTCTGTGTGAGGGAGTGAGTCACACTCTGCACTCTCACACTGGACCATCTCTCCAGCACAGCTCATTTTCCTTTTCTGGAACACTCTCAGCCCTTTTTAATTAGATCTGCAGTGTATTTATAACATGCCAAGGGGCATTAATATTTGATAAATGTCTGCTAAACTAATACAAGAATCATATGGATTTTTGGGGGTCTAAGCTCAGATTGTGTTATTCATCCAAATGTGAATAATCACTTTATGAGCTGTGGCTGGCAAATCAGAAAAAAACAGAATTATTCAAACACAGTCTAAAGTACAGGGATATTAGGTCCAATATTTCAATCACTTTTTAGACCACACAGAGACATAAAGACAGTAATATTAAAGAAAATTAAATATAAAAAAATAACCCTAACACTTTCTACCATGTTATTACATTGTTCCCTGATCCAAAACCTGCCTGAAGAGGTCCTCCTCGCCCCTGTTTGAATCCTCCTTAGACTTAACTATAAGATTCTGTGCAATGCTCCGCCCACAACCCTGCATCACCCACGCTCCAGCACAATTCTCCATAAATATACAAAAACATTATACTGTACACTATAGCTTCACAAACCTGATGTGATGTGCAGTACCCCTGCTCTGCCCTCCACCAGCCCTCCACCCATCTGGAGAACAAGGACTCATATGTGAGAATCAATGTTCATAGACTTCACTTCAGCAAAACAACTCTTCTGCAATCTCGACAGCTCCTCTCAGCACCTCCCTCTGCAACTGGCTGCTAGTCTTCCTCAGCCAGAGACGTCAAGCAGAACGTGTTGGAAACAATACCTCCAGCACTCTGAGCACTTCTAACAGAGAGGCTCTCCCTCTGGGAGGCGCTACCTTCCCCCAGCAGGAAAACAAATAGATTTGCTGATTCCTTTATTCCCTTCTGCCATTCAGCTCCTAAACACACAGAGGCTGAGCCAAGTGTCTTTTTATCCTTTCT